>JAXQQM020078988.1:0-540202 GCA_034641835.2 Pinus albicaulis
CCATATTTTTTAATCATCAACTAATTTTACTAATTGTATTATATTTATTATATATGAACCGTAAACTAAAAATATATTTATTATAAATATCAAATTAGATAGAAAGAATAATAACGTTTTTGTTAAACAGTCTCAGCTATACTTAATTGCCCAAAAAAACCAAAACAAATACACTAAGGAACTAAAACCAAAACAAGATAGGAATTTACATCCATTAGGGTTTGCTATAAAGCTTGGATTTACATGAATAGCATTCCAATTTTACAGGAAAACGATGAATTGCTCCCAAATTTTAGCTCTAAAAGCTTGGATAGCGTCCTAATATTACGCGCAAATCATTTCATTCCCCACATATATAGTTCACCTTTATATGACACACAAATCAAGACAATCCCATACATTCTAGTCCCAGCATAAAAGAAAACGCAGATGGCCCAAGATTTTGAAAAGCAAATTAAAGTGCTGAAATATGATTATAACGATGGAATCGACATGATGTTCTTAATCAGAATGGGCTTTGAAGGCACTTGTATGTGTCATGCAGTAGCTGCGCCAAAGAGCTTCAGCAAGCCGTAGGTTACCAACATGGCCATCCATCCGCCTATCAACACTCTCACACATCCCTTCACCATGGGAGACCGCCCATAGTAAGCTCCTACTGCGCCAAACAAAGCAAGTGCCACGCTGGACGCTGCTCTCATCATAACAACTCTGATAACATAATCGGTAATAAATGCTGCAGAGAGTAAAGGTACAGCTCCTCCCACACAAAATGCCAGGGCCGATGCACATGCTGCCCGGAACGCGTTGGGCAGCTGCTCATCCTCATAATCATCTTTTTTTACAAATTAGAACTTGAGGAAGAACTGGTGTATGATGGAAATTTCTGATAATTTCAAACAAAACATAGGAAGCAAAGTTCCTCAACTCAACACAAAGAAATGAGAGAAATCTGGACAAGGAAAACATGGAGAAAAGCTCTATTTTTATTAACCATAAAAATGACAATAAAAATTACAAACTTCTTCAGAACTACAGTTCTGCTGAAACACCACACAGTCTGTTGCTGAAACACAGACACAGTTGCTGAAACAGCTGCTGAAACACGCAGACAGTTGCTGAAACAGCCTGTAGAATGCATGCTGCTCCAAAAACACAGCGACTCTGTTTTCTTGTTGTTTTCTCTGCTCTGTCTTCTTCTCTGCCTTCTTCAATTTCTCAAACTCTCTTATAACCTCGAAACGAACTGCTGTTCATCATATTTATAAGTAAAAAACATTTTGACCTATAATATTTAAAAATACAAAATATCTTCTGATCTTTATCTGCGTATTGAATGCAGCAAGCGGTGATGCCTTTTGGAACAAATCAAGTCGGCTGTCTGCAGGGACATTAACTCTGCAAATTAAATGCACAGTGGAGTGCAATAAATCAAACACGACTTTGAGGCATCCGATATTTCTGAAATATCTACAGCAAATCGGATTTATGTCCAGCTGTTTATGTTGCAGTTGGAATTAAATTCCAACACTCCCCCTTAATTTCAACTGCTGGGTTTTTTTTGCATACCCAGGCATTCTCGTTTATGTTGCAGTTGGAATTAAATTCCAACACTCCCCCTTTATTTCAACTGCTGGGTTTTTCTGCACACCTAGGCATTCTCTGAAATGATCAAAGCTTTTCTTTGCCAATGGTTTTTTCAAGATGTCAGCTAGCTGATCCTCTGTTCTGCAGTGCTGCAAAACAATCTCACCATTGTTAACCAATTCACGTATGAAGTGAAATTTGGTGTCTATATGCTTTGTCCTTTTATGAAAAACAGAGTTTTTAGACAATGCTATCGCCGAGCTATTGTCACAGTAAATGGTTGTGCCCTTTTCTTGTTCATGACAGAAATCTCTGAGAACTCTTCTCAGCCACACTGCTTGGCATGTTGCTGCTGTTGCTGCCATGTACTCTGCCTCTGCTGTTGATAAAGCCACAATTGGTTGCTTCTTGGAAGCCCATGAGATGGCTCCTGATACCATATGAAACACATATCCCGATGTGCTTTTTCTATCATCAACACTTCCAGCCCAATCACTGTCAGTGTAACCTGTCAACATGAAACTTTCAAAAGAGGAGTAAAGTATACCAAACCCCTTCGTTCCATTCACATACCTTATAATCCTCTTGGCTGCCTGCCAATGAGTCTCTTTCGGTCTTTCCATGAATCTGGAGATTAAACTCACTGCCTAGTTGCAATCAAGTACATGAGGCTGCCAACTATGCTCTTGTACAATTTTGGATCAAAATCCTTGCTGCTATCTTCTTTGGTCAATTTCAACCCCATTACAGTTGGAGTCACAGCTGCCTTGCTGTTCTACATGTTAAATCTCTTCAACACTGCGTCTACATATTTAACTTGGGAAATGAAAACACCATTTTCACTTTGGTCTACTTCAATTCCAAAAAAATATCTTAAGAAGCCCAAGTTAGTCATTTCAAATTCACTTTTCATGACTGGTTTAAAATCAACAATGAGAGAAGCATCATTGCTAGTAAAGATTAAATCATCTACATATAAAACAACAATAAGAATCTTACCGTCATTCTCCTTTATGTAGAGTGTGGGTTCACCATCACACTTCTCAAACCCATTCTCAATCAGATAAGCATCTATTCTGCTGTACTATGCTCTTGGAGCTTGCGTCAGCCCATAAAGAGCCTTCTTCAATTTGCAGACTTTATGCTCTTGGCCTTCAACTTCATAGCCTGGAGGTTGTTCAACATATACCTCTTCTTTTAACACTCCATTCAGGAATGCAGATTTAACATCCATCTGATAAATCTTCCATTTGTGTTGTGCCGCAATAGACAACACTGTTCTAACTGTTTCCATCCTTGCTACTGGTGCAAAGGTTTCATCATAGTCTTTGCCTTGTTGCTGCTTGTAGCCTTTCACAACAAGTCTTGCTTTATGCCTGTCGATCTTGCCTTCAGCATTGATTTTGGTCTTATAGACCCACTTAACTCCAATGGCATCTTTGCCTTCAGGAAGGTCCACTAACTCCCATGTTTTACTCTTCTCAATTGCACCAATTTCTTCATTCATTGCTTCAATCCATTTATCTTCATTTATAGCATCTTCAAAATGAACTGGGTCATCAACATGACAATATAAAGCGAATAATGAATTTAGACCAGTATTGTTACTTACCTCTCCTTGTTCATAAATCTCATTCAGATTTCTGAATCTTGGTCTTCTTGGTGTGCTTGGAGTTCCATCCGAACTCGAGGGTATTTCTGATCCCTGTGGTGTGGCTGGAGAAGTACTTCCTTGACTTCTCAAGGCTGTTCAAATTCCAGCTTGTGGTGTGGTTTGTTGTACTTGCTGTGGTGGAGGAGGACCCACCAAGGAAGGATTATTTGCTGCTGTCCCTTCCTCTTCTTCTTCGTGAGACACAATTGTCTTCACATTCACTGTCTTCTCTAAGCTTCCATCCCAAGCTTCATCTTCAATGAACTGCACATCTCTGCTTACTATCAATTTCTTGGTTAATGGATTATAGAGTTTGTATGCTTTTGACTCATCACAGTAGCCAATAAAGACACACTTGTCCCCCTTACTATCAAGCTTCTTCCTTAGCTGATCCGGTACATGTGCATATGCTACACAACCGAATACTCTCATGTGAGTGACAGTTTGCTTTTGACCACTCCATGCTTCTTCTGGTATTTTGTTCATGACAGATTTAGTTGGGCATCTATTCAAGATGTAAACTGCGCAAGTGACAGCTTCTGCCCAATACTCATGCGGCAAGTGTTTTTCCTTCAGCATACTTCTGACCATGTCCAGAATGGTCATATTCTTCCTTTCTGCAACACCGTTTTGCTGAGGTGTATACCTCGTGGTGAACTGATTTTGTATGTCGTTCTCTCTGCAAAAACGCAGAAAGTCTTTGGAGATGTACTCTCCACCTCTATCTGTTCTGAGCACTTTGATATAATGCCCACACTGTTTCTCAACAGGAGTTTTGAAGTGGCGGAATTTCCCAAACACTTCACTCTTCTGTTTTAGCACATACACCCATGTCTTTCTGGTGTAATCATCAATGAAAGTTAAAACATATTTATTTCCGGCAAATGATGGTATTTGCATCGGTCCACACACATTAGAGTGAACAATTTCCAAGGGTGCTTTTGCCCTTATACTCTTTCCTGCTGGAAAGCTTTCTTTGTGTTGTTTTCCCAAGATGTAGCCTTCACAAAGGCTGTCCGGTTTCTCGATCAATGGCAATCCCTTTACCATTCCCTTTCTGTGCAACAGATTCAAGCCTCCGAAATTGAGATGTCCAAATCTCAAGTGCCACAACCAATTTTCATCTTTCACTTGTTCTTGAAAGACTTCTTGTGTTACAGCTGCAATAGTTCTACCTTCCTTCAAATCTACCCTGAGTTTGAGAAGAAACATTCTATTGCTGGTCATCTGCACCTGTGCAATGATCTTCTTACTTGGAGGTATGTCTCTGATTGTACACATATCATCTTTGAAGAACAAATTGTAACCTTTGTCAATGAGATGTCCAATGCTCAAAAGATTACATTTCAGACCCGGTACATAGTATACCTCTGGCACAATCATCTGTTCTCCATTTCTTGCTCGGATACTGACTCTGCCCTTACCCTTGACAGATATCTTACTATCAGTTCCTGTTGTTACCTCAGATTTCACATTTTCATCCAGATTGGCAAACATTGCAATATTTCCAGTCATGTGATTACTACAACCTGAGTCTAAGAACCAAAAATCATCTTGTTTGTCTTGTGCAATGTTACATGTTAATAGCAAAATCTTTGGATTCTTATCTTCTTCATTTGCAAAATTAGCATTCTGCCTACTATTCATGTCATTTTTATTTTTTCTACATTCATTGGCATAGTGCCCATATTTCTTACAATAATGACATTGGACTTGGAATTTGTCATACCTTTGTCCATGAGCTTAATGTTTGCTTGAACCTTCATCTTGGTTCTGATTGCAGCTCCTTCTGCTTGTGCTTGCAGGATTATTTCTGCCTTTGTTTTGGCTTCTTCCACAACCTCTGTTATTTGCTCTGCCTCTACCTTTTCCTTGGCTGAAAGACATCTGAGTCTTGAATGCTTGCTCAAAAGAGGAATCTGTTCCTCTACTTAGTCTGTGTTCATGAGACATAAGAGAAGCACTCAGTTCATCTACTGTGAACTGTGAGAGATCTTTTGTTTCTTCTATTGCTACCACAACAGCTTCAAACCTTGAGGGTAAACTTCTCAAGATCTTCTCTACAATCCTTCTTTCTTCAAGAATTTCACCATGAGATCTTATCTGGGTTATCAACCCAATAACCTGAGTGAAGAAAGAATCTACTGTATCAGATTCCTTCATGCTGAGTGTTTCAAAGTCTCTCCTCAACATCTGCAAGTTTGAAATCTTCACCTTCTCCATGCCTTGTAAAGCAGTTTTGAGAATATCCCATGCCTCCTTGGATTTTGTTGCTGGTGCAATCCGTGGGAAAACACTCTCATGTACTGATTGAAAGATGAAAAAGAGGGCTTTGGCATCCTTCTTCCTGTCACTCTTCAATTGGTCTCTTTCTGCTACTGTCAAAGCAGCGAATGCTACTGCATCTGCAGGTTCAGCATAGCCAGTTTCAACCAGCTCCCATATTCCTTGAGAAGCAAACAATGCTTTCATTGTTATGGACCAATAACTGTGATTTTTCCCATTAAACTGTGGTAGTTGGGAATTTTTCAAACCAGTTCCAGCATCTGCCATCTTAACCTGTATAAGTAAAGAAGAGATACTGAATGTATAATTAAAACAAGCAAAAAACTTTCTCTGCTGGAGAAAATCTGCTCAATAAGCTTCTTACAGCTCCTACAGTGAAAAAACAAACTCTTTTTTTGACTCACTGAGTGCCTAGACCAGCTCTGATACCATGATGGAAATTTCTGATAATTTCAAACAAAACAGAGGAAGCAAAGTTCCTCAACTCAACACAAATAAATGAGAGAAATCTGGACAAAGAAGATGGAGAAAAGCTCTGTTTTTATTAACCATAAAAAATGACAATAAAAAATTACAAACTTCTTCAGAACTACAGTTCTGGAATAATAAAAAACTCCATACTCTGTTTTTAAAAACTCTGTTTTTTTTAACACAGATTCGTGTTTTAGCATCTGGTAGACAGTTGCTGAAACACCACACAGTATGTTGCTGAAACACGCAGACAATTGCTGAAACAGCTTGTAGAATGCATGCTACTCCAAAAACACAGCGACTCTGTTTTCTTTCTGTTTTCTCTGCTCTGTCTTCTTCTCTGCCTTCTTCAATTTCTCAAACTCTCTTCTAACTTCAAAACGAACTGCTGTTCATCATATTTATAAGTAAAAAACATTTTTGACTTATAATATTTAAAAATACAAAATATCTTATGATCTTTATCTGCGTATTGAATGCACGAGAGATTTGATCCCTCTCGGCGCATGATAGATCCGGAGTTAGATCCATCTCTCCTTGTTAATATACTAATAAAAACGTTAATGAAACAGTGAGAACAATAATATCGAGAGCCAAAGTAGGAGACGTTTATTAAAAGATCACAATTTTCACTTACCTCTTCGAGGGGAAAACCTTCAATATGGCATAGATAAGTTAAAAAAAATATCGATGGCATATTTTATAATCCTTATCGAACAACCATTAATCAAAACTTTTTACTTTAAGAGTAAATCAAATTCTGAAATCATTATTCAATTGCAGTGTCATAAACATACCAAACTAACAGAAAAAATAAAAACTGGAAAGACATTCTAATTAATTAATTAAAATTATTATTATATTAATTAAAAATATAAATAGATAAATACTATTAGCTAGCATATAATTTCAACCCATATTTTTGTTCAATTATGAATATATCCCTTTCATAATTGAAAAGAAACTATGTATCTATAAAATAACATATAAATATATATCCAAATCTTAGTTTAAATACTAAATTTTTATAACATATAAATATAAATCTAAATTTCAATTTAAATACTGAATTATAAAACCAACAACCATGCTGGATAAATTTATTATTGAAAAAGAAACTATCTATAAAATAGAATTTATAAACCTAAAATCCCATAAACACTTTTAAACCTAAATTGTAAAACCCAATGAATTCTTAATTAAAAAAAAATCATCTCGTTTATAAAAATTATCCGTACTTGGAAACAAGATCAGAAGAAGGGATGATTTAATGATGGATGTCGAGGATTGAACATGGAGGCAGGAGTGGTGGTTGCTGGTGCCATGCGAACTTGATTACGCAATTGGGAACAATGACACTGAAGTTCTGTTCTTCTCTCCTCTTTTCGCTGAGCCAGATTACGCAACTGGGAGAAATGACACTGAAGTTCTGTTCTTCTTTTCTCTTTTGGCTGAGCCAGAGCAACATAGAGAGGCTTGCCCATGACAATTTTTCTATTCATTTCTGATAGTGCTCGGGATGTTTCCTGAGGAGATGAGAATGCTATAAATCCAAAACCTTTACTGTGTCCATGAAAATCTCTCATAACCTTGCATGAAGTGATAGTGCCATAAATAGAGAAAATTTCTCTTAGCTTGTTATCATCAATACTATCATGTAAGTATTTTAAATAAAGATTTGTTTCACATTGCTTCCTTAATTCAGATTTTTTCAAGGCTTTTCCGACATACCATTTCCTACCATCAACTTTCTTGCCGTTTAAACTATCAACGCACTTTGCTGCATCATCTGCATTCTCAAAATTGACAAATCCAAAACACTTCGAATTCCCCTCTGCATCCCTCATCACTGCCACGCTGGTAATTGTGCCGTAGTCACCAAAATAAAATCTCAAGTCCTCATCATTCATTGACTCTGATAAATTGTTAACAAAAACATTATTAAATTTCGCTGGTTGTCGCTCCTCCTTTTTTATGAACGGACCAACAGAAATCGGTTTGTCGTTTATCACCACACCATTCAAATTTTTTATTGCATTTTGTGCTGCTTCGTATTGCTCAAAATGCACAAAGCCATATCCTTTGGAGTTTCCAAATGCATCTGTGGCAACCTTAGAAGACAGAATCGGTCCGAACATAGAGAATTTATCATATAGAGTTTTATTGTCTACGCCTTTGTCAAGATTCTTAATAAATAAGTTGCCTGTCTACGCCTTTGCTAGGGTCGCGCTGTGAGTACATTATCCGAAGAGGATTTCCATTAAGGGGTGTAAAATTCAAGCGACGTAAAGCATTTTCAGCAGTGTTGTAATTGACATAGGCATATCCGAGACAGTATTGGTTATGCTATCTCTGCAGATGCGAACACTAAGAAGTGGGCCAATCCCCTAGATCCGCCACATACAAATATTTCCTGGGCAGATTCATTGTCTCTGCCATTAACAGGTTCCTGATTGTAGCTCTTATTAACATCTCCCTGTTTTTGATGTGAAACACCTGGACCTGAGTCTGTCCCATTGCGTCTATGCTTATATTTTTATCTCTTATCTTTGCTCCCCGTTAATGTGTAGAAAGGAATGAAATACCAATTCAATCAAAGTAAAAATCCACACTCAGACTCATCGCCGTAAAATGTAGATGATTTTCAATTTAAGTGCGGAAAGAAAATCAGAACCCACCACTTTTGTCTTTTGGCAGATTTATTGTGGAGAAACGAATGAAATACAAATTCAATCAAACTAAAAATCCAGAGTCACCGTAAAACGAAGATGATTTTCAAACTACGCTGAAAGAGAATAAGAACTCACCACTTTTGTCTTTTGGCATATTTATCGGTTCCTTTAGTGTAGTTCTTTGTAGCTACAGAAATAATACGTAGAAGTGAGTGCGAAACCGATTCAATGGTCATGGTGGTATATGTATTTAAATATGGTGGCTGGGATTTTCTAAATGTGGTGGTGTCAGGCCGACCCTATACATTTTATTTGAATGTGTTCGATGGGATTTTCCAAAAAGTGCAAGTGGGGTGACAGCCCCACATTTCAAAGTCGTTATAGGTTTTTTCTTCATGACTTGGCCCTTTATTATCATCACAATAGTTTAAATAAAATGATTATAACAAGGATAATTTGAGAAGGGAGAAATTTTAAGAACCAATTCAATAAATTTGTTGAAAAAGGCATAAGCCATCTTTAACACATCTTAATGATACAATGTTATGAATTTATAAATAATTAATTGGACCATTCTCTATTGCAATATCACTCACAACTCATTAGTGTTACATGACAACGCTTTATCTAAGATAATGTTTGGAATGGCATGACAATTAAAGTCTCCAACTTTATGATCACCTAGAAATTCAAAGTCTAACACCTAGAAGGCCACATTGGTCTTGTTGTGTGATTGGAATATAATTGGAAGACAAGTTTTGTAAGGATTTTTTGGTATCTTTGTGTAATTCCAAGGAATTTTTGTACTCTTATGTAACCGCAAGGAAATTTTAATCATTTTGTGGAATTTTTTATGGGATGAATTACCCTAGGGTTTGCATTGAGAACCCCAACATACCAAGAATCATACAACAACTAGAAGCAAGAGAATTTACAATCATAAAAATATCATAACATGTATAAATCATTTAGATCATGAAGATCAGGAATGGGACAAAGCTTATTTATTGATGTATGTAAAGATGTGTGGAGGAATACCTCCTGATTCAGCCATGGCTCCAAGTGAAATTGTCTTCTAGATTCATCCAGCCCAAGCCTCAACAATCTCCTTCCATAAACATACACATGGATGTCATATAAGAGGAATGAACATCTCCATGAAGGAAACAAGGGTTTCCACAATCTCGAAAGTGCAGCAGTCATAGGGATAAATCAGAGTTGATCATGGACTAATTTTCCATAATCTCAATACCTACCTATCTTTTCAAAAAGATTCCAAAACCATTCAACATGTGAATATTACAATAGAATGTACCAAAACACTTTAATATTCATTCCAACATTATGTTAACCTTTATTTTCTCTCTCTATTTTAACCTTAATCTCAATGGCTACATATATATTCACTCTTTTGATCATGTTCATGCTTTCTTGATTTGGCTTAACTAAACCATCTTAACATAATATATCTTCTTGGTGTACTTTTCACTTGATTCTTTCAAATGTAACATCTCGATTTTTTTCCATAGCCTTCACGAGTTCTAATATAATTTTTTTCGTTCTCTTCTTGCCAATTTTTTTTTTTTTTCTTTATGACCTATTTTATCATTTTCTTTTTCTACTTGCACTTCCTATCTTCGTAGCTCTCTTTTGGAAAATTGTTCAAAACGCTTCCAAAAGCGAATTACCCATTAGGTCTCGACCAAAATATATTGACTCACCCTTGATTCAACCCTTTATTTTCTCTCAGCGTTCTTCTTTTGGTTGCGCAAATAATTATGATGTACTCTACCCCTACACTAGTTCTTCTCCCTCAAACAAAGGACCCAATTCTGGAATGGTATGTAGAGCTTGATTCTTGAAAGTGTTGTAATAATCAATCATATTTCTGCATGCATCGACAATGGTAGTAGAGTAATCAATGAATTGGGTTGTATTCTCTGCAATTGGTTTCTGAGGGTATGAAGAAAGAAATTTTTTCCATTGAGAATCTATGTCAAATTCAATCATATAATGCTATTATATATTTGGCCTTAGAGGTAGGCTAAAGGTATTAGAGGGCAGGTTTGGCCATGTGTGACTCTTCCTCTAATCCATGAATATTTTTATCAATCTCTTTAGCCTCACAAAACTAGGTTTGTTGTTGTGCTTGGCATGTGATTGCAAGGGATTTCTCTATTAATTTTTCTCTCTTTCCTTAGAATTGATACAGATGATGATTACACTTAGAATGAAATCCTAGAGAATCTTGAACTTCATGGAAAATGTATTTTGATAACCACATGTGCTTCTAAAGTGTATCCTTAAGAGTGGATCCTTTCTCAATGCTAGAAGATCCAAATAACAATCATATTAGATCATAGCAGCAAATGTGTATACAAATCCTTGAGGAACAATCACTTAAGTGGGCAATGCAACCCTCAATAGAACATATACATGATAAATGAAGAACACTGCTACGTGAACAAAGCCCAAGGCTATAATAGCGTATTCTATAAATAATTACTGTTGCAAAATGATGTCAATACATAGATGTATCAATTTAAAACTCATACAATATGGGGAGCAAAGATATAAACTCCTTAAGGCATTTCTAGACAATCCTGGAAGGATTGGATGAAATATGAAAAAGTACAAAATGTCGAAGTTGCAGGGTAGCAGCTGCAACTCAAGAACTGGACATGGATGTAGATAGCTGAAGTTGCTGCATATGGTACATGAGTCTCATCCAAAGGATACTTTAGGTGAAAGGCTGATCCAATCACTCAAGATCTCACCCTCCAAACTAGAAATGCAAACCCCCACTGCAAATATACTTGGAAATAACGTAGTCAAGGAGATGGACTGCACTATAGGAGATGGGAAGTGCTTGGCCTGATGCCAAAGATGTGAAATTATCTCTTGAATCTTACTCACTAACCTCCCATATCAATGGAAGCTCCCTCCTCTGAAATATGAGCCAAGGAAATGGTGTTGTGGAACCCTCCACTGCAACACCCTGCAACACAACGTTTCCTACTACATAAATAATGCAGTAGCTGAAGGAGGTGGCTTGGCCTTGAGCCTGAAATGTGGAGAAATGAAGTACAGTCCCTCAAGAGGCCTCTCAAGAAGGGATAAGGATTCCTAAAAAGGAAATCCTTGTGCTAAACAGCACAACAATCTTATTTAAACAACTGAAGAGAGAAAATAGTCTTGCAGACCAATTTCTCTATTCAATAACATATCCTTCAATGGCTTCCTTGTCCTCCATTTATACAAATGAAAGCATACTTTCCTTGGCCCCCACACATTAGGTTTTCCCCCATCAAATGATCTCTTCCCCTTTCACAATGCGTTGTCTTTCAAGGTGATCCACTCCCACTATGGCGGCGCTGTTGACTTGGTCAAACTTGACCTTGTCCTCATGCATTTGCCCCTTTCCACACTTAAGGGTGAAAAATGTAGCTACTCTGATGATACCTTTCACACTATGAGGGATTTTATTCCTACTCATGGGCTTCCTTACCCGTTTATTCACCTCCTAGATGATATAAGAAAAATTAATGTTCCAATTAGATTCATGCTAATTTTAGGAACATTACCGTCCTCCCCTCCCAAATGTTGCTTGTCCTCAAGAAACTGCAAGGATAGAACTGAAGGGCCTTCTTGAGGCATGTGGGCTGAAATGAATTGGGATTTACCATCCCCATATGAATCTCCCCTCCCCAAGAAATCATCCAAACAAAATGAGTTACCCTCCAACATGGCAACTCCTGAAAGTCTTCCTCCACCTTTGGCTCATGCAAAGTAGGTGGGCTGAAAATATGATCATGGCAGACAAGGTAGTCTACCCCACGCCATCCTCCTCTCCACTCATGATAAGTGTATAGTATGTGTTGATCTTGGGCTGCCATACTATTTCCCTGTAGTGGCAAAATTAAGAACAATCCTCCAAGGATCTCCTCTCCATCATTGAAGAACAAGTTGACCCAAAACATCTCATCCACGATGAATAGGACATGATCATCATAGGACATCCAAATGAGAATTTTGCTGTAGGTTTTACATGATGCTACATGATACAAACAATGTCTCAAGTGGACACAACGTAGTTTCTCCCACTGCAACTTCAGAAAATATTATGGCAAGTGATGTTTTCACAAATGGCTAGATGTGTGAATCATCCCATTTACTAGTGAATAGTAAATGAGTGAATGTATCAACTGAGCATACAAGAATGAATCACACATTTTCCCATGGTTAAAAAAAGGATGGTTATCTCCATCATAATAGCTGGAAAATTCTTGCTCATGGGCTCAATAATAAACTTGCCCTCTTGTGGAGCAATGCACTGTATGACAATGGTAAGAAGATGCAAATATTGTTTTACATAATCAATAGATGCAAAAACAAAGCTCTCACCATCTTCTGAAATTAAAGTGATGCATGAATATATGAATAAGTTCATGCTCCAAAGGAACAACTTTATTGGCCTATGAAAATAGGCTCCTACCAACCCATAGCTCAGTTCTTTGACATGATGATTGTCAAATACTCAAATAATTTTTCTGCAAATATGGAATTCCTCCCAAGATGGAAGTAATTCCTGATAATAAAAGGCCAAGGAGTAGCCCCTTTGCACCATGATAGTGCAATCTCCTACTCCTGCAACATCATACAACATGTGAGAGAAAATCTTCCCTTTCTCTCTCAAGTACAACCCAAGCAACAAAAATGTGTGTTGCTTCCTCATGCTCTCATCATACAAGAAATGTGATGAAGACATAATGAATGATATGAATGTCACATCAACACCATGCATCCATACTCTTTTCTGCTCAATAATGCAAGCATCCTACCACATCTTATCCATCCCCACACCCTTAGAAAGAGTATATGCCAAGTGTTGGCCAAACTCCTTTTGGAGTAACCAGCATAGCCAAGCCTCCTACTACCCGGTATCATAAATTTGCAAGTATCTCACTAGCTTCTTGCTCTCCATCCACATCCACTCATCCATCTGTGGATGTCTCTCTTCACTCTAAATCTTGGTACCCTTCCCATGAAGACTACCATCCTCCCAAATCAGATTTATGTCTTTGCATTTCATGGGATATTGAAATATAACCTCAATGACCAAATTGATCTCATAAGGATCCAAATAGGTGGTAGGAAAAAATTTCCCATCATGATGTGTAGATCTCAAGGAGTGTCCAACATGAACATGAGAGATGTTATCCATCCTTATATGTCCTCCATCCTAATATATCCTCCATCATCTATCTGTTTCCCCTTGAATTGATAAACATCCCAGTGTGAGGAGGGAAGAACCTCCTCAAACTGTTGAAGAGATTTGCACTCCATGATGTGTTGAAGTGCACCTCTAATGAAATCTCTCCATGAGATCTCCCTCTCATCAATAGTCCTCCAAAACAAATGAGGTCTTGGATCTGCTGAAAGTAGAAGTCTCTCTTTGAGCTGAGAGGTGCTCATTAAGAAAGGGTCAACTAGAAAGGAGAAAGGGTTTCTTAGTTCAATATGTCTACTATCTTTCATCCTTCCCTTCAAGTCTTAAAACCCCAACCTCAAGTGTGGTATGCATTCGAAAAATGGCTCATGAGGATGATGGTTTATTTCTTCCTTGAATGTTTCAATGTTGCCCATTTGGTGAAGATGTAGAAGGTTGCTCTTCCAAAGTTGTGACAGTGCTGGTACAAGTCTCCTCCCATGTTGGTGTGGGATTTTTCTCCTCTGATATTTCTCTATCAAAGGTTCTAATCAACCTTTGAGTGAACTCTGCAAAAGTATTCACCCTTGCATGGCTCAAGTGGCTGAACCACAAAACATTGGCTTCACCCTCCAAGTGCAGCGCTGCAACTTCTACTGCCTCCCTCTCAACCACTAGATGTAGTAGGAAGAATGCCACAAGCTCCCTTGCCCAAGATCTTTCCGTAGATGATCCATCATATGGAGGCAATAGAAACCTATTAACTTTGATTCCTTTTTTGTTGCAAGACCTCCTCTCTTCCTTTAATTGAATGAACTGCAGAAGAGCTAGAGTCTCCTTGAAGGCTCTAAGTTGAGATTTGTACTCAACAAGGTAATTACTTAGAATCAGATGATCCAAGTATCTTCCATGCTCATTGTCTACTTCTTGATGAGAATAGGAAGTGCATGGTCCTTCCTTCTCTATTTGCTCATCCTCCTTGGGGAGGTTCTTCATAGATCTGAAGAATGATGAGACAAAACCCATCCTCTCCAATATTCTGATATTCTTTTATATTATTTGGTTGAAACTCACATGCTGAGCCAAGATGATGCTACGATACCACTGTAATATCCCAAAATAGGGAAATTATACAACAATAAGAATATCTTAAGATATTCTAGAGTTGGAGATCCAGCAATATGTAAACACAATAAGGGAGTAGCAGTGATACATTAACACACAGAATGAAAGAAGATCAAAATAGCCATCATATTAGATCATAGAAGCAAATGTGTATACAAATCCTTGAGGTACAATCACTCAAGTGGGCAATGCAACCCTCAATATAACATATAGATGATAAATGAATAACACTGCTAGATGAAGAAATCCCAAGGCTATAACAACGCAGTCTATAAAGAATAACTGCTGCAAATTGATGTCAATACATACATATATCAATGTACAGCTCATACAATATGGGGAGCGAAGATATAGACACCCAAAGGCAATTTCTAGACCATCTTGGAAGGATTTGCTGAAATATGCAAAAGTACAAAATGCCAGAGTTGCAGGGTAGCAGTTGCAACTCAAGAAATGGAAATCGATGTAGATAGCTGAATATGCTGCATATGGTACATGAACCTCATCCAAACTATCCTTCAGGTGAAAGGCTGATCCAATCACTGAATATCTCACCCTCCAAACTAGCAATGCAAACCCCCACTGCAAATATACTAAAAAATAATGCAGTCAAGGAGATGGACTGCGTTGTAGGAGATGGGAAGTGCTTGGCTTGATGTCAAAGATGTGCAATCAGCTCCTGAATCCTCCTCACTAACCTCCCAGATGAATAGAAGCTCCCTCCTCTGAAAGATGAGCCAAGGAGATGGTGTTGTGGAACCCTCCACTGCAACACCCTGCAACACAATGTTTCCTGCTATAGGAATAACACTGTAGCTGAAGGAGGTGGGTTGGCCTTGAGCCTGAAATGTGGAGAAATAAAGTACAATCCATCAAGAGGCCTCTCAAGAAGTGAGAAGGATTCATAAACAACAAATATTTGTGCTAAACAGCACAACAATCTCAGATAAACAATTGAAGAGAGAAAATAGTCATGCAGACCAATTTTTATATTCAATAAAATATTATTATATGGTTGTCTTGTCCTCCCTTTATACAAATGAAAGCCTCCTTACCTTGGCCCCCACACATTAAGGTTTCCCCCACCAAATGATCTCTTCCCGTTTCACATTGCATTGTCTGTCAAGGTGATCCACTCCCACTATGGGCAAGATCGTTGACTTGGTCAAACTTGACCTTGTCCTCATGCATTTTCCCTTTCCATGTTCTGAGGGTGAAAATGTAGCTTACCCGATGATCCCTTTCGCACTATGAGGGATTTTATTCCTACTCATGCACTTCCTGCCCATTTATTTACCTCCTAGATGATATATGCAATTTAATGTTCCAATTATATTTCATGCCAATTTTGGGAACATTACATCTCACATGAAGTAATATATTATGACACATTAGAGGGCATATCAAAAACTACTAACCACTTATATTGCATTTTAATAGTGATTTATTAGACATGTTTCTGTGTATTTTTCTCTTTCACCCAAGCTCAAATGATCATGTTTTTAAACAATAGAGAAATTTTCTTGCCATCGCTACTCATGTGAGAGGACAAGTTCATTATGTTTTGAATATTTTATAACTAATTTATCTCTCCCAACCACACTGTGAAGTGATGATAAAGGAATAATTGTGAGGAATGCATGTGCTAGTAGGAAAGACTAACAACAAGGAGAAATTTTTCTGCAATGTTTATCCACTCATAATGGACTTATTGATTATCTCATTATGAAGTCTTTGTTTCACTGTGTGTGGTGGTGGATTTGACATTAATGTGTGTACGAAATCAAACGAGCTTAGAGAGTGTGGTCTACTCTCTAAACTATTGGTAAATTCAGTAGAATGTGGGTGGAGCTCAAAAGCATAAAAACTAAATGAAATAATATGCTAAACTATGCTCTAGTTAAAACTAAAACTAAAACACAAAGAAGCTATATAGAGAATTCAAATAGTAATAATTAAAACGATGGTTTGATGGCCTCTCCTTATTAAATGTTTGGAATAAAAGGAAATCTACCCACTTGCCAAAGGGCCTCAGGTGTACGTCTCAGGTCCCGAAGTAAGAAGCAAGTCTCGGGCTGTTTTCCTGATGTGCCTAGATCTCTCTCCGTGGTGGACTAAGATGTTGGGTGGCCAACTATCAAGTCCTCTTTAGCTCAGATCTTGGTCACACACAATGTGCCGGGTGTGTTGCTTGGGAAACTTTGGCCAAACATAATCTTGCTGACCACCATTTTTCATCTCTTGGTGGGTTTATATAGGTGAGATTCAAATCCTCCTTCCCTCCCTTGGGTACATGATGGCCGGTGACCGAAGGGAGAGGTGTGATTCCATTGTGTGCTCAAATCATTCTTTTTTTTCTTATAATGTCTAAGATATTGTACGTCCCTGCCTTTCACATAAGGAGTATCTCGCCCTTGCTTTTTGTGGTCCTGCACGGTGACCTTTTTTCCATTTCTCTGTGAATGCATGCTTTTTGGGCAAAGGGCATGCAAAGAAGTCAGAAGGAAAAAGTGTGCATTTGAGCATTTATGACTGTTCAAACCTAATTTTCTCAAACCTAAGAGATTTTAAATACTGATTCCATAATGTATTCTTGTCCCGTAAACCTTAGGTCCGATATTAATTGATGTCATCTTCTACTATATGATTTTCTAGTGTTACACGCTTCCCCCTAATGTGTGAGGTCTAGGAAGAACCTATAGCTAAAATACATTATAGTTTCTTTATGTATCATATGCAGAGAGAGAGAGAGAGAGAGAGAGAGAGAGAGAGGCTTGTGTGTACTTTGGAATTGACAACACCTTGCACCGTCTAAGATAACCATGGCCTAAGGGACCCCCCGCAATATAGAAAAACTATACAACATATTTACAAAATGTCAATCTATATGGGTATGTCCCATGCTCGTGATGCTATGGCTAGTTAAATGAAATTAACATATACATGTGTCATTCTGTAATGTTTGGCTATGGTAGTGATGTCAGGAGTTATTATTTAAGATCATACAGATGCCCGTGGAATTTTTTCTTTTCGACGATAGGTGGAACGTGGCACCATGGCGTTAACGGATATGGAATATCACTACAATTTTATGCATATGTACCGGTCAGACTTTCCCTGTATGATTTTTATCGAGACACTTATAAAGCCATGGTCTTCGACGCATCTTGATCAAAGTGGAAATGGTTGTAAGGTACGATACTATCGTGACATGAAAGTTTGCTAGAAATAACATAAGAGGACTGATGATATCTATGGACAATGATGTCTCCTATAGTGCCACCTGAGGCGCTCCCTTGTGGGCAAGAGGGTCATCTGCTGCATCGTCTCTTTTTGGAAAAGAGCCGTTGAGGTTTTAAAAAGGAAGCCTTAACGAATTCATGATGGGGTTTAACATAGGCATGTTGGTGAGCTTTAGGCTGAAAATGGATGATAGGGATTGAGTGGCCCGAGGTTAAAGCATAAATGAGCAGCTTGGCGTGCGTCATAGGTATTTAAGGGGAAAGTCCCAGAGCTCAGAGGGGACTCTGTATGTATGAACTCACAGATTGTCATAATGGTGCGTGAATGGGGGGGTGAAATACTTTGACCAAGGGATATGGGGGATCGCTGCCATGGGAGAAAAGGTGAAATATGAGGGTGAAGTTGTCAAGGGCGTCATTGCGGCATTTGTACACTTACCAAAAGAATAAACATGGGGTTTGGTTTGTAAAAAACACAAAGATTCTACCCAAAAACATGAAAGAGGGTCGCCCACCGAAGGTGTGAGGATGATAAGCGACTGTGTAGTCCACTGCTGGTCTCATGTGTGGGGTTCATGAAGTAGGCTGATGTCGCAGATGGTTTTATGTTAATGGAGGTATGTCGGCCAAAGTGCACGAAGTTGCGTCATTCTACTTCTTATACAACCAGACTGCCCTCCGTGAAGAGGGTTGAGTTTACATGGTAAATTGAACTTATGCATTGTATGTGGATGGGCAGAAAGAGAAGCTCGGACTAAAATGGTATGGCCAAGGTAATATGGCATTTTATATCTACTTTGGATGACGATCGCCATGGAGGGGTTTCATCGACTATCGTATGTTTATCATATGCACCTGGTAAGGGATGATAAATTTGGTTAGGTATGATAATCCTTTGTATTTATTTTCAATGTATAAATGATGTCAGATATGCAAATTTATAACTATCATGCCGAGGGTAGAATGATACCAAATTTCCAGACATTTTAGTGGGTGGTGCCATGAATGGCTTGTGGTTCTTCCTGAAAAAAACTAATTTATGAAAGTATTCTTTCTTTTCATCCAATATTGTTGAAAACACACTTTGGAAAGGAATATGGAGGGTGCATACCGTTTGTGGCTTTAAAGTACATTTTTTGAAAGGCAGCAGGCATCTCCTTTTCACTCCACAAGAGGCACTAAGACAAAAATTCCACACAGAAGACCTTTTGATCTCCCGTTATGGACCTCCAAAGTTCGAGGCGAAGAATAAATATGGGATTATGGCTCTAATCCTATCCAGCTTACCGTTTATTTTAGACAGAGATCGTGAGGTGATATGGTTTTCTGCTGCCAGGCGCCTTTGAATGTGGATTATGTTTTATATTGTGATGTTGAGGCCGCCTCATGACGTCTTAATTTAATTTTTAGTTTATTGATGTCAAATACACAGTCGGTTTCTATGGCCTCAAAGGGAATTTTTATCCAGATTTCTGCGTGATCTGGCTAAGAAGAGCTCTCTTAAAATCTTATTTTTTATACAACAATGAAGGCAGTTTTTTTACTTCCTTTTTGTGTGCAAGGGCATCGTAATGGAACAAAATGTCATAATGTTCATTTCAAGAGATATAAGTGCTAAGAAAGATGTGGTTCTTGTAAAAATTTGGGTTTTTTGTTATCTCTTTAAGTGTTTCTCTCACACCATGGGGAATGCTTTGGTGCAGGTTATGTCAGAGAAATTGAGATTGGCCCCAGATCCCTACCCACCTCAAAGCCCATCGCATCTTGGGGCACATCGTCAGCTGGCCGCATGGGGCCTTCTAAAATTCACGAAAAACAGTTCCTTCTGGCCATAGACCGACTCATGACATTATATCATACAACATTGGTGCAGGAGGCGCAAAATATGTTTTTCCGAGGGGAATCAATTTTGTTGATTCATCCAGATAAATATACTTTGTATCCATCATCTAAAGTGAGGGTAATGAGGGCATCCACTTCCTTCTAGACTATGTTAACATGGATAGGTCTCATATTTCTATTTGCAGGTGTGCTCTTACCGAGGGTGCATCAATATCGCATCGTGACAGGTTTGGTCGAGCGGTGTGCTCTAGCCATTATTGTGTGACTCAAGTGGTCGATCGTGCCTCATCTATGGCTGGGCCCACAGGGAGTTTACGTTGTTTGAGAAACAACGCATTTTTTCATTTTCACGCCAGCGATGGCAGTTCAACTGAATAGGGTCCAAGTAATCGTGATCCAAATCATTTGCATACACTATCATTTGTGAAGAATTATGTGCTAAGTGGCCGGGCGTCGGGCCGAGGTCCGGTAGCCGGGGTTTATTGGGGGCCGAGGGATCCACACATGAGGAGGTGGGCTCGCGATGCCACACGCTACAGCGGTGCCATGGTGGGTCATTATTGGAATAACGTGATGGAGGCCCTGGTTTGAGCTGTCATGTAGATTTTTTTTCCATACCCGTACGTGGGGATAGACTGTGGTGATCCAGATATTGGTCTCCCTTTTAGTTATGTTTGGAGTCTCTTTGTGTATGTGCCTATTTTTGCATTACCTAGTTTTTGTGTACTGGAGCATTTTTTATTAACATTCACATTATTTTGTTAACTTGCATATGCTGCAGGGGTGGGACGCCCACGTCCACTCCAGGGTCAGCCATCCTCCACCACCGCCGGGTGGTCGAGGAGAGGTCGTAGGTGGACCGTGGCATAAGGGTGCCGTTGACCTAGCGGGGATGGTGGCCGGACCTTCAAAGGAGGGTAGCACTGGCCGTAGCTAAGGTAGTAGCCGCCGAGAGAGCTCGGTAAGGGACAGAAATTGAGGACCGTTTGACCCACAGATTCTCGCCGATGGGCCATTGATAATATTTTTGTACTCCGATACACATATTTTTTGATATATATATATGAGAGATCTTTTTTTCTGTTCTGCATGAAAAGGATCATTTCGCTGTAAATTATGTTGCTATGATAATGGGATAGTATATGTTTTTAAGCGTACATGGTTTATTCGCGATGTATTCCGCCTCATGATATTTTTTAGCTATGCTACTGAATCTCGTTTGGTTTTGATTCCTGATACATGTGTGAGAATGTAATATAATCAAATAGTTTTTCTCTTAATTCCTTCTGCACACAAATATTTTCTAAATAGGTTTGTGTCTTAGTTTCAAATGTTTGGTTTAATCAAGGATACAACTAAATGGGAATCTGTAGACATGATATAGTAAATGCCTGGCGAGGGCTCCGCACATAATTTTGATAATGACGTCATATTCGTTCTAATTGCTACTTTTGATCCGTTGCATACGCCGTTTGGCGTCAGTGATCACCCAGTAGTAGATGACCTGTGGCTACAACTAAGTTTTGAGACCACTTGATGCTCCACCAAATCAGAAATAGGTTCAAGTTGGTGATCCATGGTGATATTTTTGAGCGCATTTAGGTTTTGCTGTCAAAAATATTTTAGCATTGGGATTTTGTGTACGAACTCTAGGGGATAAGGCTACAGTGTGATCCTTATGGGTAGAATTTTTAGGTATATCGTTGGATGGGGTTAGTGAGGTAGGTCCGCCCGGCCCCATCAAGACGATGCCCCGTCGGGAGGTAATGTTTAATGATATAGGGCTCCTTTCCACAAGGTTTGAAACTTCTTCTCGACCTTAAGGCTTATTTTGCACAAGATAGAGAAGCACTGTATCTCCCCAGCAAATGAGTGAGGGGTGATGTACGCCGACCGTATTTATCTACCTTTTTTTTATGGGCCTTATTGTGTTATGCAAAGAATTGTCACCTATTTTCGTCAACTAGCTCTAGCTTGTACCAAGAATTGTTCTAGAGGCCGGGAGTCATCAAGGAGTTCACATGGAAGTATGCAAGCTAGACATTTTGCCTATGGTGGGACTGCTAGCCTTCTGATCCCATACTAAGTGGAAGTGGAGTAAAACTAGTAAGTTTTTAATCATAAAGAAAATATCTAATAAAGCAGAAGAGCATCCTGTGTTTATTGGTTTTGTGGTTATTCACCATGCGCCGTAACATAGCTTTGAGTACTTCTTTGTTAATGGCCTCTACATGTCTCAGTTGGACTCAGGGTAATATGGTGAAGCGAATTCATGGCTGAATTCGAGATGATGAGATAGCTCCTCGAAGAACTTATTTTTGGAAGTGCTTTCGTGGTCGAGACTGGTGCCTGGGGATGCAAAATCGGTTACCGCCGTGTCAACAGAATTGAGCAAGATTTTGGTGATTTGGTCATATGTGAGCATGGATTTGGCCCACTTGGGTAAAGCTAACCATAACTACGATGGTGTATTTATGGTTTCCTCGATAAGGTCAAGTTAGAAGTCATGTCGATTCCCCATTTATTTAAGGGGCCCCGCTTACGATGACAATATCCAAAGGGATGAGTGGTAACTCTTGCCTTGTGGGTGAAGTGTTGGTGACCGTTTGCATCTTTTGACCACATAGATACAACATGAAATAAGGATGGCCAAAAATACCCCGCTCATAGGACTTTTGGGCTATATCCATTCAAGAGATGGTTGCCGCATGCACCTACGTGCTAATGTCTGCAGGCTTGCTCACTTGATTGTGAGTGAGTGCACTGTCAAGATTGTACGAACATGCATTCTGTGATAAAAAATCTCCTATATGAGTGTATCGAGGGGATTGTTGGTGTATGCACCAACGATCGTCTCGCATGAGGTGAAGGTTTACTTGAACTTTGCCAGGGAATAGGAGAATATCCCCATGCCTTTAGCGGGAATGGTTTCAAGGTTGCCAAAGAACATGTGTTCATCCTGTAGCGAATCGCGATCGTGATCCTTGGAATCTCATGGGAGGTCTATAATGAACTCTTTCTAAGGCAAGTGCCTTTTTCTTTGGGAGAGAAAATGTTGTCGTATTCTTGGAGAATTACTATTCATTATGTAGTAATGTGGTTCATTAGCCAACATATGAGAAGGTATTTCTGATTGGATTAGTAACTTTGGCAGACCACGTATTTTTTAAGATCATGTAATGGTGAAGTTTTTGTATCATGTGAGCCAATGCTAGGGTAGTTCTTTCTCGACAAAAAGAGATGTTCTAAAATATGGGTAGAGGGGGATTGGTTCGAAATGAGCAGTAACTCCATTCCCAAATCGTGGTGAATGGGTAACCGAAAGTATGTGAGGAACGCGGTAGTGAGGGCACTAAAGGGCTCTGCGGAAGTAATGGGCTACCATGGTCATGATTGCATGCTACCTCTCGTAAGAGTGTGTTGAAATAGACTCAACCAAACAAAGAGTCAATGATGTTATTCGATGATACCACAAAAAGGATCAGAGTGATTTCCTGGCCTCTGCTTGCTTGCCTCTCAAACTTTTGGTATGTCCGGCGTGTTTAGCAAGTATGGAAGGCCACTGGGCCAGCATGTGTTTATTGTGAGGTTGGTCAAATCTAGTAGATTTACGTCGCTAAGAAGGGTGACCGGGTGTGGAAGCAAAGGCACGTGTAAGACAACAAAAGCTATGGTTGGAATGGGGATTAGCTCATGATGTACTGCCAGAATTCAAGCTATTTCCCGTATGGGATGCACTCCTCCGCTCCCCGGCCAGACGAGGGGGAGTGGTGTGCGTGTGGTGTTGGGAGACCGACTAGGTTTCCAACTAAGGTTGCCGCAACAGAGAAACCAACCACCGTGGCAATGTTCCATCTTGATGCCTGTATGGAAAAATACCTAGAACCCCTCCCGTTAATGGGGGAGGTCCAAAGACACAGGACTCCATTTGGGTCTCAATGGAACCATTCGAGTGTCCACCAAAGTTAGGTTTTGGAAATTTTTGCAGGATCATTCACATCATGGTTACTTATGGCCGCTTTCACATACATAAAACCAAGCGAAAAATGAAATGAATTTTCCTTTAACTTAATCTATGGACTTTCCACCCAAGCAAAAATGTTTGTTTGTTTAAGCATGATACTCAAATTCCTAGAAGACTTAATACGTCCTCACACAATCAAAAGTAACCGGGCCTTCGTAGGATTGGTGAAAGCCTGCACAACGTCGTGTAAGAGCCGCACGCCCCCTCGGCCGTCTTGGCACCAACTAAGGTAAGGGTAGAGGGTCCGGGCACTTGCCCGCACCATCACCTATAGGGTAGCATGCTCTAGTTTTGGCCACTAAGAACCACCATCCAAGTACCTAGCTCTGGCTTCGGTAGCCGCCTATCAGTACCGAGTACTCAACCGCCGAGTTCCCAACCGACACCGCATGCACCGTGCCTAAGCCTAACACCCCGTAAACTGGCCTCACGTTCGTAGGTTCTCTTCATGGGCTAATAGGTGGATTTTGAAGCTCCCTAAAAAACAAAACTTCTATGCTCTGAATGTGAAGTGTGATCAAGATGGCTTATTGGATGCCTACCTCAATCCTAACTTGCCCCAGGTCCTCTTTGTGGCCCCCGTGGGTGAATTTGCAGGGCCTGTTTGCTATTTTTAGGTATTTTGTATTTTTAGTGGTAAAATGTGTGTGAGAATATGGTAAACAATCTCATAATTTGAACATATGGATATTGGTGATCCTTTACAAAATTCCCCTAGCTAAACCATGTGACGTTGTCTTTCGTCAAATAGAAAGCATTTGCATACTACCAAGTTTCCAAAACCTCCAGTTAGCCTATGTGAGTGACTAAAGGGAGATGGCGAATAAAAATGTAGAGTGTCTTCATATGTTTTTCTAGGGTCACCAAATGGTGAAAAGACACAGATTACTTGATGTAACTGTGATTCAATCTGGTCCCGCAATTTCCTAAATGCAAAAATTGAATTTAAAATAAACAATTTCTACACTAGCTTATGCATGTGTGCTCATGAGCCACTTACTTGGACTAGTTAAGCTATGCAAAGCATCACATAATTTGCAAAAACATAACTAAGTCTAAAAGAGCATGACCACCCCCTACTTAAACTATGTCAACGCTTTTTTGCAAAACCAACTTAAATGAAAACTAACTAAATGCCCACAAAAAGAAAAAACATATGCCCTCGAAGCTATGGGTATCAACACAAAAAGGCGTACACATTAGGCAAGCCAACACACTTACAAGCAGAAAAAAAATTTTTAGAGAAAAAAATCTCTCCAGAATTTGCACGCAAAAAAACCCTCGACAGTGTGCCTTCCCAGCAGTCACCCTAACGCGCAATGCACTGTGCAAAAAAAAAATGCACGCAAAATTTCACCGATGCAGTATAACTTCTCTCTCATCAGACTAAGAAGTTGGGTGGCCAACTATCGAGCACTTTAGTTCACTGGGCCGCTGGCTGCACGTCGTGGGTGTTGGTTGGGAAACTGGCCAAAGATAATCCTGACCACCATTTTTCATCTCTTGGGTTTACAGGTGAGCTGCAATCTTTCCTTCCTCCCTTGGTATATTGGAGTGCATCCATGGTAGGTGCATTCCATTTTGTGCTCAAATATTCTTTTGTTCATAATGTTCAAGAAGGTGGCCGGTGGTTGTCCTTAGGTTGTTTTCACATAAGGAGTAACTCTCGCTTCTTGTGGTCTCGGAAAGTGACTTTTTTCCATTTCTAGGAATGTGCGCTTATCGCAAAAAGGCACATGCAAAAGGCGCTCGAAGGAAAAGTTGTATTTATACTATGACTAGTCTCAAATATGATTTTCTTCAAAACCTTAGAGATTTTAAATACTTCTCGATTCCATACATGCATTTTTCCAGAACCCTGAGTTCAAGCATTAATCATGTCGTCTTCTCTCCGTTTTCATGATTTTCCATAGCAACAATGGGCATACTCTACTAGAAATAATCTTGGAATTTCAAAATCATATGAGAAGGATAAAGGGATAAGACATCTTCAAGACATTTTAATGATCACATGTTATGAATTCATAAATAATCAATTGGACCATTCTCCAATGCAATATCACCTAGCAACTCATCGCTGTTACATGAGAATGCCTCGATTTGAAGTGTAATGTTTGAGAAACGATACGAGAAAATTAAAGTCTCTAAATTTATGATCACCTAGAGACTCAATACAACAACAGAGGCCATTAGCCTTGTTGTGTAATTGGAATATGAATGGAAGGAAAATTTTGTATGTATTTTTTCGTATTTGTGAATTCCAACGAATTTTTTGTACTGTTATGTAACCGTAGGGAAAATTTAATCATTTGCGGAATTGCAAGGAATTTTTGTCTTTATTTCTAATGTAAAGGGTTTTTTCTCCATAAAACATAGGTAAACTACAGGTTGTGTGAAAACATAATTATCAGAAAGTGCATGAATTTGACTCTAGAGTATGAATTGGGAAGAAAAGAGGTTGAACTATAAAACTTAATTATGTCACATGTGATACTAGTAGTTATTATAAAAGAAGAAAGAGAAAGATGGTAACCTCCCTTCTAGTAATAAGTAGTGAAATGATATCATCCTTTCTTACCTTTCACTTTTAAAAATTATGATAGGAATATTTTTAGCAACAAAATTATATGAAAAAGCATGTATCATTTTCTACAAAGTGAATTCTTCTTGTCACAAGGTTTGGCTGTATGCAACTCGTGTTGTGATGAATTGCAGAATATAAAGAGAAGGTGAAGAATAAAATTATAAATTGGGAAAGAGTATTGGGAAATATTTTAAGAACAAGTTCCTATGCAAGGATTACCAAATAAATCTTTTCATAAGCAACCTTAGATAGATGCCTATGATAATGAGAGTGTACTTAGGAGTTTTATAAATTGGGCACATCGGAGTTGGATACATGAGAGTAGGATGTCGAAAATGTTTTGCACGAAGGGCTTGAGGTATGATATTTAATGTGAGATTGATATCATGACTTCAAGTGTTACTGTGATGCTTACCAAGCTACTTTAAATATGGGTAGAATATTTCTAGAAAAAAATAATCGTAGTAGAGGAAAGTTCAGTATGAGAGGCAACGAAAAACAAGCAGCACAAAACGAGAGGTGAATTTAGACGAATAATATAATTCCCTATAATCAAAGGTATAGGTAGACAGAATAAAATCCTAGATGCTATAAGTGTGGAAAAGAAGGCCATATGTCATGGGAATTCCCATATAATACTCCAACGTAGTAAAGGAGTGCACATGTAGTTAAATCTAGAGAGGGGAAAGGAGTATAGCAGAAATCAATAGTTTGAGTTGTGAAGCCTAGAAAATCTTGGCTTTGTAAGATGATCTAATTTATTTAAGAAAAGGGACAAATGAATCAGCTATTTGAAAAAAAAAATATTATTGTATGGATCCTGGTTCACGTGTTTTCAAACAAAAGTAACCATCAGTCACACAACATTTCCATTTCATTCTCCGCAAGGGAGAAAATTCTCACCCAATGTAAACTTAAGACATTAATTGATGGCTTGAGCATATAGAGAGTGACATTATTCATTCATTGATTAAAATATACAACAATATTCTCATAATCATTCAAATCTTCAAATATCTCTTATACAAAATAAATACCACATTTAGAGAATATGATGGAGATACTTAAAAGAAAAAGCAATAATTACTAACCAACATATTTTCATTCAATCATAATAATATTCATATGGATCCCCACAACAAGCTTTGCACATCTCATAGGAGCCCTCGCACCATTACATGATAGATTCCATATAACTCATATGATCTTTTCTATAATTTTTCCAAAACCATTAGCAAAGTCAAGATTAAAATATAATGTACCAAAAGACTTCAATATTCATTCCAACATTATGCTGATTCCTGGTTTGTTCTTCTTTCTAAGCTTAATCTCTATGGCTATATATAGATCTACCCTTTTATGTTGTCCATGCTTGTTTAATTTAGTATGTTTTTAATCCATTCATAAAATCTAATTTCTGGTTCTTACTTTTCACATGATTATTTCAAATGTAACATCTCTATCCTCTTCCATAGCCTTCACGAGTTCCTAATGTCATTTCTTCTTTCTCCACTCGTCATTTTATTTATTTTTTCATGCTTTTTTGACCTATTTTACACATTTTTCTAAATTATATCTATCCTCAGTAACTCTTTTCCGAAAATAATTCAATATGCTTCCAAAACGAAGGACCTAATAGGTCTCAACCAAAACCTATTGAATCACTTTTTCCATCCTTTATTTTCTCTCACGGTCCTTATTTGGTTGCAATAACCTACGTCGATGTGTTTTCAAATTCTGTACTAGTTATTTACCAAATAAAGGACCCAACTTCGAATGGTATGTAGAGATCGATTTCAAAGTGTTGTAATAACTGAATCGAGACAATTTTGCATGCAACGACTATTGTAGTAGCCTGATCAATGAATTGGGTTATGAACTCGTAATTGGCTTATGAGGTAAGAAGAAACCAGAAGTTTTTCCACTATCCGGCCAAAGGTGGTGGTGTGAGACAATGAAGCAGACTATGTGGTGGAGATGTGGTGGGAGAAGGATATGCATTTACTAATAATAGTTATAGGCCAAATGGGCTCTTTAGGATTTTCATTAGGGCTTGTTAGATTTTGTAGCATCTTGGGTGAAAAGGTTGTTGTAGCTTGAAACCTTGCAGGAGAGGCTAAAACGCATGATTTCTCCCAAACCTTAATTTTTCTCAAATCTGATGACAGTAGGAGAGCTAATTAAATTAACTGATCATCATTTAAATTTTCTTCCCAAGCCTAACTTAGGAAAAATGGTTAATTATAGGAATTTTATTGAGAAGGTTAGGACTCACTAGAACAAATTAATCAGCTTTGGATATGATCTTACATCTAATCAGTTTCTTGAACTTTGATTGAAAGGAGTCCAAACCACATTATAAGAAGAGGTCGATGGTGATGGAGAAATACATAGAGGACCATGTAGTGTAAGTTCCATAGGAAGTTTGAGTTAGCCAATAGTAGAGTTCGAGCTAGACGCAGTGACACATGGCTAGATAGGAGTAGGAGAATTATCCGTAACAAATTTTATAGTCTTGAGAGGAAGAGAGAGAAGGAAAATTATTTCTCCATAAGGTTACATGTGGTCTGTTGAGAGGCTCAAAGAGGAACTTAAATTTATCTAGAGTGGAGGTTATTTTAGGTTGCAAGAGGCTGAAAATATTTTCCAATAGAAAGAGAGACACTTCCTCATTCAACATTAGGCCAGGCGAATTGAGTGAGAATGTTCTAGGCTGAGCATGTGGTAGGTTGTGTAGAAGTGACGTAGGGAGACCAGACTGTAGAAATTATGGTGTAGAATTGTAAGTCCTCATGAAATTTTAATCTAGTTCACAAGACACAATTCTACACTACTTTCTTCAGAATTCAATTCACATATTGAAAATGAATCACAAACATGCAATGAAAGAAATAAATACACATACATATAATATTTTTAAAGGAAAAAGAAATATGGTAAAAACACTTTGCCTAATTTCACACATGATGAATGAGAGATGTATTAAAGTTTATTTGATCAATCGAAAGATAACCTAAAGTTAACACCTTACTCTACCTATGGGGAAGCTTCAGGTCTAGGAATTTGTCAATTTTTGCCTCTTCTTGAGCCCCCTATTTTCTTGCGTAATTCGAATAAATAAGGCCCCTAATATTTAGAAAATTACTCCAAACATTTCTGAAAAATTCCCAAGGCTGATCATTTGAATCGCACAACATCTATACACTACAGACTAGTTGACAAATGATGTTAAATTTCTTGGAATCTCCACCATAACCAAGGAGCTTGAATTGTTTGCATGCACTAGATATACTAGGCTGATTGATCAGCTAACAACATGATCATGCCAAGAATGCCAAGACTATTAAATTCTCAAAGGGACCTCTCCTGGGTACAGGGAAGGCTAGATCTCGATCTCAAAAGTAGGTTGATAGTTACCTCTAATATTTTGAACACCCATAACAACCTTGGGAAATTTTGGAGTGATAATGTGTTAACATCTCTCCATAGGTCAATATCTCTTGAAAATGTGTTTGAACTTAACTATTCATTGTCCTCATTCAGATTTTACTAGTTTACATGTATCAAGGCGATTTAGCAAAGACAAGGCCTTTCTGGATCCCCTGCAGTCTCAAATATATCCCCAACCTTGTAGGATCGCTATTTTAGAAAGCTCTAAGAGAGGTGCTTTCTATTTCGAGGGAATCCTTTATTCAGGTAACATTCCTTATGCTGAATATCATTTTCACCTAGGTCTATGCCTACTCCCATAAGCCTTTCTTGGAGAGCCTTTGTCTTGATTATGAAGAAAAGAAGCCATTACCTTAGCCTCTTTGAATGGGATTTCAACTACTATATATTTTTGTTTACCTATATTTCTAGTCATTTCCTTTAAATTATTACCTTCCATCGATGAAAATCTCTAAAGAATAGTGTACCGATTAAGGTGATTGCGGGTCTGTCCTTTTTCATCAATTAGTATTAGTCCCTCAAAACCTCAGGAACCCATGTTAGATTGTGTGACAAACTTTTGGCGATGTTTCAAAGGAGGAAATAGCTCTACCTCCTTTGATCATAGGTAATTTCTTCATTGAAGAAATTATAAGTATTCCTCTAGTGACTACATTCATTGTCCAATTTCTGTTTTCTTGAAGAAGACAACATTCCTCGTATAGGTAGGGTTGCCGCAAACTGGGTGAGAGAGAAATCATCACTGTCAAATTAATCCCTTCTGGTGGTGTTTAAAATTATTTTTGAACAACTTCATATAAGGCAACCAATACCAACGTAAAACCAACTCAATGTTCTGCAGCAAAAGCACTTCTCTGAAAATGGGGGACCCTAAATGAATGATAATCTCAGTCATTTCATAAAATATAATAGCGAATGGTTATCCAAGTTCAAAGGAGCTACTGTAAAATTCTCCATGATCATGTTGAGATGACTTATTGGATGCTTTCCTGAAGAAAATGAGCATATAGAGATCATAGATTTTATTGATTTGACGTTTATATGGGGTTAGTGAATAGTATCTTAGTATTCGTAATATTCCTAATTAGCTTTCACTAGGCTGGGATATTAATTTTTCTTTGACAGGTATATAGGGGGAATAAGTGGGGAAAAAATTGCATCAATACTGCAGAGAATGAAAACTCACTTCTCATGTGAATGTGGATCATTGTATCAGCAAGATAAAAGCACCTAGAGGTGTGAATAGGGGCTAAAGCATGTATATGGGCTGTAATGGCCTAAATCAACAATATTTTTTAAGAGTGGAGTGGATAGTTAATGGAGGAAAGCATTCATAGAGTGGATATGTGGTGTATGAGAGTAGCTTCTTTAATGAGTTAACGAAAGAGGAAGTCATCATAATATAAGGAAGATATTTTATTACATAAATGCATTCAAAATATTATTGTATTGGTCTTTTATGACTTTTTGCACCCTTCAACCTGCTGAGCAGTCCGTTGTGTTGTTTATCACAAAGGTTTTTCCGAGTGGAAATCCCACCTTCATCCTCTTTGGGACTTTGGAGGCAGCCACTTGAGAGGTCAATGATATCATTTCCACGACGCTGGGGCTAAGTCATCCTCACTACAAGATTATTTCCTTCTGGCATTTGTGTTGTTTTGAGGCTGACAGACCCAATTCTCTGAGCTAAGTGCAAAGGAGGGAGGCCTCTTCATTCAGAGGTTAGCAATAGAAGCCTGGGGAGCCTATCTCCACCATGCGTAATCAGTCAAGTAACACCATTCACCCACATCATAGCCTTCATAAATGCTATTTTAAAAAGGTAATTACAGTGTCATAGCATTCAAGTTCTTAATCTAGTTTTCCAAAAGTTAGAGGGGATAAGTCCTTCATCCTCAAGGTTGTGAGGAGGACATTTGGCTATTGTCATACAATATCAACCCACTCTCATGAGTGTTCCAATTGAAGATCATTATTCAGCCATAAGGCCACATTTTGTATATTCCCAGATTTTGAGTATTTGTAGAAACTCCTTCCCCAAGAATTTAACAGCGCTAGAAATCCTTAGATGTCATCCCGAAATTTTTTAAGAACCCTATCACAGGTCCATGTGTTTACATTTATACAATGTTAAGTTTGGAACAAAATGTATGTTTTAGCCCCGAAATTATTCTATAGTAGTTGTTCTTCATATTTTATGTACAATTTCTAGGAGGCTTGTTTTGCCTAAATTGAGTGTATTTTCCTCAAAATTTTGTACACATTTCTAATATATTTTTTAATAAGAAGCATATATGATCCGCTCTCATATTTATGTGTTGATTTATCACTGATTTTTTTTTCTATATTCGTCTTTTCCATTTTGGAATATTACAAAGAAATTTATATTGATTCTCTCATGAGTTTAAAGTAAATACATCTTATGAAGAGAAAAGAGAAGAAGATCCATAGCTGATGAGAAGGGTTTTTCTCATTGCATTTTTAGATTCATGTATATCCTCTCCAGGAGGTAAAACAAATGAGGCGTAGAGGAAACAAGGGACCAAGAAGGTTTCAAGATGGTAGTCAAGCATCTCATCTCAGGCAGTTGTACATGAAACCGATATTGCACAAAGCTCCAAAACAACCTATTATGTCCACTTTCTTGGAAGAGGAAGGTGAATGGCATGGAGATGGAGTGGGAAAACTTTAGATCATGAGATTGTAAGTGATTATATTACATGAAAGTAAAATCTCAATCAAAGACGATGTGTCATCCAAGTACACAAGGCTTTTGGAGGAAGAAGAGGGTATCTTTTCCTACTACATCCAAGAGGAAAGAGAAGTAGTTGATAAGTGAAGAAGCCACCCCTGAGGGTGAACAAAGGATTGGTGGTTCAACCATTTGAATGTATATGAATGCTTATGTAGATTGTATCAAAGCTCCATCAAGAAATTAAGGAGAAGTGAAAAATGATAATTCTACTCAGTAATCATATCAAGAGAAAGTGCAGGAGCCAAGGGGATGTCAAAAATTATCACTTCAAAGAGGAGAAACTTCTACTACTATCAACTGCAAGAGTACTTGCAGCCTGTGGAGAAGGAAAACTTGCATCTGTAATATGGTCTTAATTCTCTGGACATTAGGAGTCCCATGCATGATCCAGGATGCAAGGATGAGAAGAGACATACTGTTGCTAGTGCAAAGATTACAGAGGCTATCAACACTGTCACCAGTTGAGAAGAACACACTGCCGGAGGAACTCCTTTTGTAGCTATACAAGATGTTCTAAGGATCATCTCATCCAAGGTATGTAAATATTTTCCACCCTGTATTATTTTCATGTGAAGCATCATGAGAGTTGGGGAAGCGTTTGGGAAGCAGAAATAATACGCGTAGGTGAGTATGAACCGATTCAATGGTAATGGTGACATAATGCTTAAATACAGGCTGTGGATTTTCAAATGTAGTGGCATGTTTGGTCTTTATACATTTTATTTTGAATGTGTCTGAAGGGATTTTCTCTAGTATACAAGGACAACCCACATTTCAAAGTCGTTATAGGTTTTTTCTTCATGACTGGCCTTTTATTATCATCACAATACTTAAATAGGCTCTTTATTATCATCAACATTGTATAGCAAATTATTTGTACAAGGATAATTTGAGAAGGGGAGAAGAAATTAAGAACCAATTCAATAAATTTGTTGAAAAAGGCACAAGCTGCCTTTAACACATCTTAGTGATAAAATGTTATGAATTTATAAATAATTAATTGACCATTCTCTAAAGGTAAATATCAATGTACTCACAACTTCATTAGTGCCATGACAACGCTATCCAGATAAGCTGTCAAATGGCATGACAACGTCTGAACTTTTTACATCACCTGGAGATTCTAAAATGAACACCTAGAAGGCCACATTGGTCTTAATGTATTTGGAATATGAATTGGCACATTGTTTGTAAGGATTTTTGTATTCGCGGTAATTCCAAGGAATTTTTGTACTCTATGTAACCGCAAGGAAATTTTAATCCTTTTGTGGAATTTTTTATGGGATGAATTTTCATCTTAGGTTTATGCTCTAACCCCCAACATACCAAGAATCATACAACAACTAGAAGCAAGAGAATTTACAATCATAAAAACTACTAAATGGCAGAATCAGGTTTAGATCATAAGATTAGAATGTATGTGTGCTTATTTATTAGATGTATATAAGATGGGTGGAGGAATACCTCCCATTCAGTCACATACCCAGTTTTTAAACCGTTTTCTCTAGATTCATCCAGCCACCCAAGCCTCAACAATCTCCCCTTGCATAAACATACACATGGATGTCATATAAAAGGAAATGAACATCTCCATGAAGGAAACAAGTACTGTACAATTTCAAAGTGCAAGCAATGCATGTTATTAAATCGAGTTGATCACTTGATTTAATTTGCAGTAATCTCAATATTTACCTATCTTTCAAAAAAGATTCCAAACCATTCAAATATGTAATATTAAAAATAATTGCAAATAAAACATTTAATATTCATCTTCATATTGTTAACCTTAGTTTTCTGCTGGAACTTAATCCTGAATATATTACATATATATTCACTTCTTTGATCGTTCATCCTTTCTTGATTTGCTTAACTAAACCATCTTAACAGAAGATATCCTGCTTAAAATTTTTCACTGATTCTTCTTTCAAATGTAAGCACATCTTAAATTTTTTTCCAGCCTACTTAGTTTTAATATAAATTTTTTGTTCTCTTCTTTGCCATTTTTTTTTCTTTTTTTTCTTTTGCAGTCTATTTTATCATTTTCTTTTCTACTGAACTTCCCCGTTCTCGTAGCTCTTAAAAATTGTTCAAAATGCCTTCAAAAGAAAAATTAATCTATATCTTAATTAAAAAATATACTACACTGTACCCTTGATTCAACCTTTTATTTTAATCTGTGGTTCTTTTGTTGCATGAAGCAATTATATGAATTTCCACCTACACCAGTTCTTCTCCTTCAAAACAAAGGACCCAATTTAATAAAGGGAGGCTGATTATTGAAAGTGTTGTAATAATCAACTACATTTTTGCATGCATCGACAATGGTAGTAGAGTAATCACTAATTTGCTGTATTCTATGCAATTGGTTTTGAGGCATGAAGAAAATTTTTCTACTGAGAATTTATGTCAGAAAGCCAACTATATAATGCTATTATATATTTGGCCCAGAGATAGGCTAAAGGGTATTAGAGGTTATAAGCTGTTTAGCCATGTGTGATTCTTCCTCTAATCTCTCTTTAGCCTCACAAACACAGTTTGTTGCTATAGTTGGGAATGTGACTAAAGGGATTTCTATTAATTTTTCTCTCTTTCCTTAGAACGCCATATATTTATGATGATTACGCCTTAGAATGAAATCCTTTGAGAATCTTGAACTTCATGGAAAATGTCTTTTGATAACCACTTGTGTTTTTCTCTAAAGTAGATCTCATATGGATCTGTCTGGAATGCTAGAAGATCCAAATAAATAACTTTATTAGACTTATAAAGAGAAATGTGTATACAAATCCTTGAGGAACAATCACTAAGTGGGAAATGCAACCCTGTAGAACATATACATGATAAATGAAGAACACTACTACGTGAACAAAGCCCAAGGCTATACAGCGTAGTCTATAAAGAATGATTGTTGAAAAATGATGTCAATACATATATGTATCAATTTAAACTCAGTTACAATATGGGGAGCAAAGATATAAACTCCTTACAGAGCGCCAGACAATCCCGAAGGATTGGATGAAATAGAAAAAGTACAAATGCTCTGGGAGTTGCTAGGGTAGCAAATTTCGCAACTCAAGAACTGATAAGACAAGATACTGCTGTTGCATATGGTACATAGCCCATCCAAAGGATCCTTTAGTGGTGCGCACATCCAAATCACTCAAGATCTCACCTCCCAAACTAGCAAATGCAAACCCCCACCTGCAAATATACTTAGGAAATAACGTTAAATGTTAGAGTATGACCACCGTAGGAGATGGGAAGTTCTGGCTCCGATGCCAAAGATATGCAATTAGCTCCCGAATCTTACTCACTAACCTCCCAGCAATAGAAGCTCCTCCTCCGAAATAAGGAGCGAAGGAAATGGTGTTGTGGAACCTCCACCGCAACACCCCCCGTAACACAACGTTTCCTACTACATAAATAATGCAGAAATTTAAGGAGGTGGTTTAGCCTTGAGCCTCGAAATGTGGAGAAATGAAGTACGCCTCCTGAAGATGCCTCTCAAGAAGGGATATGATTCCTAAAAGGGAATCATTGTGCTAAACAAGACAACAATCTCGCTTAAATATCCGAAGAGAGGGGAAATAGCCCTATGCACTACAATTTATTCAATAACATATCCTTCTATGGCTTCCTTGTCCTCCATTTATAAAAATGAAAGCATCCTTGCCTTGGCCTCCACACATTATGGTTTCCCCCATCAAATGATATCTTCCCCTTTCACAATGCTATCTTTCATGGTAGATCCACTCCCATTCATGGCAGTCATGACTCGTCAAACTTGACCTTGTCCTCATGCATTTGCCCCTTTCCACACTTGAGAGTAAAAAATGTAGCTACTCCTATATCCTTTCACACTATGATGGATTTGTCTCCTACTCATTGGATTCTACCCATTTATTCACCTCCTAGATGATATAAGTTAAAATTAATGTTCCAATTAGATTCATGCTAATTTTAGGAACATTACAAGCCTCCTCCCAATGTTTGTCCTCAAAGAAACTCAAGATAGAATCAAGGGCCTTATTGAGGCATGGGTTGAAATGAATTGGGATTTACCATCCTCATATGACCTCCCTCCCCAATAAATCATCCAGAACAAAGCCATACCTCCAAATACATGGCAACTCTTGAAAGTCTTCCTCCACCTTTGGCTCATGCAAAGAGGGCTGAAAATCTGATCATGGAAATAGAAAATGTAACCTACACCATCCTCCTCTCCACTATGATGGGTGTATAGTATGTGTTGATCTGTGGGCTGCCATACTATTCTCAGAGGGAAAATTAAGAACAATCCTCCAAGATCTCCATCATTAAAGAACAAGTTGACCTAAAACATCCAATCCATGTATGAATATATGATCATCATAGGACATCCAAATGAGAATTTTTATGTAGGAATTTTATGTTAATGCCAACATACAACAATGTCTCAAGTGGACACAACCAGAAGTCTGACCGTAACCGTAAAATATTATGGTAAGTAATGTTTTCACAAATGCATATTGTGTGAATCATCACATCTACTAGACAGTAAATGAGTGAATGTATCACTTTCAACTGAGCATACAAGAATTAATCTCACATTTTCCCCATGGTTAAAAAAAGGATGGTTATTCCATCAAGAAGAATACAATTCCTGCTCATGGGCTCAATAATAAACTACTTCTTGTGGAGCAATGGCTATACAATGGTAAGAAGATGAAAATATTGTGTTACATAATCAAGACAAAACAGCTCTACCATGTGCTGAAATTAAAGTATGCATGAATATATGAATAAGTTCATGCTCCAAAGGAAAAACTCTATTGGCCTATGAAAATAGGCTCCTACCAACCTATATAGCTCAAATTTCGTGACATGATGATTGTCAAATACTCAACAATTTTTTCTATAAATATGGAATTCTCCCAAGATGGAAGTAATTCCCATAATATATTGGCGAGTAGCTCCCTTTGCACCATGATAGTGCCATCTCCTACTCCTACAACATCATACAACATGTGAGAGAAAATCCTTCCCTTCTCTCCTTCATGTACAACCCAAGAAAAAAATTGTTTCTGCTGCTTCTCATGCTCTCGCCATATGAAATGTGATGAAGACATAATTAGCTGACAGAATGTCACGTCAACACCATGCATCCATACTCTTTTCTGCTCAATGATGCAAGTTATTGCCACATCTTCTCCATCCCCACACCCTTAGAAAGAGTATATGCCAAGTGTTGGCTAAACTTCCATATAACCAACAGAGCTGCCTTCCTATTTACCAAGAGTCATATAAATTGAAAGTAGCTCACATGCTTTCAGCTCTCCATCCACATCCACTCATCCATCTGTGGATGTCTTCACTCTCAATCTTGGTACCTCCCATGAAGACTACCATCCTCCCAAATCAGATTTATGCTTCCTTACTTCATGGGATATTGAAAATGTAACCTCAATGATCAAATCAATCTCATAAGGATCCAAATAGGTGGTAGGAAAAATTTCACATCATGATGTGCAGAGCCTCAAGGAGTGTCCAACACAAACATGAGAGATGTTATCCATCCTAATATGTCCTCCATCCTAATATATCCTACATCAACTATCCGTTTCCTTGAATCGATAAAGATCCAAGTGTGAGGAGGAAGAACCTCCTCAAACCGCTGAAGAGCTTTGCACTTTTGCAAGTTGAAGTGCACCTATAATAAAATCTAATCCATGAGATCTCCCTCTCATCAATAGTCGTCCAAAACCAATGAGGTCTTGGATCTATCAAAGTAGAAGTCTCTCTTTGAGGCCGAGAGGTGCTCATTAAGAAAGGGTCATCTAGAAAGGAGAAAGGGCTTATCACTTCAATATGTCTACTATCTTTCATCCTTCCGTTCAAGTCTTCAAACCCCAACTCATGGTAAGTAATCTTAAAATGGCTCATGAGGATGGCAGTTTTATTTTCCCTGAATGTTTTAATGTTGCACAAAATGCTGCACCTCCCCGTCTACACAAAGAATGTGTGTTGATTCTTGGTCATATAAAGAGTAGACTCTACAACTTCCAAAGATTTCAAATAGAAAGTAGAAATTTTTCATACCTCGAGAATCAGATCTCCTTTCGTATGGCCGCAATTTCTCCAATGAAATGCTTAGCCCATTTGCAGATGTAGAAGGATGCTCTTCCAAGGTTGTGATAGCCTGCATGTATTTCCCCTCCCATGTTATGTGTGGGCTTTTTCTCATCTTATCTTTCTCTATCAAAGGTTATAATCAACCTTTGAGGAAACCTCGCAAAAAGCATTAACCCTTGCATGGCTCAAGTGGATGAACCACCAAACATTGGCTTCACCCTCCATGTGCAACACCAACCTCTACCTCTTCCCCACGACCGGATGTAGTAGGGAATAATGTCTCAAGCTCCTTCCCAAGATCTTGTCGTAGATGATCCATCATATGTAGGCAATAGAAACCTATTACCTTTTATTCCTTCTTTGCTGTGACCTTCTCCTTCAACTGAATTAACTTAAGAGCTTGTAGAGTCTCCTTTGTATGTCTAGTTAGATTTACCTACCAAGGTACTTACTTAGAATTAGATAATCCAAGTATCTTCCATGCTCATTGTCTTCTTCGATGAGAATAGGAAGTGCATGGTCATTCCTTCTCTATTTCATCCTCCTTGGGAGGTTCTTCATAGATCCAAGAATGATGACAAACCAACTTTCCCAATACTGATATTCTATATATTTATTTGGTCAAACTCAAAGGCCGAGCTACATGATGCTATGATACCACCGTAATATCCCAAAATAGGAGAATTATATAATAATAAGAATATCTTAAGATATTCTAGATACAGATCCAAAGAATATGTAAACACAATAAGGGAGGCAAGGTGATACACACAGTAGAATGAAAGAAGATCCAAATAGCCATCATATTAGATCACAGTAAACAAATGTGTGTATACAAATCCTTGAGGAACAATCACTCAAGTGGAGTCAATGCAACTCTCAATAGAACATATACATGATAAATGAAGAACACCTCCAGATGAATAAATCAAGTTCATAAATAATGCAAAAAGAGATAAATAATAACCTGCTTAAAATTGATGTCAACAGAGGATATACTACCACAACCTATAAAATATGGGGAGCAAAGATATGACACCAGTTTTGACACCCCGAAGGATTAACAATATGAAAAGTACAACAAATGAATGGCAGTGGTAGAAAGCGCTGTAACTCAAGAACCGGACATCATGGTATAGATGAATATTCTTCATATGGTACATGAACCTCTCATCCAAATTATCCTTCTGTGTGAAAGGCTGATCCAATCACTAGCATTCTACCCTCCAAACTAATGGCAAACCCCACCGCAATATACTTGGAACACATTTACCAAGGAAGATGAATGTACAGAAAGAGATGGAAGTGTTTGGCTCTAATGCCAAAGATGCACCCACCTCTAATCTTCCTCACTAACTTCCTGGGTGAGGAATAAAAACCTCCTTGGAAAAAGATGAGCGAAGGAGATGGTGTTGTGGAACCCTCCACCGGCAGCCACCCCGCAACACAATGTTTCCGTTGCTGCAATGAAGAACTGGAGTCAAGAGTATTGGCCTGAGCCTGGAAAATGGATAACAACGAATCCATCAAGAGGCTCTCCTTTAAGAAGCAGAGAAGGATTCATAAATAAGAAACTGTGCTAAAACAACACAACCCGAGATAAACAAACTAAGAGAGGTTATTAGTCATGCATACCAATTCTCTATATTCAATAAAATATCCATATGAAGGTTTCCAGCCCTCCTTTATACAAATGAAAGCCTCCTTACCTTTGCCCCACAGACAACAGAAGGTTTTCCTCACCAAATGATTCTTCCACATTGCATTGTCTTTCAAGGTGATCCACTCCCACTATGGCAAGATCGTTGACTTGGTCAAAACTGACCTTGTCCTCATGCATTTTCCTTTCCACACTTGAAAAGAAAATGTAATACTCGATGATCCCTTTCAAGAACACAGAGGATTTTATTCCCACCATAGCTCCCCTGCCTTACTTATTCACCTCCCATGATATAGTTAAATTTAATGTTCAATGGGCCTGGAAGATTTTGGGAACATTACATCTCTCATGAAGTAATATATTATGACACATTAGAGGCATATTCAAAAACTACTAACCACTTATATTGCATTTTAATAGTGATTTATTAGACATGTTTCTATATTTTTTCTTCACCCAAGCTCAAATGATCATGTTTTTAAACAATAGAGAAATTTTCTTGCTACTGCTACTCATGTGAGAGGACAAGTTCATTATGTTTTGAATATTTTATAACTAATTTATCATCCAACCACACTGGTGAAGTGATGTTAAGTTGGAATAATTGTGATGAATGCATGTGCTAGTAGAAAGACTAACAACAAGGAGAAACTTTTCTTGCAATGTTTATCCACTCATAATGGACTTATTGGATTATCCTTACTATGAAGTCTTTGTTTCATGGGTGTGGTGGTGGATTTGACACACGGGTGTACGAAATCACACAAGCTTAGAGAGTGTGGTCTACTCTCTAAACTATTGGTAACATGTAGAATGTGGGGGGAGCTCAAAAGCATAAAAATTAAATGAAATAATATGCTAAAGTATGCTCTAGTCAAAAAACTAAAACTAAAAACACAAAAGAAGCTATATATAGAATTCCAAATAGTAATAATGCAAAGGATGGCTTGATGGCCTCTTCTTATTAAATTTTTGGAATAAAAGGAAATCTTACCCACTTGCCAAAGGGCCCCTAGGCAATGGCTCTAGTTCCCGATGCAAGGATGTGTGTCTTTCAAGTTTTGCCTCTGATGCAGTCTAAATCTCTCTCTCTGCTGTGGTGGACTAAGATGTTGGGTGGCCAACTATCGAGTCCTCTTTAGCTCCAGCTCTTGGTCACACACAATGCTGGTGTTGCTTGGGAAACTTTGGCCAGCATAATCTTGTGATCACCATTTTTTCATCTCTTGGTGGGTTTATATAGGTGAGATTCAAATCCTCCTTCCCTCCCTTGGTACATGATGGCTGGTGACTGAAGGGAGAGGTGTGATTCCATTGTGTGCTCAAATATTCTTTTTTGTGCTCACATAATGTCTAAGGAGGCATTGGTGGCTGTCCTCAGGCAGCTTTCACATAAGGAGTAACTGTCCTTTGCTTTTTGTGGTCCCAGAAAGTGAATTTTTTTCCATTTCCAGGAATGCATGCTTTTTGGGCAAAAGGGCATGCAAAAGGCGCTCTTCGTGAAGGAAAAAGAGTGCATTTGAGCATTTATGACTAGTTCAAACCTGTTTTTCTCAAAACCTAAGAGATTTTAAATACTTCTTGATTCCATAATGTATTCTTGTCCTGTAAACCTTAGGCTCGACATTAATTGATGTCATCTTCGACTATATGATTTTCTAGTGTTAACAGTTTCCCCCTAATGTGTGAGGTCTAGGAAGAACTGTATAGCTAAAATACATTATAGTTTCTTTTCTGTATCATATGCAGAGAGAGAGAGAGAGAGAGGCTTGTGTGTACTTTTGGAATTGACAACACCTTGCACCGTTTCCAAGATAACCATGGCATAAGGGACCCCCTGCAAGCAGAAAAACTATACAACATATTTACAAAATTTCAACGAGGTGGGCATGTCCCATGCTCGTGATGCTATGGCTAGTTAAACAAAATTAACATATACATGTGCTGTCTGTGTCGCTACTATGGTAGTGATGCTGGTGGTTGTTGACAATGACTGCTGACGCTCTCAGGGGAATTTTTTCTTTGACGATAGGTGGAATGTGGTACCGATATGCTTAATCTTGATATGGCATATCATTGCGCAATTTACGCATATGTACTGGCTGGGACCTTCCTGTGTAAGAATTTTTATCAGAGACACTTATAAAGGCATGGGTCTTCGACGGATCTTGATCAAAGTGAAATGGTTGTAAGGTACGATACCATCGTGACATGAAAGCTTTTGTTGTAGTCGAATGTAAAAAGGATCGATGACATCTATGGACAATGATGTCTCCCATAGTGCCACCTGAGGATACCCCTTTGCATGGGGAGGGGTCATCCAAGGTACTGCTTCCTTTTTGGAAAAGAGGTGTTGAGGTCGACAAAAAGGAAGCCTTAACTGAACCATGATGGGTTTAACATAGGCATGTTGGTGAGCAGTAGCTGAAAATGGATGATAGGGATTCAGTGGCCCGAGGTCAAAGTATAAATGAGAAGCTTGGCGGCAGTCATAGGTATTTTTGAAGGGAAAAGTCCCTAGAGTCGGTAGGACTTCCAGGGCGGGTACGAACTGGCTATGATTGTCGTAATGGTGCGTGCATGGGGGGGGGTGAAATACTTTGACCAAGGGATATGGGGGACTGCTGCCATGGGAGAAAAAGGTGAAATATGAGGGCGAAGTTGTCAAGGGCATCATTTGGGGTATTTGTACACTTACCAAAAGAATAAAATAATGGGGTTTGGTTTGTAAAAAACACAGAGACGGGTACCCAAAAACATGAAAGAGGGTCGCTCACTGAAGGTGTGAGGATGATGTTTTACTGGGGGTAGCGGTCCCATTGGTTGGTCTCATGTGTGGGGTTCGATGAAGTGGAATATGTCATAGATGGGTTTATGTTAATGGAGGTATGTCGGGCCAAATGCGGTGCACGGAGGTGCGCTTTAATTCTGCTTGTACAACCAGATTGTCCGGGAAGAGGGTTGAGTTTTACATGGTGAACTTGAACTTATGCATGGTATGTGGATGGGCATGAGGTGCTTCCCGGACTAAAATGGTATGGCCATGGTGTCACATGTGGGGTGATGTATGGTCTACTTTCGATGACGATTGCCATGGAGGGGGGCTTTATCGACCATCGCGGATGTTTATCATATGCACGGTGGGGTGACGATAAATGTGGTCAGGTATGAGGACCCTAGGGTTTATTTCTAATGTATAAATGATGTCAGGATATGCAAATTTTTCTGGAACTCTATCATGCTGAGGGTAGAATGATACCTGCTCCAGAACTTTTAGTGGGTGGTGCTATCAATGGTTTGTGGGTTCTTCCTGCAAAAAAAAACTACATCAAGTGAAAGCATCTTCTTTTCATCCAATATTATTTAAAAACATGAATTTTGGAAAGGAATATGGGAGGGTTCATACCTGTCGGTGCTTGAAAAAATATTTCTTCAGAAAGTGAATGTGGGGCATCTCTTTCATTCGCCATGGTATACTGATGATGGTGCAACTTACGGTTTACAAAGAAGACCTTCTGATCTCTTGTTATGGACCTCCAAAGTTCTGGAAAAGGGCAATAAATATGGGATTATGACCCTAATCCTATTCATTTTTACTTGCTTAGTTTTGGGACATGAGAGGTGACAGCAGAGCCTTTCTTGCTGTTGTGGCCAGCCTGTGTACCAGGGATTAGCAATATTATGTTGAGGTAACATCCATGACGTCCTGAATTTCAATTTTTTTAGTTTGGTGATGTCGGGGGCCATACAAATTGGGTTTCTACGGCCTCAAAGGGGCATTTTATCCTAGATTGCGCGGGTGATCTAAGCAAAGAGGCGCCCCCCTTGCACCTATTTTTGAGGTACAGCAACGTGAAGGTGTTTTGTTCCTTCATTTTTGTGCGCAAGGGCACACCTGTGAATGGAACAGGCACACAAGGGAATGTCTGTCTAAGAGACAGGTGCGCAAGAGCAGGGTTCTTGTAAAAATTTGGGTTTTTTGTTGTCCCTTTTGATGTTTCTACTCTATACTTATGGGTGCCTGTTTCTTGGTAGGTTAGTGTCGAGAGAACGAGATTGGCCTGAGATCTGAACAGCTTTGGCTACTGATGTTGGGGCATATCATCAGTTAGCTGTATGGGGCCTTCTGAAATTTGCTGAAAACGAGTTCCTTCGGTCATAGGACCGACTGTTACATTATATCATACAACATTGGTGCAGGAGGCGCAACATGTTTTTCCTGAAGGGGACGAACTTGAACATTCATCCAGAGATAAATATATACTTTGTGACCCGATTACCTCCTCAGGGCGAGGCATTGAGGTATCCACTTCCTGCTAGACGAGTGAACATGGATAGGTTCCGGAGGAGCCATTGTGGTGGTGTGCCTCTTACTGAGGGGTGCATCAATATCGCATCAGTGACAGATGTGGTCGAGCGGTGTGCTCTAGCCATTATTGTGTGACTGGCGGGGTCGATTGTGCCTCATCGGGCACTGGGCCCATAGGTGGGAGTTTTACGTTGTTTGAGGAACAAGCATTTTTTCGATTTTTCCCTCTTTTTCTTTGATGGTATGGTGTCGCAACTGAATAGGGTCCAACGTGGATCCAAATCATTTGCATACACTAGCATTTTGTGAAGAATTATGTATGAGCGGGTCATGCTGCTGAGGCCCGTGGCGGCTGTGCCTATTGGGGGGCCGAGGGATCCACACATGAGGAAGTGGGCTTCTGTGATTCCACGCGGCAGTGGTGGCATGGTGGGTCATTATTGGAACGATGTGATGGAGGCCTGGTTTGAGGCCAATCCGTAGATATTTTTTTCCATACCCGTACGTGGGGATGGACTTTCAGGGTGATCCAGATATTGGTCTCCCTTTTAGTTATGTTTGGGGTTTCGCAGGTATGTGCTATATTTCTGCATTTACTCGAACTTTTGTGTACTTGAGTGTTTTTTATTAACATCGACATTATTTTTGTTTAATCTTGCATATGTTGGTGAGGTGGGATGCCCAATGGCCTGACTGGTGGGTCACGATCCTCCACCACGACCGCCGGGTGGTCGAGGAGGAGGTGCCGCATGTGGACCAGACAAGGTTGCCAGTGGACCTGGCAAGGATGGTGTTGGACCTTCTGGTGAGGGTAGCATCTTGGCTGTAGCTAAGGTAGTAGCTGAGAGAGCTCGTGCAGATGTGGCTGAGGTGCGCATCACAGTACTTACGGCTCAGATGGAGGCTCTAAAGGACTTCCGGGGTTGAGTAGGCCGTTTGACCCACGGGATGCCTGCCCAAGGTTTTAAGGATGACTTCGAGGAGGCATGGCTGGAGACATTGATGGCCCACGAGAGGGCCTACCGGCCTACTCTACGATGGGTAGCTATCGCAGTGGCGAAAACAGCTCTTGTGGGGGTACCTGGAGCAGTGGTGGGCCCAGGTGCTCCTCTTGAGGGGGCACCCCCCTAGAGTAGATTTGTACACATGGAGAGCACCCGTTATGAGGATGCTTCACTTATTTTTGATGACCGTTGTATTTCTGGGCTGGCCAATGGGCCAGTGATACTATTTTTGTACTCTGATACACATATTTTTATATATATATATATATGAGAGATCTTTTTTTCGGCTCTAGATGGTGTGTTATCTATTTCGGTTTATGCATTTTGTGTTATGATAATGGATATATATGTTTTTGGTTTTTTATGTATGGTGGTTTATTCACGATGCATTCCAGTCTAGGATATTGTTAGCTATGCGATCAGCTGTTTGGTTTTGATTCCTTGATACATGTGAGAATGTAATATAATCAAATAGTTTGCTTAATCTTCTGGCACACAAATATTTTCTAAATAGGTTTGCGTCTCTAGTTTCAAATTTTTGGTTTAATTGCGATACAACTAAATGGGAATCTAGGTAGACATGCATATGGTGAATGCCTGATGGAGGGCCTCGCACATAATTCTGATAATGACGTCATATTCTGTCTGATTGTTGGTTGTTGATCCGATGCACACACCGTTTGAACACAGTGGTGATCAGTCAGGGTAGTAGATGACCCAGGTGGCTGCAACTAATTTTTGAGACCATCGTGATGCTCCATCAGCAAATCTGAAATAGGGTTCAGGTTGGTGGTCCATGGTGATATTTTGAGCGCGTTTAGGTTTTTGGGTCAAAAATATTTTTGTATTGGGATTTTGTGTACTCTAACTCTAGGGGATAAGGCTACAGGGATCCTTATGTGTATAATTTCTCGAGGTAAAGGCCGTTGATGGGGTTAGTGAGGTAGGTCCTGCCCGGTTCCATCAAGACGTATGCCCCCTGCCGGAGGTAATGTTTGATGATATAGGGCCCTTTCCACAAGGTTTGAAACTTTCCTGGCCCTAAGGCTTGTTTTGCGACATCATAGAGAAGCACTAGATCTCCCTCGGTAAATGAGTGAGGGGTGATGTGGCGGTCAAATGATGATTTTACCCTTTTTTTATGGGCCTCATTGTGTTGCAGCAATTGTCGCCTATTTTCGTCAACTAGCTCTAGTTGTACTAAGCATTGTTCTAGAGGTTGGGTGTCATCAAGGAGTTCGATGGAAGTATGCAAGTTTGGGATCTCGCGTTCTATGGGGATCACAGCTTCGATCCCATTTACTAAGTGGAAGGGAGTAAAACTAGTGGAAGTCTTAATTGTCGTGCAGTATGCCCACAAGGCGGAGAAGAGCATTTGGTGCCTATTGGTTTTGTGGTTATTCACCATGCGCTGTAACATAGTTTTGAGTACTTTGTTAATGGCCTATACCTGTCTGTTGGAATGGGGGTAATATGGTGAATCGAATTCATGGTTGAATCAGAGATGATGAGATAGCTCCTCGAAGACTTCATTTTCGAAGTGCTTTCTGTGGTCAGAGACTAAGTCTTTAGGGATGCTAAATCGAGCTATCACGTGGTTGAACAGGAATTGAGCAATGATTTTTGCTGTGTTGTCATATGTGAGCATGGATTTGGCCCACTTGGTGAAATAATCGACAACCACGATGGTGTATTTATGGTTTCCTGATAAGGCTGGGTTACAAGTCATGAAGTCGATTCCCCATTTACAGAAGGGGTCGGCTACGATGACAGTATCCAGAGGGATGAGTGGTGCTCTTGCCTTGTGGGTGAAGCGCTGGCACTGCTTGCATCTTTTGACTACTATGATACAGTCATCAAATAGGGATGGCCAAAAATACCCTGCTCATAGGAATTTTTGGGCGATAGCCATTCGAGATAGATGGTCGTGGCATGCACCTGCGTGATAGTCAATCAGGGCCTTCTCTTCTTGATTGTGAGTGAGGCATCGTCGCAATATTGCATCGATGCCTCTCCTGTATAAAACATCTCCTATGAGGAGGTATCGAGGGGATTGTTGGTGTATGCACCAACGATCATCTCGCATGAGGTGAGGTTTGAACTTTTGGGTTTGTAAGAATAGGAGAATATCCCCATACCAAGGGTCGTCGGTTGCTACAAAGAACAGGTGTTCATCTGGTAGCGAATCGTTTACTAGTGATCCTTTGGAATCTCATGGGAGGTCTATAATGAACTCTTCTAAGGCAAGTGCCTTTTTGCTTTTGGGAGAGAAAAACTGTAAGTCGTATTCTTGGAGAATGACTATCCAGCGGGCGTATTTGTGGTTCATTAGCCGGCGCGTGAGAAGGTATTTGATTGGATTAGTAACTTCTATGACCACGGTATTTTTTAAGATGATGTAATGGTGAAGTTTCTGTACTGCGTGGATTAATGCTAGGGCAGTTCTTTCTCGACAAAAAGAGATGTTCTAAAATATGGGTAGAGGGGGATTGTCTGAAATGAGTTAGTAACTCCATTCCCAAATCGTGGTGAATGGGTAACTGAAAGTATGTGAGGAACGTGGTAGCGAGGGCACTAAAGGCTCTATGTGAAGCAATGGGTTTCTCTATGTACCATTTCACGGCCACTCTCGTAAGAGTGCGTTGAAATAGACTCAACCAAACAGTATTGTCAATGATGTTATTCGATGAGCACCACAGGTGAAAGATCATTATATGATTTCCTGGGTCTTCCGCTTGCTTGCCTTCAAACTTTGGTATGTTTGAAGGGAGCTTAGTGGGCATGGAAGGCCAATTGGGGTCGTGTGCGATGGGGTCATTGGTGAGGTTGGTCAAATCTAGTAGATTTAATGCTGCTAAGAAGGGTGACTGGGAGGTGGAAGCCATGGCAACGTGTGAAGACACGAAGTTCTGGTTAGAATGGGGATTAGTCTGTGATGTACCCTGTTGTGAATTCAGCTAGCTTCCCGTATGGGATGCACTCCTCTGCCCCCCAGCGGATGAGGGGGGAGTGGTGTGCGGTGTGGTGTTGGGAGACCGACTAGGGTTTCCAACTAAGGTTGTTGCAAGAAAGGAGGAACCAACCACTGTGGCAATGTTCCATCTTTGACGCCTAAATGGAAAAATACCTAGAACCCCTCCCGTTAATGGGGGGAGGTCCAAAAGACACATGGATCGACGCGGTTCCATTGGAACCATTTGAGTGTCCACCAGGTTAGGTTTTGGAAAAAAAATTTGGAGGGGATCGAGTCTGTGATCATGAAACATTTATGGCCACATACATAAAACCAAGCGAAAATGAAATGAATTTTCCTTTAACTTAATCTATGTGATCAATCAAGAAAAAAATGGTTTTGTTTGTTTGCGCATGATTCTCAAATTCCTAGAAGACTTAATATGTCCTTACACAATCAAAAGTAACTGGGCCTTCAGAGGATTTCTTGCAAGTTCTAGCACAACGTCGTGTAAGAGCTGGCAACGCCCCTAGTCAGCCGAAGAGAATCAACCAAGGTAAGGGTAGAGGGTCTGGCGCTTGCCTGCACCATCACCTATAGGGTAAAGTATGCCCTAGTTTTGGCCACTAAGAACCACCGTCCCAAGTGAGCGTTCGAGTCTTGGGCTTCCTGGTAGTCAGCTAACAGTACCGAGTATCAACCGAGTCAGGTAGCCCCAACTGATACCGCATGCACTGCGCCTAAGCCTAACACCCTGTGAATCGAGTCTCTGCTGCGCTCGGGCTTTCTTTTCCATGGGCTAATAGGTGGATTTTAAAGCTCCCTAAAAACACAACTTCTATGTTTCAATTTGAAGTGTGATCAAGATGGCTTATTGGATGCCTACCCCCTTGATCCTAACTTAATCTATAAATTCTCTTGTGGCCGCTGTGGGGAGAATTTAGTGGGTTGGTTTAAGTTATTTTTAGGTGGCTTTATTTTCTTAGTGGGTGAATGTGTGTGAGCATATGGTGAAAAATCTCATAATTTTAACATATGGATATTGGTGATCCTTTACAAAATTCCCCTAGTTAAACTATGTGACGTTGTTCCTTGCTCAGATAGAAAGCATTTGCGGATAATGGGCCACTTCCAAAACCTCCTAGTTAGTCTATGTGAGTGACTAAAGGGAGATGGCGAATAAAAAATGTAGAGTGTTCATATGCTTGTCTAGGATCACCAAATGGTGCAAAGACAACAGAGATTACTTTCTCTAATTGGTGATTCAATCCTGGTCCCGCAATTTCCAAAATGCAAAAATTGAATTTAAAATAAACAATTTCTACACTAGCTTATGCATGTGTGCTCATGAGCCACTTACTTGGACTAGTTAAGCTAAGTGTGCATACCATAATTTGCAAAAAACATAAATTGTTCGGAAAGAAATGGTTAATTCACCCCCTACTTAAACTATGTGAAATTTTTTTGCAAAAACCAACTTAAATGAAAACTAACTAAATGCCTAGAAAAAGTAGCAAAAAATGAGTTCTCAGAAGCTGTGGGTATCAACAAAGGTGTTGGAAGATACATTAGGGGCGGGCCAACACACTTACAAGCAGAAAAATGCAGAAAATAAGGAGAAAAAAATCTCTCTGCAATTTGCACGCAAAAACCCTTGATAGGTGTGCCTTCTTGTGTGCAGGTCAATCCTGAATGCGTGCAATACGCCTTTGTGTGAAAAAAATGCACGCAAAAGTCCTACTAAACAGCACAGCAATCTCAGTTAAACAACTGAAGAAAGAAAATAGTCATGCAGACCAATTTCTATATTCAATAACATATCCTTCTATGGCTTCCTTGTCCTCCCTTAATACAAATGAAAGCCTCCTTGCCTTGGCCCCCATACATTAGGGTTTCCCCCACCAAATGATCTCTTCCCCTTTCACACTACGCTGTCTTTCAAGGTGATCCACTCCCACTATGGTAGTGCTATTGAATTGGTCAAACTTGAACTTGTCCTCATGCATTCGCCCCTTTCGACACTTAAGGGTGAAAAATGTAGCTACTCTGATGATCCCTTTCACACTATGAGGGATTTTATTCCTACTCATGGGCTTCCTTACCCATTTATTCACCTCCTAGATGATATAAGAAAATTTAATGTTCCGATTAGCTTCATGCTAATTTTGCGAACATTATAGCTCACATGAAGTAATATATTATGATACATTAGAGGCACATTCAAAAACTACTAACCACTTATATTGCATTTTAATAGTGATTTATTAGACATGTTTCTGTATTTTTTCTTCACCCAAGAAGAAATGATCACGTTTTTCAACAATAGAGAAATGTTCTTGCTACTGCTACTCATGTGAGAGGACAAGTTCATTATGTTTTGAACATTTTCTAACTAATTTATCCTCCAACCACACTAGTGAAGTGATGATAAGTTGGAATAATTGTGATGAATACCTGTGCTAGTAGAAAGACTAACAACAAGGAGAAATTTTTCTTGCAATGTTTATCCACTCGTAATGGAATTTTTGGATTATCCTTACTATGAAGTCTTTGTTTCATGGGTGTTGTGGTGGATTCGACATGTGGGTGTACGAAATAACACGAGCTTTGAGAGTGTGGTCTACTCTCTAAACTATTAGTAACAGACAGAATGTGGGAGGAGATCAAAAGCATAAAAGTTAAATGAAATAATATGCTAAAGTATGCTCCGATTAAAAAACTAAAACAAAAAACACAAAAGAAGCTATATAGAGAGTTCCAAATAGTAATAATGCAAAAGATGGCTCGATGGCCTCTTCTTATTAAATGTTTGGAATAAAATTAAATCTTACCCACTTGCCAAAGGGCCCCTAGGCAATGGCTCTAGGTCCCGATGCAAGGATGTTTGTCTTTCAAGTTTTTCCTCTGATGCAGTCTAACTCTCTCTCTCTACTGTGGTGGACTAAGATGTTGGGTGGCCAACTATCGAGTCCTCTTTAGCTCCAGCTCTAGGTCACACATAATGCTGGTGTTGGTTGGGCAACTTTGGCCAGCATAACCTTGTGATCACCATTTTTTCATCTCTTGGTGGGTTTATATAGGTGAGCTTCAAATCCTCCTTCCCTCCCTTCGTACATGATGGATGGTGACCCAAGGGAGAGGTGTGATTCCATTGTGTGCTCAAATATTGTTTTATGTTCTCACATAATGACTAAGGAGGTGTTGGTGGTTGTCCTTAGGCGGCTTTCACATAAGGAGTAACTATCCTTTGCTTGTTGTGGTCTCGGAAAGTGACTTTTTTCCATTTCCAGGAATGTGTGCTTATCGGGCAAAAGGGCATGCAGAAGGTGCTCTTCTCGAAGGAAAAAGCGTGCATTTTAGCATTTATGACTAGTTCAAATATGATTTTCTCAAAACCTTAGAGATTTTAAAGACTTCTTGATTCCATATTGTATTCATGTCCTGTAAACCCTTAGGCTCGACATTAATTGATGTTGTCTTCTGTTGTATGATTTTCCAGTGTTAACAATGGGTATACTCTTACTAGAAATAATCTTGTAATTTCAAAATCATATGAGAAGGATAAAGGGATAATACATCTTCAAGACATTTTAATGATCACATGTTATGAATTTATAAATAATCAATTGGACCATTCTCCAATGCAATATCACTCACAACTGATTAGTGTTACATGACAATGCCTCATCTAAGATAATGTTTGCAACGACATGAACATTAAAGTCTGTAACTTTATGATCACCTAGAGACTCAAAGTATACCAAATAGGAGGCCACATTAGCCTTGTTGTGTAATTGGAATATAATTGGAAGGAAACTTTTGTAAGGAATTTTTGCGTATTTGTGAATTCCAACGAATTTTTGTACTATTATGTAACTGTAAGGAAAATTTAATCATTTGTGGAATTGCAAGGAATTTTTTGTCTTTATTTCTAATTTAAAGGGTTTTTTCTCCATAAAACATAGGTAAAATATGTGGTTGTGGTGGAACATAATTACTTAGCAAGTGCATGAATTTGACTTAGGAGTATGAATTGGGAAGAAAAGAGGTTGAACTATAAAATTTTAATTATGTCACATGTGATACTAGGGAAGGACATAAAAGAAGAAAGAGAAGGATGGTAACCTCCCGTCTAGTAATAAGTAGTGAAACGATATCATTCCTTTCAGCTTTCACTTTTAAAAATTATGATAGGAATATTTTTAGCAAAAAAATTATATAGGCATGTATCATTTTCTACAAAGTGAATTTTCTTGTCACAAGGTTTAAGGGACATGCAACCCTATGTTGTGATGAATTGCAAAATGAAAGGAAAAGAGAAGGTAATGCCAAAATTATAAATTCGGAAAGAGTATTAGGAAATATTAAGAACAAGTTCCTATCCAAGGATTACCAAATAAATCTTTTCAAGAAGTTGCAAAACCTTAGATAGATGCCTATGATAATGAGAGTGTACTTAGGAGTTTTATAAATTAAATACTGGAGTTGGATACATTGAGTAGGATGTCGAAAATGTTTCCATATATCTTAAGGGCTTGAGGTATGATATTTAATGTGAGATTGATATCATGACTTTAAGAATAGTTAGGGATGCTTACCAAGCTACTTTAAAATATGGGTAGAAGATTTCTAGAAAAAATAATCAGAGTAGAGGAAAGGTTCATATAAGAGGCAATGAAAAAACAAGTAGCACAAAAAGAGGAGGTGAATTTAGAGGAATAATATAATTCCCTATAATCAAAGGTAGAGGTATAGAATACAATCCTAGATGCTATAAGTGTGGAAAGTAAGGCCATATGTCATGGGAATTCCCATATAATACTCCAACGTAGTAAAGGAGTGCACATGTAGTTAAATCTAGAGAGGGGAAAGTGAGCATAGTAGAAACTGAAGAAGTTGATGAAGTAGGAAAATCCTTGGTTTTGAAGAGGGATCTAATTTATTTAAGAAAAGGGACAAATGAATCATTTATTGGAAAAAAAATATTACTGTATGGATCCAGGGTTCAACAGAAGCCTGCAAACAAAAGTGTCCATCGTATTCTAGCACAACATTTCCATTTTCATTCCTTCGCAAGGGAGAAAATTCTCACCCAATGAAAGCCAAGACTATTAATTGATGGCTTGAGCATATAGATAGTGACATTATTCATTTCATTGATTAAAATATACAACAATATTCTCATAATCATTCACAAATCTTCAAATATCTCTCAGACAAAATAAAATGGACACATTTAGAGAATATGATGGAGATACTTAAAAGAAAAGTTAAATTACTACCCAACATATTTTCATTCAATCATAATAATATACATACGGATCCCCACAACAAGCTTCTTGCATATTATCTCATAGGAGCCTGCACCATTACATGATAGATTCATATAAACTGCACAAGATCTTTTCATAATTTGTCCAAAACCATTGAAGAAGTCAAGATTACAATATAATGTACCAAAAGACTTCAATATTCATTCCAACATTATGCTGACCTTTATTTTCTCTCTCTCTTTCAAGCTTAATCTCTATGGCTATATATAGATTCACTCCTTTTATCTTGTCCATGCTTGCTTAATTTAGTATGCTTTAACCATCTTTACAAAATCTAATTTCTTGGTCTACTTTTCACATGATTCTTTCAAATGTAACATCTCAATCCTTATTCCATAGCCTTCACGAGTTCCAATGTCATTTCTTCTTTCTCCACTCGTCATTTTATTTATTTTTTCATGCTTTATGACCCATTTTACCATTTTATTTTTCAGCTTGCACTTTCTATCCCTGCAACTCTTTTCCGAAAAAATAATTCAATATGCTTCCAAAAACGAAGGACCCAATAGGTCTCAACCAAAACCTATTGAATCACTCTTTTTTCAATCCTTTATTTTCTCTCACGGTCCTTATTTTGGTTGCACAACATAATGCTGATGTTTTTTACCCCTGGACTAGTTATTCTCCCTCAAATAAAGGACCCAACTCTTGAATGGTATGTAGAGATTGATTCTTGAAAGTGTTGTAATAAATAATCACAATTTTGCATGCAACGATCATTGTAGTAGCCTGATCAATGAATTGGGTTATGAACTCTGCAATTCGTTTATGAGGGTATGAAGAAACCAAGTTTTTCCACTATCCTGTCAAAGGGTGTGGTGGTGTGAGACAATGAAGCAGGACTATGTGGTGGAGATGTGGTGAGTGAAGGGATAGTGCATTACTCAATAATAGTTATAGGCCAAATGGGCTCTTTAGGATTTTCATTAGGTTTGTTAGATTTTGTAGCATCATATGGTGTTATAGTTTTGAAAACTTGTGGAGAGGCTAAAACGCGTGATTTCTCCCAATCCCAGAATTTTTTTCTCGAAATTCCACATAGAGAGAGCTCAATTAAATTAACGGATCATCATTTAAATTTTTCCTAAGTCTAACTTAAGAAAAATGGTTAATTAATAGTAATTAATTGAGGAAGGTTATAATTCACTAGAAATTCACGCGAATCAATTTGGATATGTTCTTATACATCTAATCATTTTTAATCTTGATTGTTGGAGTTCCAACTGAATATTATAAGAAGAGGTCGATGGGTGGATGGAGAAATACATAGAGGACCATGTAGTGTAAGTTCCATAGGCAGTTTGAGTTAGCCAATATTAGAGTTTGAGCCAGACAGAGGACACATGGCTAGATAGGAGTAGGAGAATTATCCAGAACAAATTTTATAGTTCCAGAGAGGAAGAGAGAGAAGGAAAAACTATTTCTCCATAAGGTTACGTAGGGTCTGTTGAGAGGCTCAAAGAGGAACTTAAATTTATCTAGAGTGGAGGTTATTTTAGATTCCAGAGGCTGAAAATATTTTCCAATAGGAAAGAGAGACACTTCCTCATTCAACATTAGGCCAGGCGAATTGAGTAGTAGTTGTTCTAGGTTCAGCGTGTGGTAGGTTGTGTAGAAGTGACGTAGGGACTACGTTGTAGAAATTATGGTGTAGAATTGTAAGTCCTCATGAAATTTTAATCTAGTTCACAAGACACAATCCTACACTACTTCTCTTCAGAATTCAATTCACAATTTTGAAAATGAATCACAAACATGCAATGAGAAATAACACACATACATATAATATTTTTCAAGGAAAAAGAAATATGGTAAAAACCCTTTGCCTAATTGCATTAATATGATGAATAGAGATGCATTAAAGTTTATTTGATCAACTGAGCATAACCTAAAAGTGAATACCCTGTATCTCTACTCATGGAGAAGCTCTGGCCTAGAATTAGTCAATTTCTGCCTCTTCTTGAGCCCCTATTTTCTTGCGCAATTCGAATAAATAAGGCCCCTAATATTTAGAAAATGACTCCAAAATGATTGAAAAATTCCCAAGGCTGATCATTTGACTACATGCAACACCTATACACTCAAGACTAGTTTACAAATGATGTTAAATTTCCTTGGAATCTCCACCATAACCAAGGAGCTTGAATTGTTTGCATGCACTAGATATACTAGGCTGATTGATCAGTTAACAAGATGATCATGCCAAGAATGCCAAGACTATTAATTGAAGGCCCTCTCTGAGCATTAGTAAGGCTAGATCCTGATCTCAAAAGTAGGTTGATAGTTACCTCTAATATTTCTTGAACACCCATAACAACCTTGGGAAATTTTGGAGTGATAACAGGTTAACATCTCTCCATAGGTCAATATCTCTTGAAAATGTGTTTGAACTTAACTATTCATTGTCCTATCCTAGATTTTACTAGCTTCGACATGTAATTGTTGTTGATTTTAAAAAAGACAAGGCCTTTCTTGGATCCCTTAAGTCTCGGTTATGGTCCCAAACCTTTGTAGGATCGCTATTTTAGAAAGCTCTAAGAGAGGTGCTTCTATTTCCTGAGGAATCCTTTATCTAGGTACATTCCTTATGTTTAATATCCTTTTCGCCTAGGTCTATGCCTACTCCCATAAGCCTTTCTTGGAGAGCCTTTGTCTTGATTATGAAGAAAAGAAGCCATTACCTTAGCCTCCTTGAATGGGATTTCGAAATCACATTATATATTTTTGTTTACCCTATATTTCTAGTCATTTCCTTTAAATTGATACTCCTCCCATCGATGAAAATCCTTAAAGAATAGGCAAAATTGATTAAGGTGATAACGGGTTCTTGTCCCATTTTTATCACTTGGTCTAGTATTAGGCCCTCGAAAACCCCTCATGGAACCCCTGTTAGTATGTGTGAAAAAAATTTTGGCAACGTTTCATGGGAGGAAATAGTTCTACCTCCCTTGTGAATCATGGGGTAATTGGTTCATTGAAGAAATTATAAGTATTCCTCTAGTGACTACATTCATTGTTCAATCCCCTAGTTTTCTTGAAGAAGACAACATTCCTCCTATAAGTAGGGTTGCTGCAAATCAGGGAGAGAGAAATCCATCACCTATTGAAACTAACTTCCTTCGTGTGTTTGAAATTATTTTTAATTCAACTCTCGATATGGCAACCAATACCAACGAAAACCAACCCAATGTTCTTAGAAATAAAATTTACCTTTCTAGTGTTTTGGGACCTTTGAAATTGAATGATAATCTCTAGTCTTTTCGTGAAATATATCATGAATGGTTATCCAAGTTCAAAGGGATGCCACTAAAATTTCCCATGATCATGTTGATGATCTCTATTGGATGCTTTCCCTAAGGAAAATGATGACAAGAGAGAATTGTGATTTTATTTTATTTATCCTTTAAGGGACAAGTTAGTGAATAGTATCTTAGTATTCTGTAATATTCATAATTAGCTTTCAGCTAGATGGAATATTAATTTTTTCTTTGATAAAAATATAGGTGAATAAGTGGGTAGAGGTACCCATCAATCTCTTTAGTAGGAATAAAAACCACTTCTCATGTGAATGTGGATCATTGTATCAGCAGTATAAAGCACCTAGAGGTGTGAATAGGGGCTAAAGCATGTGGACAGGGTCAAATTTTACCAAATCAACAATGTTTTTATGGAGGGAGTGGATAGTTGATGGAGGAAAGTGCATTCATAGAGGAGGAGTGTATGCATGAGAGTAGCTTCTTTAATGAGTTGGACCTAGGGTGAGGAAGCTCACCAAGCATATAAGGAAGAGGATGGCAGACATAGAAGGCATTCAAAATATTAATATTGTATTGGTCTTTTATGATTTTTTGCACCCTTCAACTGTTTAGCTAAGTTTGTTGTGTTGTTTATCACAAAGGTTTTTCCGAGTGGAAATCCCACCCTCATCCTCAGGGGACTTCGAGTGCCTACTCAGGAGAGGTTCATTGAGCATCATTTCCACTATTAGGCTTTGAGCCAAGCTTCATCCTTCACTCACAGTGCAGTCTCCTTCAGGACTATGTTGTTTTGGAGGGTAGCAGTAATGGAGGGTTGATAGACCCAATTTTTGAGCTTTTTATGCAGTGGAGGGAGAAGCCCTTCATTCAGGAGGCTAGTGAGGAAGTTCTTAGAGCTTCATTCCACCATGCAGAATCAGCCCAAGTTGTACCATTCACCCACATTGTAGTCTCCTCCACAAATTGTGTTATTTTGCAGTGCAATTGCAGTGGGAGGTCAAGTATCCAAGCTCTTGACTCAGTTTTCCAGTGAGGGGATAAGCCCTTCATCCTGGAAGGTTTTGAGGAGGGATATCAGCTATTGTCATACAATATCAACCACCTCCCATGAGTGTTCCAATTGAATATCATTATTTAGCCATAAGGCCACATTTTGTATATTCTGTATTTTGAGTATTTGCAGAAACCCTTCCTGGGTTATCTTGGAATAGCACTAGAAATCCTAGATCTCATCCTGACATTTTCTAAGCACCCTATCAGCAGGTCCATGTGTTTACATTTACAACAACAGTAAAGCCCAACTAAAATTGTGTTGTTTTAGCCTCTGAAATTATTCTATAGCAGTTGTTCTTCATATTTTATGCAATGGGTCTCTAGAGGCTTGTTTTGCCTAAATTGAGTGTATTTTTCCTCAAGATCTTGTACACATTTTCTACTATATTTTTTAATAAGAAGCATATATGATCTACTCTCATATTTATGTGCTGATTTATCACTGCATTTTCTTTTCTTTTTTTCTATATTCCTGTCTTTTCGATTTTGGAATATTACAGTGGTATCAGAGGATGATCTCTCGCTTAGCTTGTGCGAAATACATCTTATGACATAAGGAGAAGAGATCAATAATGATGGAGGGAATGAGTTTTGCCTAATTTCTTTTTAGATCTATGTAGGATCTCTCCAAGGAGCTAAAAAAAATGAGAAGGGAGAGGCACAAGGGGACCTCAAGAAGGTTTCAAGATGAGGAAGCTCCAAGAACTTCCTATCTGCAGCAAAAGAAACTAGTATTGCACAAAGCTCCAAAACAACCTATTATGTCCACTTTCTTGGAAGAGGAAGGTGAATGGCATGGAGATGGAGGAAACTTAGATCTTGATATTGTAAGTGATTATCTTACAGAGTACAAATCTCAATCAAGCATTTGATGGGTCATCCAAAAGCACAACAAGGGCTTGGAGGAAGAAGTTAGATGCATTCTTCCTGCTACATCCAGTAGCAGAAAGAGAAGTAGTTGATATTGCAGTACTTCACCTTGAGGGTGAATCAAAGGATTGGTGGTTCAACCATTTGAAACATGTAAGAGTGAATGCTTATGCAGATTGTACTCAAAGGCTGATCAAAAAATTTGATAGAAGGAAACTGGAGGTAATTCCTATTGAGAAATTTTTCAACATTGATGAGAAAGTGCATGAGGAGCCAAGGGGGGATGTCAACATTATCACTTCAAAAGAGGAGAAACTTCCACCACCATCAACTGCAAGAGTACTTGCACCAGGAGAAGGAACACTTGCATCTTTGTAATATGGTCTTAATCTCTTGACATTAGGAGTCCCATGCATGATCCAGGTGATGCATGATGGAGAAGAGACATATACCAGTGCTAGTGCAGTACTATAGGAGTAGCCATCAACATCACCACCAGTTCGAGAAGAAATTACACTGGCTGGAGGAACCCTTGTAGCTATACAAGATGTTCCCAAGGATCAGCTCATCCAAGGTATGCAAACATTTCCACCCCACATTATTTCAGCACATCAGATGGAGAGTTGTGGGGACATGCCATCAGGGAAATTGCATGACCAAGGGTTAAAGCGCACTGCTTATTTGAAATAGCATACTATCACTGCGTAGAGGACCATTAACTATTTCAAGGAGGAGATGCATAGCCATCCTGTTTTCTCATAGTTGAGCTGCACACAATACCTTTGGTTGGAGTGTAGAGTTTCTGAGGATAGGATGGGGATAATCCTAATCAATCCAATGCAGAAGTGTGTGTTCAACATTGTATATGACCCTAAGACAACATATGCACCATCATGGAGATCAGGAGTGCTATCACTAAGCAGAAGTGATGAGTTTGGGGCCCAACTATTATTGAATAATTTTGATGAACATTCCACTTATGTAGCATTGGAGAGGCATATTGTTGATGAGATACATCTTATTATGGGTAACATATCCCATTATTATGATATGTCATTCTTGATGAGCACCTCACAGCTCAATGAGAAGCTGTTACCTACAACATATTTGGAACCTTATGGGTTTAACTTGGTCATTTATGAGTGGTATTTATATAGAGATCTCCATGAGGTTGCACTTCAACATATCATGAAGTGCAAATATAGTCATCAGATTTGGGAGGAAGTTGTTCTGCATTGGATGAGTACCAAATTGGAGCATGATGGGAGATTCCCATAGTTGGATGGATGGGTGAGGATGATGAGAAAGGGGTTGGTGAGCCACTTGCAGATCTATGACACTGGGCAGCAGGAGGCATGGCTGCCCTGGCTACTCTTGAGAGATTTTGGCCATCACTTGACATATCCTATGACAATAGGTGTGTTATTGTTTGGGACATGGCATGGCACTCACATCATGTGGCAGCAAATATTTTGGTTATATGGGACATTCTTCATGTCAATCATGATGTACTTACTCCATGGCTTGTATGATGATGATATGAGGAGGCAACAAGAGTCACTGTTGCTATGGCTACTCTTGAGAGAGTATGAGTTGAATCTCTGCCATACCTTGCATGGTGTTTCAGGAGTATATGGTGGCATGATCATGGTGGTAAGGGGATACTCCATAGCCTTTGAGGATCAAAAGATACTTCCACAGAGGAAGGAGTCTTCCATATATAGCAGATGTTTGTTGGCATTCATGCATGATTTGGCCAAATTTGGGATATTTTGGATGGGCAAAGGATTTGACCTCCATAAAATTCAATCTTGTTCTAAGCATAAGCAGCTACAAGGGAGGCAGCAACAGTGGGCCTAGTGACATTCAACAAACCAATGACAGTCAAGGAAAAGGAGTAAATAATGAACCAAACAGTGAAGAAGAATTCAGCCAAGAGGATAGTATACATAATGGGGAAGGGAAAAATTTTGAAAACAAGGATAGTGAACATAGAAAAAATGAAAATGATACAATTTATGAAACAGAGATTGAAATTCAAGGTGAAGACCACAGGCAAGACAGAGAAGACAATGGGCAGAGAAGTGAGGAAAACTCACCTAGTAAGCAAGAAAGAGACCATCAATGTATAAGAGGGACTAATGAGGTTGCCTATGACAGTGACCCCGCAGAGAGTGCAAACAGCGATACAAAGGTTGAGTTTCACAGTGAAAATAGTGGGTCAAAGGATTAAGAAGAGGACATTCATGAAAATAAAGATGTACCAAGAAGTAATGAAGACACTTCTCGCATTGCAAAAATAGAGGATGAAAGTCTTAAGGGTCTTGAAAGTGATGATGGCATTAGAGATAGTGAGACTGCTTATCAAAAGGGAAGTCAAGATCAAGGTGAAAATGATGCACTCACAAAGCTAACACATGAGGAGAAAAGAAGTCCTAAGGTCACTAATGATCAAAGTTTGCAAATGAAAGTTGGTGCACCTTTCCCCATTATCTATCAAAGAGGAAGGAGGCATGTGTTTACTGCCTCCAAAAGGCAAGGGGCCATGCCATCCTCCTCAACTCAAATGATTGAAAAAGGTAAACAACAAATGAAGGAGGAAGAAGACAACCATGAGGAGGAAAGAGAATTTGAACTCATCAACGTAAACAATGACGATGAAAATGAAACAAGAATTGCAAACTCCCTTCTACAAGACATGAATGCATAGATCAGGGATTTGGAAGCTGAATTAGGGAGAGCTAAGGATCTAATTCACTTCTTGTAGATGTAGAACAAACAAATGAGTGGCCAGCTGGCAACATGCATATAGACTTCATATTATCATGCATAATTAAATGTATCCTAGCATTAGAACTAACCAAGGTATCGACTATTATTTTTTTGATTGGATATTTAACCTAGGAAATTCATCAACTAAGTTATTTAGTGAGCTTTGGTTTTTTCTTCTCCCTTAGTCATGTCTAATACGATGGAAATTTAGTGATGAAAATGATTGTCTTTATGGAAATAAAATTTATATTGTTGTTGCATTATTTCCTATTCCATTATTTGAATAGGCCATGTTGTTTGCAATTGATGTGGTCATCCCTAAAAGCCCTTAAAAAATATTGATCAACTCATCCAAGGTAGTCAAACATTTCCACCCCATATTATTTCAGCACATCAGATGGAGAGTTGTGGGGACATGCCATCAGGGAAATTGCACGACCAAGGGTTAAAGCGCACTACTTATTTGAAATAGCATACTATCACTGCGTAGAGGACCCTTAACTAGTTCAAGGAGGAGATGCATAGCCATCCTGTTTTCTCATAGTTGAGTTGCACACAACACCTTTGGTTGGAGTGTAGAGTTTCTGAGGATAGGATGGGGATAATCCTAATCAATCCAATGCAGAGGTGTGTGTTCAATATTTTATATGACCCTAAGACAATAGATGCACCATCATGGAGATCAAGAGTGCTATCACTGAGTAGAAGTAATGAGTTGGGGGCCCAACTATTATTGAATAATTTTGATGAACATTCCACTTACGTAGCATTGGAGAGGCATATGGTTGATGAGATACATCTTATTATGGGTAACATATCCCATTATTATGATATATAATTATTGATGAGCACCTCATACCTCAATGAGAAGATTTTTCCTACAACATATTTTGAACCTTATGGGTTTAACTTGGTCATTGATGAGTGGTATTTATATAGAGATCTCCATGAGGTTGCACTTCAACATATCATGAAGTGCAAATATAGTCATCAGATTTGGGAGGAAGGTGTTCTGCATTGGATCAGTACCAAATTGGAGCATGATGGGAGATTCCCATAGTTGGATGGATGGGTGAGGATGATGAGAAAGGGGTTGGTGAGCCACTTGCAGATCTATGACACTGGGCAGCAGGAGGCATGGCTGCCCTGGCTACTTTTGAGAGATTTTGGCCATCACTTGACATATCCTATGACAATAGGTGTGTTATTTTTTGGGACATGGCATGGCACTCACATCATGTGGAAGCAAATATTTTGGTTATATGGGACATGCTGCATGTAAATCATGATGTACTTACTCCATGGCTTTTATGATGATGATATGAGGAGGCAACAAGAGTCATTGTTTCTATGGCTACTCTTGAGAGAGTATGAGTTGAATTTCTCCCATAACTTGCATGATGTTTCAGGAGTATATGGTGGCACAATCATGGTGGTAAGGGGATACTCCATAGCCTTTGAAGATCAGAAGATACTTCCACATAGGAAGGAGTCTTCCATATATAGCAGAAGGTTGTTGGCATTCATGCATGCTTTGGCCAAATTTGGGATATTTTGGATGGGCAAAGGATTTGACCTCCATAAAATTCAATCTTTTTCTAAGCATAACCAGCTACAAGGGAGGCAACAACAATGGGATAGAATTATTCCAGCATGTGGCTTTGGCATTGAGCAATTCAAGGGATGTATAGTTTGTTTGGAGATTGAGGAGGAAAACAACCATACTTCAAGGTTGTTACAGTCACCCGCTTTTCCACGAGAGAGAGGGGAGATCTCGTCCATGGATATCATCATTAGATTAATAAAAATACATGGTAAGAGTTGTGTCTTTGTACTTATTGATCATCTAACAAAATATTTTCATTCTCTTGCCATTTATATACAGTGCATTGCTCCGCAAGAGGGCAAGCCTCTATTTGGACTTCATGGTCTTTCTAAGACCAACATCAGTGATGGAGATAGCCATTTCTTGTATGGATTTTGGCAAGTATTGTTCTATTCTTGGTATTCTTAGTTGACAAACAATGCTATTTACACAAACAATGCTATTTACTGCCTTCTAGTAGATGAGAAAACATGCAACTTTAGCAAGTGGTTGGGAGACAACTTGCCACATTATGATCAGAGTCAGCAGGTAGAAAAACTACGTTATGTCCACTTGGGGAACTATTGTCACCATCTAGCATTTCATATGACATTAAATATCCTTCTCATTTGGATTCCCTATTGTGATTATGTCCTATTCACTATATGTGGAATGGCTTGGGCAAGCAAGGTTTGTAGAGCCAAGGAGTGGATCCTTGAGAGTCCAGTTGCCTTTTTACCTTTTGAGGGCCACGTTATTTCATCCCAAAATCAGCAACATCTCTATACATATCACAAATGGAGATAGAGACAACGTGGGATGGAAAATTTTCTCTATTATGTTCAGCCATACAGCCCATGTACATTGCAGGAGCAAGAGATGGAAGAGTTTTCCTATGAGCTACCATTTTGGAGGGCGATCCATTTTGTTTGGATGATAGCATGGGGATTGGAGCTTCTCAATGGGGATTAAGGTCCCTAACAAATTTCAGATTCCATGCCTCAAGAAGGCCTTCAGACAACATTTATTTGCCTCCATATATATCCCACTTCTTCAATATGAGAGCCATTTGGTTTTATCACCAAAGGATGACTTACACACTTGGGAGGAGCAACTAGGGAACAAATTTATTGGAGAGAATCTTGTTCAGTGGAGGAGCTTATTAGATGAGGATGCTACAGGAGGAGAAGGGGATGCTTTACAATATCTATCCTTGCATTTGCTTGCGGACAAGAAACATTTGGGAAGGGAGGACTGTAATATTCCTAATTAGATTTCAGCTAGTTGGTATATTTATTTTTTCTTTGATAAAAATATAGGTGAATAAGTGGGTAGAAAGACCCATAAATATCTTCAGAATGAATAAAAACCACTTCTCATGTGAATGTGGATCATTGTATTAGTTGTATAAATAACATAGAGGTGTGAACAAGGGCTAAAGCATGTGGAAAGTGTCAAATTTGACCAAATCAACAGTGTTATTATGGAGGGAGTGGATAGTTAAAGGAGGAAAACACAATCATAGAGGAGGAGTGTATGCATTAGAGTAGCTTCTTTAATGAGTGGGACCCAGGGTGAGGAATTTCACCAAGCATATAAGGAAGAGGATGGAAGCCATAGAAGGAATTCATAATATTGGTATTTTATTGGTCTTTTATGACTTTTTACACGCTTTAGTTGTTTAGGTAATTATGTTGTGTTGTTTAGCACAAGGTTGTTTTCGAGTGGAAATACCACCCTCATCCTCGGGGGACTTCGAGTGCCTACTCGGGAGAGGTTCAATGAGAATCATTTTCACTATCTATGTTTCGGCCAAGATTCAGCCGTCATTCATAGCGTAATCTCCTTGCAGATTGTGTTGTTTTGGAGGGTAGCAACAGTGGAGGGTTGATAGACCCAATGTCTGAGCTTGTTCTCTAGTGGAGGGAACAACCCTTCATCCAGGAGGCTAGTGAGGAAGTAATTAGAGCTTCATTCCATCATCTTTAATTAGGATAAGCAACAACATTCACCCACAGTGAAGTCTCCTCCAGAAACTGCTTTATTTTGAGGTGTAGTTTGAGTGGGAGGTCAAGTACCCAAGTTCTTGACCATATTTTCCATCGAGGGGATCAACCCTTCATCCAAGAATGTTTTGAGGTGGGATATCAGCCATTTTCATAATAGATCAGCCGCCTCCCACTAATGTTCCAGTTTTAGAGTGTTATTCAGCCATAAGGCCACATTTTGTATATTCTGAATTTTGAGTATTTCCAGAAACCCTTCCTGGGTTATCTTGGAATAGTGCTACAAAGCCTAGACCAAAGAAGGCCATTTAAAATAGTGACAAAGAAGCCTCCTTCATCACAATAGATGGTTTCAAAGGGTTTTCAAACTACCTTCTAGGGTTTTGCAGAGAAGCACTAACTCAACTTCATCAAAAGGTAAAATCAAAGGTTTTAAAGAAGATGAAGAAGAGCAGACATGAAAATCAACACTCCACTACACAAAATATTGAAAAAGATGAAAAGAGTAATAGCATAAAGGGACACAAGACTCATGAATAAGGCCAAAATCCATCAAGTACTCAAAGAGAGGAAATAGTTTGAATATGAAAAATGGAAAAATCAATAAAAATCCCCAATTTGCTAGAGGTTTTGAAAAAAACCCTACTAAAAAAGAAATAAAAAGATCAAAATAGCACTGCTCCTTATAAACACCACCTACAAAGAAAAAGAGAGTATTAGAAAAAAATAAAAAAGCCAAAAATAACATTGGTAAAGTGGGTTTTACCTTTGATTTTTATCAAAAGGTATAAAAAAACTCCAGCAAAACATCTCCCATTTACCATTTGGATATTTGAAGAAGGAGTGAGGGTATTTTTGAATTTTCCGAGAGAGTCCTTCGGCAGTTTTCTCGGGCGCTGCGCTCCTGAGTAGTTGTGCTGTGCTCCTGTAGCGTCTCCCTGTGCTATTTTCCTTTCGGCACTGCGTTCATGCGCGGAGGTGCTGCGCGCCAGTAGAAAACTCAGCGTGTAGCCTCTGCAAGAAAACACGTTCAGGGCCAGCTGACATCAATGTGTTGCGCGCCCACCATCGTGCAACCTCTGCCAGAGGCCCAGCATCGTGTTGTGCTGCTACCACAATGTCCAACCTCTGCACCAATTTTCGTTCATGAGGTGACCTGACTCTGCTAGGCATGTTCGGGAGATACGTGTGTTGGGGTTCCCATGTTTTGGCCAGATTGGCAAGACCAAAAGATGAGACAACATCAGAACCAATTTTGGGCCCTAGGATCTAGCCCTCCTGGACCCGGAGAGGGATCTCTCCAAGTAGAGCAAAGAATGATATATCCTTGAAGCTCAAGATGAGACATTAGGCTAGTTATGAAGCACAAGGGGTTTTAAATGGTTTGGTTGAAGGGTTGCTGGGTTGGTTAGGAGATCATGGATTGGGAAAGCAATGGGAGAAAATGAACAGAGCAGCTGGAGGCTTCAACGAAGAGGACAGGCCAAGACAGTGCCATCCATTGGGCTATGGAGTCATGAAAGGAAATTACTTGCATCCACTAGCCAAGGCTTTCAAAGGGCAAGTCATCTACACTAAAGGATCTTTTAGGCAGATGGTGGAATGGAACATTAAGGGGAGAAAGTGGAAGAAGGAAAGACAAACAATTTTTTGTCTATAGATCAGGTCAGAGGTCATTTAACTCCAGACCTGCTTGGACATACTCAAAGGCAGCTCTCAAAAAGGGACGAAGGGGCAGCTTATAGATCGGACCAGAGGTCATTTAACTCCAGGTCTGCTTTAGCAACTCCAGAGGAAAACAGAGATAAGTTAAACATAAGGGATCTTAGAAAGGCCAGCTGGTCGTGCAAGGATCCTAGTCGACAGGGCTAACACTCATCCCCAGTGTTCCCAAACCTTCCAGCTTAAACCCAGCAAGAACATCTAAGAACTGATTCAGCCAATTCATACATCAGGGAGTAGGCAATAACATCCACTACACTGGTTAAATCAACTGAAATCAACTCTTAGATAGCACATAAGGCAGAAAACATTAAAGGTAGGGAGAGCAGGAAACACAGGGCACCTAACAAGGGTGAATCCTGTGTTATACTTCTGTTGCCTACCAGAAGAACATGAAATAGTATGAAAATGTGATATACAAAGTTATAAAAACATCACCAATAGTAATAGACCAGGATCCTGTGAAATGTGCTTTGATTGATTGATGCAAAACCAGTCATGTACACTGAGATCAATGGCTAATACAGTCTAGACTTTCTCCTCCCAGCCTATTACATACAACTACTCTGTAACTCCCTCCCAAGACTGTTCTAACAGTCAAGAATGAATCCCTCTAACAGAAACTGCCACACCAAGGCAACAACAACAACCCCTTTACAATTCGTTTTTGGGAATTCTTATAGGAGAAGAGGAAGAAACAGAGGTAGACAGACTATTAATTGATCTCATTAAGACAGAATCGGCGGAAGTGTCCATGCCCATACTGCTTAATGGCCATCTGCAACGCTGTAGGTACTTTGAGACTGGTTCGGAGATCTTTGTCAGGTCAATTTTGACCTCTAATATGGTCCTTGTAATCCTCTCGGCTGTCTGGGGCTCTGCGCTACCTTCTGGATCTGGTTAACTGGTTTAAAGTCTGCGGGCTTCTCCATGTCTCCATTACTACTGCTCAGACAGTCTTTAATGAAGCTCTGTCAGTGCAATTAATTGTTTATGGGCTCGAGGAAGTATGAAGACTGCTGTAGGAAGGTGTACCGCTGGAGAAAACACATTCTGCTGTTAGGTAGCGCAGTTATGACTTGCCGGTGCGCTCATCAGTCTTCAATCTGAACCTTAATCCTTTGAAAGCAGGGCTAAACAATCATTATGTCAATAACAGGTGTTAACCCCTTTGAATCCTTTCTGCTGGTTCGCTGGCGGCTGCAATGGCCATCTCTGTGCTGCCTGCTTAATATAATACACTTGTTACAAACCAGACAATGGTGGCGGAAAAATGCCCGAGGCCCGGAGGAACGGTGGCTGAACATTGGGAGCGGTGGTCATAATGAATAGTGGCGGAAGAAACATTAATAGTGTAGAAACCCAAAGATTAACCTTTGGGGAAATTACAAAGGAAACATAGCAAAAAATGGAGCGGAGGGGTGGATGTGGGACCCGGGCAGATCGAAAATCGCAAATCGCAATCGGGAGATGGAGCGGGGATGTGCATATATGCCACAAGATTTGCGATGCGATGGAGACCACCCTTTATAATATGAAATAAAACCAAAAAAAAATGGGCTTATCAAAATAAAACCCTCTATATATATGAACGGCGGAAGAGTCGAGTATGGCGGGCCCGGGGGCTAAGTTGCATATCGCAAGAAAGGGAATTGGAGAAAAAGCCAATCGCAAAATCTTGCGATGCGACATTGCGATCGGAGGGAAAATGTGATGGAGCGATAAGAGGGACGAGCGGAAAGCGCAATGGGGCGATATGCGATCAGAGCAATGTGCGATCGGATAAATTGCGATCGAGCGATCGCATCACAAATATTTGCGACGCGATTAGATCGCATCGCAAATATTTGCGATTGACCATCCGACCACAAACAACGAAATGCGAAAATGCAATACTGCGCTTGCGATATAAGCGGTGGTTTATAAGACCTTATAATAAAGGTTTATAATAAATTTCTATGGGTTGTGGTGGGGAAGTGGGTAAAAGGGGCCCTATATTAAAGTCGGAAAGTGGGTTTTGGCCTATAAATATGCATGATAAGGCCAAGGGAGAGAAACGATAAGGGGAAAGAATCGGAATTTGGCTAAGCAAAGGGAAGAGGAAGAATATCAAGAGGAAATTGGGGGAATCTGAAAGGTAAGAAGGAAAGTAGAGGGGAATGCAAAGGGGGACAAAATAGAAGTTAGGTGAGGGTGAAATTAGAGGGAAAAGGACCTTTGGGCATTTCTTCACAACAGAGAGGCTTTGTAATGGAAATCAGTAGAGGGGATTTCATCAAAAGGCAAAAGACACATGGAGGCTTCAAGGAGACTGTGTTTTCAGAGGAAATGCATTCCTTGAAGACTCAACCATGATTTAGCCCCCTATTTGCTTGTCAAAATTTCATAGGGGGGCTAATAGTGGCTCCACATGGGGATGGCTTCTTCTTGAAGGAGTCAAGAATTCAGAAGATGATCTCTTGGTGTAGGCCAGATGCCTGCTGCTTGAACCATCCCTTTCTTTCTTTAGATCAGCTGCCACAATATTATGAAGACAACATATCAGCATTAAAATTCTCCCACACAACTACCTACCCACACTATAGTCCTAACATTTTTTCTTGGGTGCATTTGGATTTGCAGACCCTTTTACATCATTAATATTTGCAAACAGGAAAAAATAAACCTATTCTACTTCTACCCTTATTACTCCCTGAGACCAGATTAGACTGTTGGCCTCATATGCTTCTCTACCTATACTACTACCTGCTGGGATTAGACTGTCTAGCAGGTTTCTTCTCTACATTCTAAGACAGAAATTGAAACAACTAATCTACTTGCTCATAGACTGAGCTTTATTGAGCTTTCCTACCTACCCTAATCTAACTAGGAAACCCTGATGCTTTAGGTGATGCAGTAATGCCAATGCAGCCATTCTAATAACAACAAAAAAGGATATGAGCACTGACTGCCTGCCAGAGATAACCACAAACTGCTCTGCACGTGGTTTTTCAAAACTGAGGCCACCATCAGTGGTGACCAATTTTGTTGTGTTTGGCTCTTGCAGAAGATCAATGCTTGAGGAATTGAGCCAATCAAGGCCTCCATGTAGTCTGCCACAGGATCAAAAAACTCATGATGTAAACTTTTTTCTTCAAAGCCTACCATGACTGATAGGCTGTCTGCATCCTGGGAAACTTCAATCACTGCGTCTACGGTGAGGCCTTTGTAATCACACTCCTCTTCTCCCTGGTTGGCGGTATTTGGCATATGGGCATTAACCAGGGATACCTCCTCTTCCTCTGGATCAAGACAAAGATGTCCGCGGGAAAGGAGATCCACCTCATCTTCACTGCAGCCTGAGCTAGAGGGCTCATCATATTCAACAGCGCTGTCCTCTAGCAACGAAGGCCGGTTTTTCTTGAACTCTATGAAAAAATTAACATCTTCCTCGTCCTCTGCGCTGAAGAGCTGCTGGCTTCTATCCGCTTGGCAGGTATAACTTATGTTAGGATATAAAATAGAGAGAAGATTCAGTGAATCCTCGTCTACTATCATGCTTTCAACGCCTTCTCCATCAGTATCGTAGAGGGCCTGCATTAGCTCATCGCTTTCCTGAAGTTGATGGTCGTGATCTTCCTCCCATGAATCTTCTGAAGATGTCCCTGTAAGCTCAGTTTCCCTTTGGAAAAAATTATCATCAGACAGATCAACATCGGAGAAATCATAATTACAAGCATCGTCGCCCATCAAGTCTTCAGGACTCTCATTAAGTATTTCTACAATATAGTCTGCAAGTTCACTTTTTGGTTCACGCTTTGTTTCCTCATACATGCTTTGCATGTAATTTCTTTCTTGCAGTGATCTGATTTGTCTCTTTTGAGGACAAGGGGAAGGTCTTTCCCAATCATCCTCTTTGGTTTCAAACTCATATTCTGGCTCTTTTACATTTAGCAAGGAGTAGGCAGTCTCTATCAGTCTTTCCAGCTTGTCTTCTAAAGGGATCTGCGTTGTTTGCTCTGTTCAGTCCTTCCTTGCTGCTTGTAATATTTCTTCCCTGCACTGTATGTTGTACTCGACAGTGATTGCTATATCCTGCATTTCCTCCAAGCTCAAAGGTTCCTTTTGCCTTATATGGAATTCCACCTCGGGGTCAAAAGAACTTGGATAGTGCAATAAAGCCCATCCCAAAGGTGGTTTTATATCAGAAGGCATTGCATCATATACCTTATTGAACCTGGCTGAAAAATTCTGCACTGTATCCCCTGGCTGCCTTCTCAAATTCTGATATTCTTTTAGGATGAGGAGATCGTTCTTTGGGGTCGCCCACCTATCTAGGAAAACTTGAGAAAACTGATGAAAGCTGAATATGCTTGCCACTGGAAGGCCTTTGAGCCAATTCTTGACATTTCCTTGCAATGACAGGGCAAACATTCTAATGCACACATCATCTTCTTCTATCTCATACAATTCAATTAAATCCTCAAGGTTTTGAACATGCTCTTCAGCAGTGGACCCTTTATTTTCCCCATCAAAATGAGGCAGCTGGTTTATTAATTCTGCGGGCAGGGGTTGGAAGAAAAGAGGTAAAACCAGAGGCTTATATATTTTTATGACCTTTGTAGGTGTGGGTGGTGTAACAATGGGCTCATGGCTGCTTGAAGCTTCTTGAAGGGTGGGAGATACAACATGAGCTTCTTGTCCACCAGTTTCTTCACAGGAGTACAGGTCTGCTCACGGCCTGCAGACTGAGGCTTGAGGTATTTCCCACATTCAGTGTGGGTTTCATCTTTGTACACTTGATTAGGCTTAAAATAGGACAGGACATAATGATAGACAAAAACAATAAACTCTTTAAACCAAATCCAACCAGTATGTTCTATCCTTCTATGAGGTCTGGCCATCTTTCAGGTTCTTCCTCCAGTGGAGTCTTCGAGGATTATGGAGTGTGGAGTCACCAGGTGGATGAATTTGACCGTTTGGAGCAGGCTGATGTCCACCATCAGCAATTGAATGCCAATCTAAAGGCAAAGTGGTCTCTTCCCCAGTGGAGTCGCCATTATGTTGGGGTTCCCATGTTTTGGCCAGATTGGCAAGACCAACAGATGAGACAACATCAGAACCACTTTTGGGCCCTAGGATCTAACCCTCCTGGACTCAGAGAGGGATCTCTTCAAGTAGAGCAAAGAATGATATATCCTTGAAGCTCAAGATGAGATATTAGGCTAGTTATGAAGCACAAGGGGTTTTAAATGGTCTGGTTGAAGGGTTGCTGGGTTGGTTAGGAGATCATGGACTGGGAAAGAAATGGGAGAAAAGGAACAGAGCAGCTGGAGGCTTCAGCGAAGAGGACAAGCCAAGACAGTGCCATCCATTGGGCTATGGAGTCATGAAAGGAAATTACTTGCATCCACTAGCCAAGGCTTTCAAAGGGCAAGTCATCTACACTAAATGATCTTTTAGGCAGATGGTGGAATGGAACATTAAGGGGAGAAAGTGGAAGAAGGAAAGACAAACAATTTTCTGTCTATAGATCAAGTCAGAGGTCATTTAACTCCAGACCTGCTTGGACATAATCAAAGGCAGCTCTCAAAAAGGGACGAAGGGGCAGCTTATAGATTGGACCAGAGGTCATTTAACTCCAGGTCTGCTTTAGCAACTCCAGAGGAAAAACAGAGATAAGTTAAACAGAAGGGATCTTAGAAAGGCTAGCTAGTCGTGCAAGGATCCTAGTGGATAGGGCTAACACTCATCCCCAGTGTTCCCAAACCTTCCAGCTTAAACCCAGCAAGAACATCTAAGAACTGATTCAACCAATTCATACATCAGAGAGTAGGCAATAACATCCACTACACTGGTTAAATCAAATGAAATCAACTCTTAGATAGAAGATGAGGCAAAAAACATTAAAGGTAGGGAGAGCAGGAAACACAGGGCACCTAACAAGGGTGAATCCTATGTTATACTTCTGTTGCCTACCAGAAGAACATGAAACAGTATGAAAATGTGATATACAGAGTTAGAAAAACATCACCAATAGTAATAGACCAGGATCCTGTGAAATGTGCTTTGATTAATTGATGCAAAACCAGTCATGTACAATAAGCTCAATGGCTAATACAGTCCAGACTTCTCCTCCCGACCTATACAAACTACTCTTACCTTAACTACCTCCCAAGGCTGTTCTATGAGTCAAGAGATGAATCCCTCTATGACATTTGCCACACGAGCAACAACAGCAGCAACACAATTCGTTTCGGGTGTGGGAGAGGAAGAAACAGAGGTAGACAGACTATTAATTGATCTCATTAAGACAGAATCGGCGGAAGTGTCCATGCCCATACTGCTTAATGGCCATCTGCAACGCTGTAGGTACTTTGAGACTGGTTCGGAGATCTTTGTCAGGTCAATTTTGACCTCTAATATGGTCCTTGTAATCCTCTCGGCTGTCTGGGGCTCTGCGCTACCTTCTGGATCTGGTTAACTGGTTTAAAGTCTGCGGGCTTCTCCATGTCTCCATTACTACTGCTCAGACAGTCTTTAATGAAGCTCTGTCAGTGCAATTAATTGTTTATGGGCTCGAGGAAGTATGAAGACTGCTGTAGGAAGGTGTACCGCTGGAGAAAACACATTCTGCTGTTAGGTAGCGCAGTTATGACTTGCCGGTGCGCTCATCAGTCTTCAATCTGAACCTTAATCCTTTGAAAGCAGGGCTAAACAATCATTATGTCAATAACAGGTGTTAACCCCTTTGAATCCTTTCTGCTGGTTCGCTGGCGGCTGCAATGGCCATCTCTGTGCTGCCTGCTTAATATAATACACTTGTTACAAACCAGACAATGGTGGCGGAAAAATGCCCGAGGCCCGGAGGAACGGTGGCTGAACATTGGGAGCGGTGGTCATAATGAATAGTGGCGGAAGAAACATTAATAGTGTAGAAACCCAAAGATTAACCTTTGGGGAAATTACAAAGGAAACATAGCAAAAAATGGAGCGGAGGGGTGGATGTGGGACCCGGGCAGATCGAAAATCGCAAATCGCAATCGGGAGATGGAGCGGGGATGTGCATATATGCCACAAGATTTGCGATGCGATGGAGACCACCCTTTATAATATGAAATAAAACCAAAAAAAAATGGGCTTATCAAAATAAAACCCTCTATATATATGAACGGCGGAAGAGTCGAGTATGGCGGGCCCGGGGGCTAAGTTGCATATCGCAAGAAAGGGAATTGGAGAAAAAGCCAATCGCAAAATCTTGCGATGCGACATTGCGATCGGAGGGAAAATGCGATGGAGCGATAAGAGGGACGAGCGGAAAGCGCAATGGGGCGATATGCGATCAGAGCAATGTGCGATCGGGGAAATTGCGATCGAGCGATCGCATCACAAATATTTGCGACGCGATTAGATCGCATCGCAAATATTTGCGATTGACCATCCGACCACAAACAACGAAATGCGAAAATGCAATACTGCGCTTGCGATATAAGCGGTGGTTTATAAGACCTTATAATAAAGGTTTATAATAAATTTCTATGGGTTGTGGTGGGGAAGTGGGTAAAAGGGGCCCTATATTAAAGTCGGAAAGTGGGTTTTGGCCTATAAATATGCATGATAAGGCCAAGGGAGAGAAACGATAAGGGGAAAGAATCGGAATTTGGCTAAGCAAAGGGAAGAGGAAGAATATCAAGAGGAAATTGGGGGAATCTGAAAGGTAAGAAGGAAATTAGAGGGGAATGCAAAGGGGGACAAAATAGAAGTTAGGTGAGGGTGAAATAAGAGGGAAAAGGGCCTTTGGGCATTTCTTCAAAACAGAGAGGATTTGTAATGGAAATCAGCAAAGGGGATTTCATCAAAAGTAAAAAGACACATGGAGGCTTCAAGGAGACTATGTTTTCAGAGGAAATGCATTCCTTGAAGACTCAACCATGATTTAGCCCCCTATTTTCTTGTCAAAATTTTCATAGGGGGGCTAACAACGTGTAGAAGCTGTGCTGCGCTCCTGCCACAACGTGCAACCTCTACCCAAATTTTGGTTCAAGAGGTGACCCAACTTTGCCAGGCACATTCAGGAGCTACGTGCAGAAGCTATGTTGCACTCCTGCCATAACGTGCAACCTCTGCCGAAATTTTTTTTAGGAGGTGACTTGACTCTGCCAGGCACGTTCAGGAGCTACGTACAGAAGTTGTGTTGCGCTCCTGCCACAACGTACAACCTCTACTTGAATTTTTGTTCGAGGTGACCCAGCTGCGCCGGGCACATTTGGGAGATGCGTGTAGAAGGCATGCGCGCTCTGCAAAGCATACGGCCTCTGCCCGAATTTTCGTTAAGGAGTACAGCCCAGCCTGTTTACCCTGAGGTTTTGTGACTTGTTTTGTTGTGGAGGCATTTTTTGATATTTGAACGCTTTCCACATGTTTATGTTTTTCTAAAAGGCAAGGTCACAAAGAAAATTGAAAGTTGGTTTAGAGAAAGTGAAAGCCTAGAAACACTTGGCCTGCACATTACTGGGCTGACTGATAAGAAACCTCTGCATCTCAATTTCACCATTGTCACATGTTCTACAAGTAGTGCCAATTCTCTTTAAAGATTTTGAGGCAGGGGTAAAAAAAAAAAAATGTCTGAAGAAGAGAATGTTTACATTGATGAGGCAAGTCAAAGGCCTAAAAAGCATCAAAGGAAGGGAGGGATGACAAATAGGTTTGAACCTATAAGCAATGAAGAGATGATAACCTCCGCTACTATTTTTTCTTATTTTCAAGAATGGGGATGCTATGAATTCTGTAAAAAATTACAAAATATCTAGTCACCCTCATTTGACCAAGATCTTTGCCCTAAACCTTCATAATCATCAAGTACACCTAACTGGGTGAATTTTGAGTTGACCACCAATGCCATCTCTAGGGCCACTGGAATACCTTGCATAGGAGAAAGGTGGTTCGAAAAAATGCATCTGGACCTAAGCCACTATCGCCCATTCTTGAAACCAAGTTTTCAAGCTGACTGCGAAACCATTTTTCCCTTCTCTCATCTATTGGACAAATATGTTCTCCTAATGAAAATCATTATGAAATACTTCACCTGTGAGGGTAGTTTCTCCAGAGTCTATTCCTACCACATAAGACTCCTCATACACTTCACCAAAACCAAGCTGCTACATGTGCCCTACTACCTCTGAAAAATTATTCAAAAAATGTCTTCCATCATGCAAAAGAGGCCTCCATCCCAACAAATTTGAAGCCTTTTTCATCATTCCCTCATCAAAGTGATTCTCACACCAACTAGAACAACAAGGCATCCCCTGGGAGGTTTTCATTGCCCATGATGATTTCACAACTCCACAGCCCATCCCTCTGCAAAGTCTGCCATCATCATCTCAAAATCCTCCTCACACACCTCCATCACCCTCTAATGACCTTGGTTCATCTTCTTCACATGAATCATTTCCTCAAATAGACCTTCCTCATTCACCTTCCCTTAAGAAATCAGAAAATGAAGAAAGTAGTGATGGCCAAGAAGAAAGTAGTGAGGGAGAGGATAATGAAAATGAAGAAAGTAGTGAAGAATTTGAATATGGCAAAGAGGAACATGGCCAAGAAGAAAGCAGTGAAGGAGAGGAAGATGGTCAAGAAGAAATTAATGAATGTAGTGATAAAGAAAATAGTGTTGATGAAGAAGAAAACATAGATGAAAGAAGTCAGCCCAATCATGAGAAAAAATACCAAAATAGTGGCTCTAATGATGAAGAATATGATTCCAAGGATACAGGGTCAGAGATAACTTATCTAGAGGAAAACAGTGAGCTACAAGAAGGCCAAAACAATGAGCCTAGAGACATTCAACAAACCAAAGACAGTCAAGGAAAAGGAGTAAATAATGAACCAAACAGTGAAGAAGAATTTAGCCAAGAGGATAGTATACATAATGGTGAAGGGAAAAATTCTGAAAAAAAAGGATAGTGAACATAGAAAAAATGCAAATGATACAATTTATGAAATAGAGATTGAAATTGAAGGTGAAGACCACAGGCAAGACAGAGAAGACAGTGGGTAGAGAAGTGAGGAAAACTCACCTAGTAAGGAAGAAAGAGACTATCAATGTATAAGAGGGACTAATGAGGTTGCCTATGACTGCTACCCCACAGAGAGTGCAAACAAGGATACAAAGGTTGAGTTTGACAGTGAACACAGTGGGTCAAAAGATGAAGAAGAGGAAAGTCAAGGAGATAAATATGTACTAAGCAGTGATAAAGACACTTCTAGCATTGCAAAAACTGAGGATGATAGTCCTAAGGGTCTTGACAGTGATGATGGCATAAGAGATAGTGAGAATGCTTATCAAAATGGCAGTCAAGAGCACGGTGAAAAATATGCACACACATAGATCATCCATGAGGAGAAAGCCAGTCCTAAGGTCACTAATGATCAAAGGGTTTGATGAAACTTGGTGCACTTTTCCTTTTTCCCATTATCTATGCAAAGAGGAAGGAGCATGTGTTTATTGCCTCGAAAAGGCAAGAGGCCATGCCATCACTCCTCAACTAAAATGATTGACAAAGGTAAACAACAAATGAAGGAGGAAGAAGACAACCATGAGGAGGAAAGAGAATTTGAACTCCTCAACGTAAACAATGACGATGAAAATGAAACTATTGATTTTAAATCAATGATATATTTATTTTTCAAACTCCATTTTTGGATTTTTTTCTTTTGGATGGATTTTAAATGGATTTGAGATATGTAGTTGTTTATTATAATTTATGCTTATAAAGTTGTCAAAATTAGCACAATTTGTGCCAACCTATAAAAAATGGATTACCCATTTTTTGGGCAATATAGCATTCTAATAGATTAACTTGTAGTCTATTAAAAAATATTTATATTGTAAAAAAAAAAATATCTATATAGTAAGAAAAATGTTAATGAAATTGCGAGCACATATAGTAAGAAAAATGTTAATGAAATTACGAGCACAATAATATTGAGAGCCAAAGTAGGAGACTTTTATTAAATGATCACAATTTTCACTTACCTCTTCGAGGGGGAAACCTTCGATATGACATAGATAAGTTAAAAAAAAATATCCATGACATATTTTATAATCCTTATTGAACAACCATTAATCAAAACTTCTTTTACTTTAAGAGTAAATCAAATTCTAAAATCATTATTCAATTGCAGTGTCATAAACATAACAAACTAACAGAAAAAATAAAAACTGGAAAGACATACTAATTAATTAATTACAATTATTATTATATTAATTAAAAATATAAATAGATAAATACTATTAGCTAGCATATAATTTCAACCCATATTTTTGTTCAATTATCAATATATCCCTTTTATAATTGAAAAGAAACTATGTATCTATAAAATAACATATAAATATATATCCAAATCCGAGTTTAAATACTAAATTTTTATAACATATGAATATAAATCTAAATTCCAATTTAAATCCATGTTCAAAATAAATCTAAATCCTAGACGCACGATAAATGAAAAAACTGTTCAAAATAAATCTAAATCCCCGGACGCACGATAAATACTAAATTTTAAAACCAAAGCAACCTTATGGATGAAACAACGAGAACTATAACTAGAGCAAAGCATGGCAAGCACTATAAATTAATTCGACACTAGAGAAAACCAATGCAACTACGCTCGAACGTGGTATGTGCCGGTTGTCCGTACTCGGAAACAAGATCGAAGAGGGGATGATTTAATGATGGATGTCGAGGATTGAACATGGAGGCGGGAGTGGTGGTTACTGGTGCCATGCGAACTTGATTACGCAATTGGGAACAATGACACCGAAGTTATGTTCTTCTCTCCTCTTTTCACCGAGCCGATTCCTTTTCACGGAGAAGCGCCAAGGCATACAGGGAGGAGAAGGGGATGCTTTACAATATCTATCCTTGCATTTTCTTGCGGACAAGAAACATTTGGGAAGGGAGGACCGTAATATTCCTAATTAGATTTCAGCTAGTTGGAATATTAATTTTTTTCTTTGATAAAAAATATAGGTGAATAAGTGGGTAGAAAGACCCATAAATCTCTTCAAAGCATGAATAAAAACCACTTCTCATGTGAATGTGGATCATTGTATTAGTTGTATAAAGAACCTAGAGGTGTGAACAAGGGCTAAAGCATGTGGACAAGTGTCAAATTTGACCAAATCAACGGTGTTGTTATGGAGGGAGTGGATAGTTAAAGGTGGAAAACGCAGTCATAGAGGAGGAGTGCATGCATTAGAGTAGCTTCTTTAATGAGTGGGACCCAGGGTGAGGAATTTCACCAAGCATATAAGGAAGAGGATGGAAGCCATAGAAGGAATTCATAATATTGATATTGTATTGGTCTTTTATGACTTTTTACACGCTTTAGTTGTTTAGGTAATTATGTTGTGTTGTTTAGCACAAGGTTGTTTTCGAGTGGAAATACCACCCTCATCCTCGAGGGACTTCCAGTGCCTACACGGGAGAGGTTCAATGAGAATCATTTTCAGTATCTAGCTTTGGGCCAAGATTCAGCCGTCATTCATAGCGTAATCTCCTTCAAGATTGTGTTGTTTTGGAGGGTAGCAAGAGTGGAGGGTTGATAGACCCAATGCCTGAGCTTGTTCTCTAGTGGAGGGAACAACCCTTCATCCAGGAGGCTAGTGAGAAAGTACTTAAAGCTTCATTCCATCATCTCGGAATCAGGCCAAGCAACAACATTCACCCACAAGTGAAGTCTCCTCTAGAAACTGCTTTATTTTGAGGTGTAGTTGGAGTGGGAGGTCAAGTACCCAAGTTCTTGACCATATTTTCCATCGAGGGGATCAACCCTTCATCCAAGAATGTTTTGAGGTGGGATATCAGCCATTTTCATAATAGATCAGCGGCCTCCCACTAATGTTTCCAATTTTTAGAGTGTTATTCAGCCCATAAGGCCACATTTTGTATATTCTGAATTTTCGAGTATTTCTAGAAACCCTTCCCTGGGTTATCTTGGAATAGTGCTACAAAGCCTAGACCAAAGAAGGCCATTTCAAATAGTGACAAAGAAGCCTCCTTCATCACAATAGATGGTTTCAAAGGGTTTTCAAACTACCTTCTAGGGTTTTGCAGACAAGCACTAACTCCACTTCATCAAAAGGTAAAATCAAAGGTTTTAAAGAAGATGAAGAAGAGCAGACATGAAAATCAATACTCCACTACACAAAATATTGAAAAAATATGAAAAGAGTAACAACATAAAGGGACAGAAGACTCATGAATAAGGCCAAAATCCATCAAGTAGTCAAAGAGAGGAAATAGTTTGAATATGAAAAAATGGAAAAAATCAATAAAAAATCCCCAATTTGCTAGAGGTTTTGAAAAAAATCCCTACTCAAAAAAGAAATAAAAAAGATCAAAATAGCAATGCTACTTATAAACACCACTTACAAAGAAAAAAGAGAGTATTAGAAAAAAAGAAAAAAAGCCAAAAAATAACATTGGTAAAGTGGGATTTACCTTTGATTTTTATCAAAAGGTATAAAAAAACTCCAAAGCAATGGGATAGAATTATTCCAGCATGTGGCTTTGGCATTGAGCAATTCAAGGGATGTGTAGTTTGTTTGGAGATTGAGGAGGAAAACAACCATACTTCAAGGTTGTTACAGTCACCCGCTTTTCCACGAGAGAGAGGGGAGAGCTCGTCCATGGATATCATCATTAGATTAATAACAATACATGGTAAGAGTTGTGTCTTTGTACTTATTGATCATCTAACAAAATATTTTCATTCTCTTGCCATTTATATACAGTGCATTGCTCCGCAAGAGGGCAAGCCTCTATTTGGACTTCATGGTCTTTCTAAGACCAACATCAATGATGGAGATAGCCATTTCTTGTATGGATTTTGGCAAGTATTGTTCTATTCTTGGTATTCTTAGTTGACAAACAATGCTATTTACTGCCTTCTAGTAGATGAGAAAACATGCAACTTTAGCAAGTGGTTGGGAGACAACTTGCCACATTACGATCAGAGTCAGCAGGTAGAAAAACTACGTTATGTCCACTTGGGGAACTATTGTCACCATCTAGCATTTCATATGACATTCAATATCCTTCTCATTTGGATTCCCTATTGTGATTATGTCCTATTCACTATATGTGGAATGGCTTGGGCAAGCAATGTTTGTAGAACCAAGGAGTGGATCCTTGAGAGTCCAGTTTCCTTTTTGCCTCTTGAGGGCCACATTATTTCATCCCAAAATCAGCAACATCTCTATACATATCACAAATGGAGATAGAGACAACTTGGGATGGAAAATTTTCTCTATCATGTTCAGCCATACGGCCCATGTACATTGCAGGAGCAAGAGATGGAAGAGTTTTCCTATGAGCTACCATTTTGGAGGGCGATCTATTTTGTTTGGATGATAGCATGGGGATTGGAGCTTCTCAATGGGGATTAAGGTCCCTAACAAATTTCAGATTCCATGCCTCAAGAAGGCCTTCAGACAACATTTATTTGCCCCCATATATATCCCACTTCTTCAATATGAGAGCCATTTGGTTTTATCACCAAAGGATGACTTACACACTTGGGAGGAGAAACTAGGGGACAAATTTATTGCAGAGAATATTGTTCAGTGGAGGAGCTTATTAGATGAGGATGCTACAGGAGGAGAAGTGGATGATTTACAATATCTATCCTTGCATTTGCTTGCGGACAAGAAACATTTGGGAAGGGAGGACTGTAATATTCCTAATTAGATTTCAGCTACTTGGAATATTAATTTTTTCTTTGATAAAAATATAGGTGAATAAGTGGGTAGAAAGACCCATAAATATCTTCAGCATGAATAAAAACCACTTCTCATGTGAATGTGGATCATTGTATTAGTTGTATAAAGAACCTAGAGGTGTGAACAAGGGCTAAAGCATGTGGACAGTGTCAAATTTGACCAAATCAACAGTGTTGTTATGGAGGGAGTGGATAGTTAAAGGAGGAAAACGCAGTCATAGAGGAGGAGTGTATGCATTAGAGTAGCTTCTTTAATGAGTGGGACCCAGGGTGAGGAATTTCACCAAGCATATAAGGAAGAGGATTGAAGCCATAGAAGGAATTCATAATATTGATATTGTATTGGTCTTTTATGACTTTTAACACGCTTTAGTTGTTTAGGTAATTATGTTGTGTTGTTTAGCACAAGGTTGTTTTCGAGTGGAAATACCACCCTCATCCTCGGGGGACTTCCAGTGCCTACTCGGGAGAGGTTCAATGAGAATCGTTTTCACTATCTAGCTTTGGGCCAAGATTCAGCCGTCATTCATAGCGTAATCTCCTTCAAGATTGTGTTGTTTTGGAGGGTAGCAACAGTGGAGGGTTGATAGACCCAATGTATGAGCTTGTTCTCTAGTGGAGGGAACAACCCTTCATCCAGGAGGCTAGTGAGGAAGTACTTAAATCTTCATTCCATCATCTGGAATCAGGCCAAGCAACAACATTCACCCACAGTGAAGTCTCCTCTAGAAACTGCTTTATTTTGAGGTGTAGTTGGAGTGGGAGGTCAAGTACCCAAGTTCTTGACCATATTTTCCATCGAGGGGATCAACCCTTCATCCAATAATGTTTTGAGGTGGGATATCAGCCATTTTCATAATAGATCAGCCGCCTCCCACTAATGTTCCAGTTTTAGAGTGTTATTCAGCCATAAGGCCACATTTTGTATATTCTGAATTTTGAGTATTTCCAGAAACCCTTCCTGGGTTATCTTGGAATAGTGCTACAAAGCCTAGACCAAAGAAGGCCATTTCAAATAGTGACAAAGAAGCTTCCTTCATCACAATAGATGGTTTCAAAAAGTTTTCAAACTACCTTCTAGGGTTTTGCAGACAAGCACTAACTTCACTTCATCAAAAGGTAAAATCAAAGGTTTTAAAGAAGATGAAGAAGAGCAGACATGAAAATAAATACTCCACTACACAAAAGATTGAAAAAGATGAAAAGATTAACAACATAAAGGGACACAAGACTCATGAATAAGGCCAAAATCCATCAAGTAGACAAAGAGAGGAAATAGTTTCAATATGAAAAATGGAAAAACCATTAAAAATCCCCAATTTGTAGAGGTTTTGAAAAAATCCCTACTCAAAAAGAAATAAAAAGATCAAAATAGCACTGCTCCTTATAAACACCACCTACAAAGAAAAAGAGAGTATTAGAAAAAAGGAAAAAAGCCAAAAATAACATTGGTAAAGTGGGTTTTACGTTTGATTTTTATCAAAAGGTATAAAACAACTCCAGCAAAACATCTCCCATTTACCATTTGGATATTTGAAGAACGAGTGAGGGTTTTTTCGAATTTTCCGAGAGAGTCCTTAGGCAGTTTTTCCGGGTGCTACACTGCTGAGTAGCTGCGCTGCGCTCCTGTAGCGTCTCCCTATGCTATTTTCCTTTCGGCACTACATTCCTGTGCGGAGGCGCTGCGCGCTAGTAGAAAACTCAGTGTGTCACTTCTGCAAGAAAACACGTTAAGGGCCACCCGACATCAATGTGTTGCGTGCCCACCATCGTGCAGCCTCTGCCAGAGGCCTGGCACAGTGCTGTGCTGCTACCACAATGTGCAACCTCTGCACGAATTTTCGTTCATGAGGTGACCTGACTCTGCTAGGCATGTTCGGGAGCTGCGTGCAGTAGCTATGCTGCGCTCCTGCCACAACGTGCAACCTCTGCCCGAATTTTGTTTCAGGAGGTGACCCAACTTTTTCTGTGCACATTCGTGAGCCACGTGTAAGCCGTGTCGCACCGCCACACCCGGCAACCCTTCCTGGTTTTTTTTTATGTGACTTGACCTCGCTTTTGTGCACATTCGTTAAAGAGGCCACGTACGTGTCGTGTTGCGCTCCTGCCACAGCGTACAACCTCTACTTGAATTTTTGTTTAGGAGGTGACCCAACTCGCTGTGCACATTTAGGAGATGGCGTGTGGTTGCGTCGCGCTCCCCGGCTAAAGCGTGTAGCCTCCGGCTTTAAATGGCTTAGCAGTGATTTCGACTCCAGTTTGTGAGTTTTCATTTTCTATTGTGGAGGCATTTTGAGAGGTATTTTGAACTTTTCCTACATGTTCATGTTTTTCTCAAAGATAAGGTCACAAAGAAAATTGATAGTTAGTTTAGAGAAGGCAGTGAAAGCCTAAATAAATAAATTGGCCTACACATTGCTAGGCCTTGACCCAATTAGAAACCTCACCATCTCATTCACCATTGTCACATCATTATACAAGTAGTGCCAATTCTCTTTAAAGATTTTGAGGCAGGGGTAAAAAAAAAAAAATGTCTGAAGAAGACATTATTTACATTAATGAGGCAAGTCAAGGGCCTAAAAAGCATCAAAGGAAGGGAGGGATGCCAAATAGGTTTGAACCTATAAGAATTGAAGGGATGATAACCTCCCCTACTATTTTTTCTTATTTTCAAGAATGGGGATGCTATGAATTCTGTAAAAAAGTACAAAATATCCAGTCATCCTCATTTGACCAAGATCTTTTCCCTAAACCTTCATAATCATCAAGTACACCTAGCTGGGTGAATTTTGAGTTGACCACCAATGCCATCTCTAGGGCCACTGGAATACCTTGCATAGGAGAAAGGTGGTTCAAACAAATGCATCTAGACCTAAGCCACTATCACCCATTCTTGAAACCAAGTTTTCAAGCAGATTGCAAAACCATGTTCCCCTTCTCTCATCTATTGGACAAATATGTTCTCCTAATGAATATCGTTATGAAATACTTCACCTGTGAGGGTAGGTTCTCCAGAGTCTATTCCTACCACATAAGACTCCTCATACACTTCACCAAAACCAAGCTGCTACATGTGCCCTACTACCTCTGAAAAAGTATTCAAAAAATGTCTTCCATCATGCAAAAGAGGCCTCCATCCCAACAAATTTGAAGCCTTTTTCATCATTCCCTCATCAAAGTTATTCTCACACCAACTAGAACAACAAGGCATCCCCTGGGAGGTTTTCATTGCCCATGATGATTTCACAACTCCACAGCCCATCCATCTGCAAAGTCTGTCATCATCATCTCAAAATCCTCCTCACACACCTCCATCACCCTCCAGTGACCTTGGTTCATCTTCTTCACATGAATCATTTCCTCAAATAGACCTTTCTCATTCACCTTCCCTTAAGAAATCAGAAAATGAAGAAAGTAGTGATGGCCAAGAAGAAAGTAGTGAGGGAGAGGATGATGAAAATGAAGAAAGTAGTGAAGAATTTGAAGATGGCAAAGAGGAAGATGGCCAAGAAGAAAGCAGTGAAGGAGAGGAAGATGGTGAAGAAGAAATTAATGAATGTAGTGACAAAGAAAAAAGTGTTGATGAAGAAGAAAACAGAGATGAAAGAAGTCAGCCCAATAATTAGCAAAAAGAACAAAATAGTGGCTCTAGTGATGAAGAATATGATTCCAAGGATACAGGGTCAGAGACAAATTATCTAGAGGAAAATAGTGAGCTACAAGAAGGCCAAAACAGTGAGCCTAGTGACATTCAACAAACCAATGACAGTCAAGGAAAAGGAGTAAATAATGAACCAAACAGTGAAGAAGAATTCAGCCAATAGGATAGTATACATAATGGTGAAGGGAAATTTTTTGAAAATAAGGATAGTGAACATAGAAAAAATGCAAATGATACAAGTTATGAAACAGAGATTGAAATTGAAGGTGAAGACCACAGGCAAGACGGAGAAGATAGTGGGCAGAGAAGTGAGGAAAACTCACCTAGTAAGGAAGAAAGTGACCATCAATGTATAAGAGGGACTAATAAGGTTGCCTATGACAGTGACCCCGCAGAGAGTGCAAATAGTGATACAAAGGTTGAGTTTCACAGTGAAAATAGTGGGTCAAAGGATGAAGAAGAGGACATTCATGAAGATAAAGATGTACCAAGCAGTAATGAAGACACTTCTAGCATTGCAAAAATAGAGGATGAAAGTCCTAAGGGTCTTGAAAGTGATAATGGCATAAGAGATAGTGAGACTTCTTATCAAAAGGGAAGTCAAGATCAAGGTGAAAATGATGCACTCGCGAAGCTGACACATGAGGAGAAAAGCAGTCCTAAGGTCACTAATGATCAAAGTTTGCAAATGAAACTTGGTGCACCTTTCCCCATTATCTATCAAAGAGGAAGGATGCATGTGTTTATTGCCTTGAAAAGGCAAGGGGCCATGCCATCCTCCTCAACTCAAATGATTGACAAAGGTAAACAACAAATGAAGGAGGAAGAAGACAACCATGAGGAGGAAAGAGAATTTGAACTCCTCAACGTAAACAATGACGATGAAAATGAAACTATTGATTTTAAATCAATGATATATTTATTTTTCAAACTCCATTTTTGGATTTTTTTCTTTTGGATGGATTTTAAATGGATTTGAGATATGTAGTTGTTTATTATAATTTATGCTTATAAAGTTGTCAAAATTAGCACAATTTGTGCCAACCTATAAAAAATGGATTACCCATTTTTTGGGCAATATAGCATTCTAACAGATTCACTTGTAGTCTATTAAAAAATATTTATATTGTAAAAATCTATATAGTAAGAAAAAATGTTAATGAAATTACGAGCACAATAATATTGAGAGCCAAAGTAGGAGACTTTTATTAAATGATCACAATTTTTCACTTACCTCTTCGAGGGGGGAAACCTTCGATATGACATAGATAAGTTAAAAAAAATATCCATGAGATATTTTATAATCCTTATTGAACAACCATTAATCAAAACTTCTTTTACTTTAAGAGTAAATCAAATTCTAAAATCATTATTCAATTGCGAGTGTCATAAACATACCAAACTAAGAGAAAAAAATAAAAACTGGAAAGACATACTAATTGATTAATTAAAATTATTATTATATTAATTAAAAAATATAAATAGATAAATACTATTAGCTAGCATATAATTTCAACCCATATTTTTGTTCAATTATCAATATATCCCTTTTATAATTGAAAAGAAACTATGTATCTATAAAATAACATATAAATATATATCCAAATCCGAGTTTAAATACTAAATTTTTTATAACATATGAATATAAATCTAAATTCCAATTTAAATCCCCTGTTCAAAATAAATCTAAATCCCGGACGCACGATAAATGAAACAACCGTTCAAAATAAATCTAAATCCCGGACGCACGATAAATACTAAATTTTAAAACCAACAACCTTATGGATGAAACAACGAGAACTATAACTAGAGCAAAGATGGCAAAGCACTATAAATTAATTCGACAATAGAGAAAACCAATGCAACTACGCCGAACGTGGTATGTGCCGGTTGTCCGTACTTGGAAACAAGATCGAAGAGGGGATGATTTAATGATGGATGTCGAGGATTGAACATGGAGGCGGGAGTGGTGGTCGCCGGTGCCATGCGAACTTGATTACGCAATTGGGAACAATGACATCGAAGTTCTGTTCTTCTCTCCTCTTTTCGCCGAGCTGCATTCCTTCTCACGGAGAAGCGCCAAGGCATACAGGGAGGAGAAGGGGATGCTTTACAATATCTATCCTTGCATTTTCTTGCGGACAAGAAACATTTGGGAAGGGAGGACCGTAATATTCCTAATTAGATTTCAACTAGTTGGAATATTAATTTTTTTCTTTGATAAAAATATAGGTGAATAAGTGGGTAGAAAGACCCATAAATCTCTTCAGCATGAATAAAAACCACTTCTCATGTGAATGTGGATCATTGTATTAGTTGTATAAAGAACCTAGAGGTGTGAACAAGGGCTAAAGCATGTGGACAGTGTCAAATTTGACCAAATATTCAGTGTTGTTATGGAGGGAGTGGATAGTTAAAGGTGGAAAACGCAGTCATAGAGGAGGAGTGCATGCATTAGAGTAGCTTCTTTAATGAGTGGGACCCAGGGTGAGGAATTTCACCAAGCATATAAGGAAGAGGATGGAAGCCATAGAAGGAATTCATAATATTGATATTGTATTGGTCTTTTATGACTTTTTACACGCTTTAGATGTTTAGCTAATTATGTTGTGTTGTTTAGCACAAGTTTGTTTTCGAGTGGAAATACCACCCTCATCCTCGGGGGACTTCGAATGCCTACTCGAGAGAGGTTCAATGAGAATCATTTTCACTATCTAGCTTTGGGCCAAGATTCAGTCGTCATTCATAGCGTAATCTCCTTCAAGATTGTGTTGTTTTGGAGGGTAGCAACAATGGAGGGTTGATAGACCCAATGTCTGAGCTTGTTCTCTAGTGGAGGGAACAACCCTTCATCCAGGAGGCTAGTGAGAAAGTACTTAAAGCTTCATTCCATCATCTGGAATCAGGCCAAGCAACAACATTCACCCACAAGTGAAGTCTCCTCTAGAAACTGCTTTATTTTGAGGTGTAGTTGGAGTGGGAGGTCAAGTACCCAAGTTCTTGACCATATTTTCCATCGAGGGGATCAACCCTTCATCCAAGAATGTTCTGAGGTGGGATATCAGCCATTTTCATAATAGATCAGCCGCCTCCCACTAATGTTCCAGTTTTAGAGTGTTATTCAGCCATAAGGGCACATTTTGTATATTCTGAATTTTGAGTATTTCTAGAAACCCTTCCTGGGTTATCTTGGAATAGTGCTACAAAGCCTAGACCAAAGAAGGCCATTTCAAATAGTGACAAAGAAGCCTCCTTCATCACAATAGATGGTTTCAAAGGGTTTTCAAACTACCTTCTAGGGTTTTGCAGACAAGCACTAACTCCACTTCATCAAAAGGTAAAATCAAAGGTTTTAAAGAAGATGAAGAAGAGCAGACATGAAAATAAATACTCCACTACACAAAATATTGAAAAATATGAAAAGAGTAACAACATAAAGGGACACAAGACTCATGAATAAGGCCAAAATCCATCAAGTAGTCAAAGAGAGGAAATAGTTTGAATATGAAAAAATGGAAAAAATCAATAAAAATCCCCAATTTGCTAGAGGTTTTGAAAAAAATCCCTACTCAAAAAATAAATAAAAAGATCAAAAATAGCAATGCTACTTATAAACACCACTTACAAAGAAAAAGAGAGTATTAGAAAAAAAAGAAAAAAAGCCAAAAAATAACATTGGTAAAGTGGGTTTTACCTTTGATTTTTATCAAAAGGTATAAAAAAAACTCCCGAAAAAACATCTCCCATTTACCATTTGGATATTTGAAGAAGGAGTGAGGGTTTTTTTTCAAATTTTCCGAGAGAGTCCTTAGGCAGTTTTTTTCGTGCGCTACGCTCCCGAGTAGTTGCGCTGCGCTCCCCGTAGCGTCTCCCCGTGCTATTTTCCTTTCGGCACCGCGTTCGTGTGCGGAGGCGCTCGCGCACCGCATGAAAAACTCAGCATGTAGCCTCCGCAAGAAAACACGTTCGTGGGCCGGGCGACATCAATGTGTTGCGCACCCACCATCATGCAGCCTCCGCCAAAGGCCCGGCACAATGTCGTGTCGCTACCACAATGTCCAACCTCTACACGAATTTTCGTTCATGAGGTGACCCGACTCGCTAGGCATGTTTGGGAGTCGCGTGCGTAGAGCTGTGCTGCGCTCCCCGCCACAACGTGCAACCTCTACCCGAATTTTGGTTCAAGAGGTGACCCAACTTTGCCGGGCACATTCAGGGAGCTACGTGCAAAAGCCGTGTTGCACTCCCCGCCATAACGTGCAACCTCCGCCGAAATTTTTTTCTTAGGAGGTGACTTGACTCGCCGTGCACGTTCAGGGAGCTACGTACGAAAGTCGTGTTGCGCTCCCGCCACAACGTACAACCTCTACTTGAATTTTTTGTTCAGGAGGTGACCCAACTCGCCGTGCACGTTTAGGGAGATGCGTGCGTAAGCCGTGCCGCGCTCCAGCCCAAAGCGTGCGACCTCCGCCCGAATTTTCGTTAAGGAGCCGACCCGACTCTTCCTAGGGTTTTGTGAGCTTGTTTTTTCTCGTTGTGGAGGCATTTTGAGAGGTATTTTGAACCTTTCCCACATGTTCATGTTTTTCTAAAAGATAAGGTCACAAAGAAAATTGAAAGTTGGTTTAGAGAAGGGAGTGAAAGCCTAAAGAAAACACTCGGCCTACACATTGCTGGGCCTTGACCTAATTAGAAACCTCACCATCTCATGCACCATTGTCACATCATTCTACAAGTAGTGCCAATTCTCTTTAAAGATTTTGAGGCAGGGGTTAAAAAAAAAAGTCTCGAAGAAGAGAATGTTTACATTGATGAGGGAAGTCAAAGGCCTAAAAAAGCATCAAAGGAAGGGAGGGATGACAAATAGGTTTGAACCTATAAGAACTGAAGAGATGATAACCTTCGCTACTATTTTTTCTTATTTTCAAGAATGGGGATGCTATGAATTATGTAAAAAATTACAAAATATCAAGTCACCCTCATTTGAGAAAGATCTTTGCCCTAAAACTTCATAATCATCAAGTACACCTAACCGGGTGAATTTTGAGTTGACCACCAATGCCATCTCTAGGGCCACTGGAATACCTTGCATAGGAGAAAGGTGGTTCGAACAAATGCATCCGGACCTAAGCCACTATCGCCCATTCTTGAAACCAAGTTTTCAAGCCGATCGCAAAACCATGTTCCCCTTCTCTCATCTATTGGAAAAAATATGTTCTCCTAATGAAGATCGTTATGAAATACTTCACCCGTGAGGGTAGGTTCTCCGCAGTCTATTCCTACCACATAAGACTCCTCATACACTTCACCAAAACCAAGCCGCTACATGTGCCCTACTACCTCCGAAAAAGTATTCAAAAAATGTCTTCCATCATGCAAAAGAGGCCTCCATCCCAACAAATTTCAAGCCTTTTTCATCATTCCCTCATCAAAGTGATTCTCACACCAACTAGAACAACAAGGCATCCCCCGGGAGGTTTTCATCGCCCATGATGATTTCACAACTCCACAGCCCATCCCTCTGCAAAGTCTGCCATCATCATCTCAAAATCCTCCTCACACACCTCCATCACCCTCCAGTGACCTTGGTTCATCTTCTTCACATGAATCATTTCCTCAAATAGACCTTCCTCATTCACCTTCCCTTAAGAAACCAGAAAGTCATAAGGGTCTTGAAAGTGATGATGGCATAAGAGATAGTGAGACTGCTTATCAAAAGGGAAGTCAAGATCAAGGTGAAAATGATGCACTCGAGAAGATAACACATGAGGAGAAAAGCAGTCCCTAAAGTCACTAATGATCAAAGTTTGCAAATGAAACTTGGTGCACCTTTCCCCATTATCTATCAAAGAGGAAGGAGGCATGTGTTTATCGCCTCCAAAAGGCAAGGGGCCATGCCATCCTCCTCAACTCAAATGATTGACAAAGGTAAACAACAAATGAAGGAGGAAGAAGACAACCATGAGGAGGAAAGAGAATTTGAACTCATCAACGTAAACAATGACGATGAAAATGAAACTATTGATTTTAAATCAATGATATATTTATTTTTCAAACTCCATTTTTGGATTTTTTTCTTTTGGATGGATTTTAAATGGATTTGAGATATGTAGTTGGTTATTATAATTTATGCTTATAAAGTTGTCAAAATTAGCACAATTTGTGCCAACCTATAAAAAAATGGATTACCCATTTTTTTGGGCAATATAGCATTCTAATAGATTCACTTGTAGTCTATTAAAAAAATATTTGTATTGTTAAAAAAAAAGATCTATATAGTAAGAAAAATGTTAATGAAATTGCGAGCACAATAATATTGAGAGCCAAAGCAGGAGACTTTTATTAAATGATCACAATTTTCACTTACCTCTTCGAGGGGGAAACCTTCGATATGACATAGATATGTTAAAAAAAAATATCCATGACATATTTTATAATCCTTATTGAACAACCATTAATCAAAACTTCTTTTACTTTAAGAGTAAATCAAATTCTAAAATCATTATTCAATTGCAGTGTCATAAACATAACAAACTAACAAAAAAAAATAAAAACTCGGAAAGACATACTAATTAATTAATTAAAATTATTATTATATTAATTAAAAATATAAATAGATAAATACTATTAGCTAGCATATAATTTCAACCCATATTTTTGTTCAATTATCAATATATCCCTTTTATAATTGAAAAAGAAACTATGTATCTATAAAATAACATATAAATATATATCCAAATCCGAGTTTAAATACTAAATTTTTTATAACATATGAATATAAATCTAAATTCCAATTTAAATACTAAATTATAAAACCAGCAACCATGATGGATAAATTTATTATTGAAAAAGAAACTATCTATAAAATAACATATAAATATAAACCTAAATCCCATAAACACTTTTAAATACTAAATTGTAAAACCCATAGAATTTATAATTAAAAAAAGAAATCATCTGTCTATAAAAATAACATATAAATATAAATCAAAATCCCAAAAAACACATTCAAATACTAAATTGTAAAACCAGATAAATTTACAATTAAAAAAAAAACAATCTATCTATAAAATAACATATAAATCTCATAAAATTGTAAAACCATGATGGATAAAACCGAAATGATGAAGCACGTTAAATACTAAATTTAGATGAAACAACTTTTAAATATAAATGTAAATCCCAGAAGCACGTTAAATACTAAATTTTAAAACCAGCATGTTAAATAATAAATTTAAATGAAACAACTCTTCAAAATAAATCTAAATCCTAGACGCACGATAAATACTAAATTTTAAAACCAGCAACCTTATGGATGAAACAAGAGGAACTATAACTAGAGCAAAGCATGACAGCACTATAACTATGATGAAGGGCATTAAATTAATTCGACACTAGAGCAAACCAAGCAAACCAATGCAACTACGCTGAACGTGGTATGTGCCGGTTCTCTGTACTTGGAAACAAGATCAGAAGAAGGGATGATTTAATGATGGATGTCGAGGATTGAACATGGAGGCAGGAGTGGTGGTTACTGGTGCCATGCGAACTTGATTACGCAATTGGGAACAATGACACCGAAGTTCTGTTCTTCTCTCCTCTTTCGCTGAGCCAGATTACGCAACCGGGGAGAAATGACACTGAAGTTCTGTTCTTCTTTTCTCTTTTGGCTGAGCCAGAGCAACATAGAGAGGCTTGCCCATGACAATTTTTCTATTCATTTCTGCTAGTGCTCGGGATGTTTCCCTGAGGAGATGAGAATGCTATAAATCCAAAACCTTTACTGTGTCCATGAAAATCTCTCATAACCTTGCATGAAGTGATAGTGCCATAAATAGAGAAAATTTCTCTTAGCTTGTTATCATCAATACTATCATGTAAGTATTTTAAATAAAGATTTGTTTCACATTGCTTCCTTAATTCAGATTTTTTTCAAGGCTTTTCCGACATACCATTTCCTACCATCAACTTTCTTGCCGTTTAAACTATCAACGCACTTTGTCTGCATCATCTGCATTCTCAAAAATTGACAAATCCAAAACACTTCGAATTCCCCTCTCGCATCCCTCATCACTGCCACGCTGGTAATTGTGCCGTAGTCACCAAAATAAAATCTCAAGTCCTCATCATTCATTGACTCTGATAAATTGTTAACAAAAAACATTATTAAATTTCGCTGGTTGTCGCTCCTCCTTTTTTGATGAACGGACCAACAGAAATCGGTTTGTCGTTTATCACCACACCATTCAAATTTTTTTATTGCATTTTGTGCCGCTTCGTATTGCTCAAAATGCACAAAGCCATATCCTTTGGAGTTTCCAAATGCATCCGTGGCAACCTTAGAAGACAGAATCGGTCCGAACACAGAGAATTTATCATATAGAGTTTTATTGTCTACGTCTTTGTCAAGATTCTTAATAAATAAGTTGCCCGATCCAGACTTGCGGATGCTAGGGTCGCGCTGTGAGTACATTATCCGAATAGGCTTTCCATTAAGGGGTGTAAAATTCAAGCTACGTAAAGCCTCGCTAGCATTTTCAGCAGTGTTGTAATTGACATAGGCATATCCGAGAGAAGTATTGGTTATGCCATCTCTGCAGATGCGAACACCGAGAAGTGGGCCAATCCCCCTGGAAGAGTTCATAAATCTGCACTTCAGTAACATTGGGCTCCGGATCCCCCCACATACAAATATTTACTGCTGTTATTAACATCTCCCTCGTTGTTGATGTGAAACACGGGGTTCTCGTTCTTGGACCCGAGTCTGTGCCATTGCGTCTATGCTTATATTTTTATCTCTTATCTCTGCTCCCCGTTAATGTGGAGAAACGAATGAAATACCAATTCAATCAAAGTAAAAATCCGGACTCACAGCCGTAAAACGCAGATGATTTTCAATTTAAGTGCGGAAAAGAAAATCAGAACCCACCACTTTTGTATTCTAGCAGATTTATTGTGGAGAAACGAATAAAATACTAATTCAATCCAGAGTCACTGTAAAACGAAGATGATTTTCAAACTACGCGAAAAGAGAATCAGAACTCACCACTTTTGTCTTTCGGCAAATTTATCGGTTCTTTTAGTGTAATGTTTTGTAGCTACAGTAAATAATACGCAGAGGTGAGTGCGGAACCGATTCAATGGTAATGGTGATATACGTATTTAAATATGGTGGCTGGGATTTTCTAAATGTGGTGGTGTCAGGGCCGACCTTATACGTTTTATTTGAATGTGCTCGATGGGATTTTCCAAAAAGTGCAAGTGGGGTGACAGGCCCACGTTTCCAAGTCGTTATAGGTTTTTTTCTTCATGGGTCGGCCCTTTATCATCATCACAATAGTTTAAATAAAAATGATTATAACAAGGATAATTTGAGAAGGAGAAATTTTAAGAACCAAATGATTATAACAAGGATAATTTGAGAAGGAGAAATTTTAAGAACCAATTCAATAAATTTGTTGAAAAAAGCACACATCTTAATGATCAAGTGTTATGAATTTATAAATAATTAATTGAACAATTCTCTATTGCAATATCACTCACAACTCCTTAGTGTTACATGACAATGCTTTATCTAAGATAATGTTTGGAATGATTTTCAACTTTATGATTACCTAGAGATTCAAAGTCTAACACCTAGGAGGCCACATTGGTCATATTGTGTGATTGGAATATAATTGGTATCTTTCTGGTAATTCCAAGGAAGTTTTGTACTCTTATGTAACCACAAGGAAATTTTAATCATTTTGTGGAATTTGTTATGGGATGAATTACCCTAGGGTTTGGGTTGAGAACCCCAACATACCAAGAATCATACAACAACGAGAAGGAAGAAAATTTACAATCATAACAAGATCATAACATGTATAAAGCATTAAGATCACGAAGATCATGAATTGGACAAAGCTTCTTTATTGATGTATGTAAATATGTGTGGAGGAATACCACCTGATTCAACCCACGGCTCCAAGTGAAACCGTCCCTCCGTATTCGTCGAGCTCAAGCCTCAACAATCTCCTTCCATAAACATACACATGGATGTCATATAAGAGGAATGGATGAAGAAAACAAGGGTTTCCACAATCTCGGAAGTGTAGCAGGGCACATGGATAAATCGAGTTGATCACGGACTAACTAGCCAAATCTCAATACCTATCTCTCTCTCCCCTTTAGGACTTCCCATCAATCGTATTTCTACCACCCTAGAACAGCTTGTTTTAGTTCGGATATATTTAGGCCACAAGCTCCCCGTAGGGTAGGCTTCCGGTGTAACCCATAAACCCCACCAAAAAAAATAGGGAATTTTATATTTTTTTCATATTTTAAATTATATACGCGAGTTCGGTATAACTAGACCCGCGTGTGCACACTATTTTGAGAGGCCGAGTTGTGTATGGAATTCAAAAATAATGTTTTTTTAGGTAAAGGGCCAAGTCTCGAAGGGAAAGTGCTCCCCAAGGCCATAACACGGAGCATCAAGTATATAGAGGTGGAAAATGATGCTATAATAGAATTGGAAGGAAATTTTTGTCTTTTTGTGTAATTGAAAGGGTCTTTTCTCCTTAAAAAAATAGGTAACCTATGTGGTTGTGTTGGAACATAGTTACTTAGCAAGTGCATGAATTTGACTTAGGAATATGAATTGAGAAGAAAAGTGGTTGAACTACAAAAATTTCAATTATGTCACATGTGATAATAGGGAAGGACATAAAAGAAAAAAAGAGAAAGATGGTAACTTCCGAGTTTAGTAATAAGTAGTGAAATGGTATCATTCCTTTGAGGTTGCACTTTTAAAAACTTATGACCAGAATATTTTTTAGCAACAAAATTATATAGGTATGTATTATTTTCCATAAAGTTGTGAGTTTGCAGCCGCACTAATGGTTTCTTTTAAAAGAGTCGATGATTTTTTTACCATGTCCATCTTTTTTTGATAATAAGATTAGCATTTTAGAATATGAAGAGATACATTTCCCATTAGTACATCCATATCTTTGGTTAATTTTGTTGTAGAATACATCCTTCAACACTAAAAAGAGATTTAATGTCAACATCATCACTCAATAGAGCTTAGTAGTATGGTTTATATCACATATAGATATGGATAATATAGTAACATAGACAATAGAGTTATGTTGAAGGAATATCATTTCTACATAGGTTGAATCACATTGGATTTGGTTAGATGGATTCCTAGGCTAATTTGCAAATTCTTGTGTATTTCAATTATCGTGCAAGTTTAATAAACTATGCAAGATGTTTCATATTTGGAACTATTTCAACGAATGACATGAGAAATGTGAATGTTATGGAGTGGATACATGCATGGAAATAACATTATGTGGGCAAGAAATGAGGTTGAAAGCCAATGTTTTCATTGATGTTGTAAAATCTATAATTGGAAGTTGTTTTTTACTACAGGAAAAGGGGACAAGAAGATGAGAAGACCAATGAACAAATAATGGACATGCATAGAGATATTTATGGGCAGTTGGCCAATGCAGATTGATCAAAAAACATACGAGATGGGAAACAACTAAGGATACACATTCGTTTAGTATAAGCATCACAAAACTATATAGTTAAAATAGGGATATGGAATTTTTGGTTTTTTACTTATGTTTCCCAAATAGTAATGGTGAATGTGATGATTGTGAATCTAAATAATCAATTGATAGATGAGATTATGTATATTTCCCAATTGACTAACATATAACCACTTAATTATTCCATTTTAGAGAGGAACAATCAACTATTTCACTTGATTATGATCATGTATCAAATCTCATACAAGTGTGATGAATTAATATTTTATTAACTTTCAATTAACAAGAATGAATGTAGTAAAAATTCTTGATCTAGTGGACTAATGTGATGGAACTACGTTTCTTCAAGGGTATATAAACATCACGGTTTCCTCAAAAGATAATGGATTTTCCATTTACTATTATTGGTTGGAAAATTTATTAAAGGGAAAGAATAGATTCAATGTATTAGTAGCTAACTCCAAAATCATTACCTTTCTTATTGGATTGATGGTTATTAAGTGAGAATGTATACAAAAAATGAAAAAAATCGAATAAAGTTGTTTATATATACCAAGATTATAGACCAAATCAAACTACATACTACTATACAAAATGAGGTGTTGTGCGAAAAACGCGTGATTTCTCCCAAACCCGTAAATTGTTTCTCGAAATTCCACATAGAGAGAGCTCAATTAAATTAACTGATCATCATTTAAATTTTTTCCCAAGTCTAACTTAGGGAAAAATGGTTAATTAATAGTAATTAATTGAGTGAAGGTTATAATTCACTAGAAATTCACGCGAATCAATTTGGATATGATCTTATACATCTAATCAGCTTTTAATCTTGATTGTTGGAGTTCCAACCGAATCTTATAAGAAGAGGTCGATGGGTGGATGGAGAAATACATAGAGGACCATGCAGTGTAAGTTCCATAGGCGCTTGAGTTAGCCAATAGTAGATTTCAAGCCGTATAGAGGACACATGGCTAGATAGGAGTAGGAGAATTATCCGTAACAAATTTTATAGTTCTAGAGAGGAAGAGAGAGAAGGAAAAATTATTTCTCCATAAGGTTACGTAGGGTCTCGTTGAGATTCTCAAAGAGGAACTTAAATTTATCTAGAGTGGAGGTTATTTTAGGTTCTAGAAAGGTCGAAAATATTTTCCAATAGGGAAAGAGAGACACTTCCTCATTCAACATTAGGCCAGGGCGAATTGAGTAGTAGTTGTTCTAGGTTGAGCGTGTGGTAGGTTGTGTAGAAGTGACGTAGGGACTCACGCTGTAGAAATTATGGTGTAGAATTGTAAGTCCTCATGAAATTTTAATCTAGTTCACAAGACACAATCCTACACTACTTCTCTTCGGAATTCAATTCACAATTTTGAAAATGAATCACAAACATGCAATGAGAAATAACACACATACATATAATATTTTTCAAGGAAAAAGAAATATGGTAAAAACCCTTTGCCTAATTGCATTAATACGATGAATAGAGATGCATTAAAGTTTATTTGATCAATTGAGCATAACCTAAAAGTGAATACCCTATATCTCTACTCATGGAGAAGCTCTGGCCTAGAATTAGTCAATTTATGCCTCTTCTTGAGCCCCTATTTTCTTGCGCAATTCAAATAAATAAGGCCCCTAATATTTAGAAAATTACTCCAAAATGATTGAAAATTTCCCAAGGCTGACCATTTGACTGCATGCAACACCTATACACTCAAGACTAGTTTACAAATGATGTTAAATTTCCTTGGAATCTCCACCATAAGCAAGGAGCTTGCATTGTTTGCATGCACTATATATACTAGGCTGATTGATCAGTTAACAAGATGATCGTGCCAAGAATGCCAAGACTATTAATTGAAGGCCCTCTCTGAGCATTAGGAAGGCTAGATCCTGATCTCAAAAGTAGGTTGATAGTTACGTCTAATATTTCTTAAACACCCATAACAACCTTGGGAAATTTTGGAGTGATAACAGGTTAACATCTCTCCATAGGTCAATATCTCTTGAAAATGTGTTTGAACTTAACTATTCATTGTCCTATCCTAGATTTTACTAGCTTCGACATGTAATTGTTGTTGATTTTAGCAAAGACAAGGCCTTTCTTGGATCCCTTAAGTTCTCGGTTATGGTCCCAAACCTTTGTAGGATCGCTATTTTAGAAAGCTCTAAGAGAGGTGCTTCTATTTCCGAGGAATCCTTTATCTAGGTACATTCCTTATGTTGAATATCCTTTTCACCTAGGTCTATGCCTACTCCCATAAGCCTTTCTTGGAGAGCCTTTTGTCTTGATTATGAAGAAAAGAAGCCATTGCATTAGCCTCCTTGAATGGGATTTCGAAATCACATTATATATTTTTGTTTACCCTATATTTCTAGTCATTTCCTTTAAATTGATACTCCTCCCATCGATGAAAATCCTTAAAGAATAGGAAAAATTTATTAAGGTGATAACGGAGTTCTTGTCCCATTTTTTATCACTTGGTCTAGTATTAGTCCCTCGAAAAACCCCTCATGGAACCCTTGTTAGATTGTGTGACAAAAATCTTTGGCGACGCTTTCATGGGAGAAATAGTTCTACCTCCCTTGTGAATCATGGGGTAATTGGTTCATTGAAGAAATTATAAGTATTCCTCTAGTGACTACATTCATTGTCCAATCCCCTAGTTTTCTTGAAGAAGACAACATTCCTCCTATAAGTAGGGTTGTCGCAAATCGTGGGAGAGAGAAATCCATCACCTATTCAAACTAACTTCCTTCGTGTGTTTGAAATTATTTTTAATTCAACTCTCGATATGGCAACCAATACCAACCAAAACCAACCCAATGTTCTTAGAAATAAAAGTTACCTTTCTAGTGTTTTGGGACCTTTGAAATTGAATGATAATCTCTAACTCATTTCATCTTACAACTTGGTTTGAATTCAAAAAAATTTCTTCAAAGTTTGGGTTTAAAAAATTTTTTTGGAAGACATTTTCTGGAGGCGGCGTGATTTTTCTTGGAGGTTCAAAGTTTAGAACCCAAAGAACTTTTTTTGGAAGACATTTTTGGAGTGCTGACGTGATTTTTCTTTGGAGGTATGTACGTGTTTTGTGTTGAAATAAATTCCTTGAGCTTTTTTTGTTGAAAAATCTTCACATTTTAAGATTTAAAGAATTTTTTTGGAAGACATCTCTGGAGAGGCGTGTGATTTTTCTTAGAGATATGTACGTGTTTTGGATTGGATTACGTATTTTTTAGAAAATATTTTTTTAAATTAAATCTTTTGTGATATTTTTTGTAATTGAGTTATTGTCTAATTTTTTAAAGGAAATTTTTTGAACCTCATACCCTATTATCATGGGAAATCGAAGAACTTGTGGGAGAAAATATGATCGAAAAAGAAAGCCCGAGGAACGTAGAGAAGAGACGAGACAATATCGCAAAAAGAAAGTTAGAAGCTCTCTCAAATATTGAAGAGGAAAATAAACTCGCGTAAATTGAAGTTGTGTATGTAAATGTAAATATTATTACATGCTCTATCGATATATATATTTGTAAATTTTTCCTAATGTAAAATGTAACGCTTAATTTTTATTTGATAAAACTAGTTTGAAAATATATGGTTTGATGTAAACGTATTCGCAGATATTCCTCAAAATATTGAAGAAGAAAATCAACCTCTGCGTAAATTGAAGGTGTATGTAAATGTAAATATTATGATCTATTGATATATTTTTAAAGCTTTTCCCAATGTAAAATGTGAAGCTTAATTTTTATTTGATGAACTAGTTTGAAAAAGATTTGCTTTAATGTAAATCGCATAGAGATACTCCTCAAAATATTGAAAAAGAAAATCAACTCCTCGCGTAAATCGAATCGGGTATGTAAAAATGTAGATATTATGATCTATTGATATATTTAAAATTTTTCCTAATATTTTTCATTTGACATATTTATTAATTTAGTTATTTTATTGAATATGTACTATTTTTTTCGAATATGTACGTATGAAATCACTATCGATAATGAGATGTTAGAAAATGTCGACACTCACACATATGGAGATAAAAACCCGACTATATTATACGATATCGTGTTTCCAGAAAATTTTGGAAATGTTTTTCAAAACCGAGGTGATGCAGCTCAAGCTCAAATGTTGAAAGGTCTCTTTATCATCAAGGAAATTAAAAGAAGCGACGACACCATTGGGTATTCGAAAATCAACCAAAGATAAAAAAATGAAAGAAGACGTGATAAAAAATATGAGTAGTGCTATAGAGTCAATTAAGAGATCTAGAGATAAAAATGTTTCAAATATACGTAGAGGAATACAAATGGCAATGGTTTCACCAAGCACTCAAGAGAATCGCTTTGAATCTAACATCTATGGCACGAGCACCGGGAACCTCGCGAAAAACTTCCGCACAAACATCGAAAATTTCGACCTGCGAAATAGACGTAAATGATGAACTCGCTTTGTTGGAGAGCTATTTGTAGGCAACCATACAAAGACAGACTTGGAGAAGATGTTAAAAAAATAATAGTATGAATATTGGAAGAACACCCGCGTGTTTCACCCACTCGCAAGACATGTGATGCGAAGAAGAATAGCACGAAATCAATACGAAGAACATGAAAAACATCTCTTGGAAACCACTCAAATAGAGTTATTCAACAAGTTCAAAGAAGAGAATCCCTTTCAAATTCAAGTTTCACTCTCAAAGTGCTTTTTTCAACAAACCATGGTATGTAAAACCTATCACCGTACGCGACACTTGTCAAGTTGTCGTTATCATGTGGAATTTGAGTTATATTACGACACATTCCTTGATTTCTAAGAGAGAGAACATTATGGAAGGATTCACCTCCTCCTTCCACTATCCGTGAATTCATATCTCAAATTCTATGTGAAAGAGAAAGCGATGAACTATTTTACAAAAAGAAATGTGTTGGTGGTAAAAAATGCGATGATTGTGGAAATTTCGACTAAATTTCAAAACAAAGATTTCGATTGATATAACGATCAATCATCGTCCAACATGAAAGTGAAATGGAAGAGACATTTAATATACCAAAGACATCGATTCAAAGTGCATGACAGGTTAAAAGAATCGCATCGACGAGGAATGACAAAATTTTTCTAATAGACTCTTTGAGAAAGTTTGAAGCGACTTAAATTTACAAATACACTCCATGCATTCCCATAGAGCTCGATGGCAAGACTTGCAATTCAAAAATCTCGTGAAGTTTTTCCACCAGGAACCATTTTTGTCGCTGATTGATTTTGCAGTAAAACTACACATTTGCTCCTTACAAAGAAATTCGCAGGTGAATACTATCACTCCGACTCAAAGTCTCCATGCTCGTTCATATTCTATATAGACATGCTGAACAAAATTTCGATCATATGCGTAAAGCACGAGTGAAAATCGACATATCATTAAAGAATATCATTTTTATATCAGTGACGATCGTACGCATGATACATGTTTTGTACATAGTATTTTTTTGAAATATATCATGAATGGTTATCCAAGTTCAAAGGGATGCCACTAAAATTTCCCATGATCATGTTGATGATCTCTATTGGATGCTTTCCCTAAGGAAAATGATGACAAGAGAGAATTGTGATTTTATTTTATTAATCCTTTAAGGGACAAGTTAGTGAATAATATCTTAGTATTATGTAATATTCCTAATTAGCTTTCATGCTAGTTGGAATATTAATTTTTTTTCTTTGATAAAAATATAGGTGAATAAGTGGGTAGAGGTACCCATCAATCTCTTTAGTAGGAATAAAAACCACTTCTCATGTGAATGTGGATCATTGTATCAACAAGTATAAAGCACTCTAGAGGTGTGAATAGGGGCTAAAGCATGTGGACGAGGGTCAAATTTTACCAAATCAACAATGTTGTTATGGAGGGAGTGGATAGTTAATGGAGGAAAGTGCATTCATAGAGGAGGAGTGTATGCATGAGAGTAGCTTCTTTAATGAGTTGGACCTAGGGTGAGGAAGCTCACCAAGCATATAAGGAAGAGGATGGCAAACATAGAAGGCATTCAAAATATTAATATTGTATTGGTCTTGTATAACTTCTTGCACCCTTCAACCTTTTAGCTAAGTATGTTGTGTTGTTTATCACAAAATTTTTTCCGAGTGGAAATCCCACCCTCATCCTCGGGGGACTTCGAGTGCCTACTCAGGAGAGGTTCATTGAGCATCATTTCCACTATCGGTCTTTGGGCCAAGCGTCATCCTTCACTCACAGCCATGGCCTCCTTCGAGATCGTGTTGTTTTGGATGGTAGCACGTAATGGAGGGTTGATAGACCCAATTTCGAGCTTTTATGCGGTGGAGGGAGAAGCCCTTCATTCAAAGAGGCTAGTGAGGAAGTTCTTAGAGCTTCATTCCACCATACGAATCAGCCCAAGCAGCACCATTCACCCACATTGTAGTCTCCTCCATAAATTGTGTTATTTTGCAGTGCAATTGCAATCGGAGGTCAAGTATCCAAGTTCTTGACCCGGTTTTCCGGTGAGGGGATAAGCCCTTCATCACTGGAAAGGTTGTGAGGAGGGAGATCAGACTATTTTCATACAATATCAACCACCTCCCACGAGTGTTCCAATTGCGAGATTATTATTCAGACCATAAGGCCACATTTTGTATATTCTTTATTTTGAGTATTTGCGAAACCCTTCCCGGGTTATCTTGGAATAGCGCTAGAAATCCTAGATCTCATCCCGACATTTTCTAAGCACCCTATCAGCAGGTCCATGTGTTTACATTTACAACAGCAGTAAAGCCCAACTAAAATTGTGTTGTTTTAGCCTCTGAAATTATTCTATAGCAGTTGTTCTTCATATTTTATGCAATGGGTCTCTAGAGGCTTGTTTTGCCTAAATCGAGTGTATTTTTCCTCAAGATCTTGTACACATTTTCTACTATATTTTTTAATAAGAAGCATATATGATCTCGCTTCTCATATTTATGTGTTGATTTATCACTTTGAATTTTTTTTATTTTTTTTCTATATTCCTATATTTTCCATTTTGGAATGTTACGGTGGTATCGGAGGATGATCTCTCGCTTAGCTTGTGCGAAATACATCTTATGACATAAGGAGAAGAGATCCATAATGATGGAGGAATGAGTTTTTACCTCATTTCTTTTTAGATCTATGTAGGACCTCTCCAAGGAGGTAAAACAAATGAGAAGGGAGAGGCACAAGGGGACCTCAAGAAGGTTTCAAGATGAGGAAGCTCCAAGCACTTCCTATCGCAAAGCGAGAAGAAACTGGTATTGCACAAAGCTCCAAAACAACCTATTATGTCCACTTTCTTGGAAGAGGAAGGTGAATGGCATGGAGATGGAGGAAACTTAGATCATGAGATTGTAAGTGATTATCTTACTGGAGTACAAATATCAATCAAGCATTTGATGGGTCATCCAAAAGCACAACAAGGGCTTGGAGGAAGAAGTTAGATGCATTCTTCCTGCTACATCCAAATAGCGTAGAAAGAGAAGTAGTTGATATTGCAGTGCTTCACCTTGAGGGTGAATCAAAGGATTGGTGGTTCAACCATTTGAAACATGTAAGAGTGAATGCTTATGCAGATTGTACTCAAAGGCTGATCAAGAAATTTGATAGAAGGAAACTGGAGGTAATTCCTATTGAGAAATTTTTCAACATTGATGAGAAAGCACATGAGGAGCCAAGGGGGGATGTCATCATTATCACTTCAAAAGAGGAGAAACTTCCACCACCATCAACTGCAAGAGTACTTGCATCAGGAGAAGGAACACTTGCATCTTTGTAATATGGTCTTAATCTCTTGACATTAGGAGTCCCATGCATGATCCAGGTGATGCATGATGGAGAAGAGACATATACCGAGTGCTAGTGCGAGTACTATAGGAGTAGCCATCGACATCACCACCCGGTTGGAGAAGAAATTACACTGGCTGGAGGAACCCTCGTAGCTATATAAGATGTTCCCAAGGATCAGCTCATCTAAGGTATGCAAACATTTCCACCCCATATTATTTCAGCACATCAGATGGAGAGTTGTGGGGACATGCCATCGGGGAAATTGCATGACCAAGGGTTAAAGCGCACTGCTTATTTGAAATAGCATACTATCACTGCAGTAGAGGACCCTTTAACTAGTTCAAGGAGGAGATGCATAGCCATCCTGTTTTCTCATAGTTGAGCTGCACACAACACCTTTGGTTGGAGTGTAGAGTTTCTGAGGATAGGATGGGGATAATCCTAATCAATCCAATGCGAAGTGTGTGTTCAACATTGTATATGACCCTAAGACAACAAAATGCACCATCATGGAGATCAGAGCGCTATCATTGAGTAGAAGTGATGAGTTGGGGGCCCAACTATTATTGAATAATTATCGATGAACATTCCACTTATGTAGCATTGGAGAGGCATATGGTTGATGAGATACATCTTATTATGGGTAACATATCCCATTATTATGATATATCATTCTTGATGAGCACCTCATAGCTCAATGAGAAGCTTTTTCCTACAACATATTTGGAACCTTATGGGTTTAACTTGGTCATTGATGAGTGGTCTTTATATAGAGATCTCCATGAGGTTGCACTTCAACATATCATGAAGTGCAAATATAGTCATCAGATTTGGGAGGAAGGTGTTCTGCATTGGATGAGTACCAAATTGGAGCATGATGGGAGATGCCCATAGTTGGATGGATGGGTGAGGATGATGAGAAAGGGGGTTGGTGAGCCACTTGCAGATCTATGACATGGCAGCAGGGAGGCATGGCTGCCCGGCTACTCTTGAGAGATTTTGGCCATCACTTGACATATCCTATGACAATAGGTGTGTTATTGTTTGGGGACATGGCATGGCACTCACATCATGTGGCAGCAAATATTTTTGGTTATATGGGACATTCTTGCATGTCAATCATGATGTACTTACTCCATGGCTTGTATGATGATGATATGAGGAGGCAACAAGAGTCATCGTTACTATGGCTACTCTTGAGAGAGTATGAGTTGAATTTCTCCCATACCTTGCATGATGTTTCAGAGTATATGGTGGCACAATCATGGTGGTAAGGGGATACTCCATAGCCTTTGAAGATCAGAAGATACTTCCACATAGGAAGGAGTCTTCCATATATAGCAGAAGGTTGTTGGCATTCATGCATGCTTTGGCCAAATTTGGGATATTTTGGATGGGAAAAGGATTTGACCTCCATAAAATTCAATCTTGTTCTAAGCATAAGCATCTACAAGGGAGGCAACAACAATGGGATAGAATTATTCCAGCATGTGGCTTTGGCATTGAGAAATTCAAGGGATGTGTAGTTTGTTTGGAGATTGAGGAGGAAAAAAACCATACTTCAAGGTTGTTACTAGTCACCCACTTTTCCACGAGAGAGAGGGGAGAGCTCGTCCATGGATATCATCATTAGATTAATCACAATACATGGTAAGAGTTGTGTCTTTGTACTTATTTGATCATCTAACAAAATATTTTCATTCTCTTGCCATTTATATACGAGTGCATTGCTCCGCAAGAGGGCAAGCCTCTATTTGGACTTCATGGTCTTTCTAAGACCAACATCGATGATGGAGATAGCCATTTCTTGTATGGATTTGGGCAAGTATTGTTCTATTCTTGGTATTCTTAGTTGACACACAATGCTATTTACTGCCTTCTTTAGTAGATGAGAAAACATGCAACTCTAGCAAGTGGTTGGGAGACAACTTGCCACATTATGATCGTAGTCAGCGGAGTAGAAAAACTACGTTATGTCCACTTGGGGAACTATTGTCACCATCTAGCATTTCATATGACATTCAATATCCTTCTCATTTGGATTCCCTATTGTGATTATGTCCTATTCACTATATGTGGAATGGCTTGGGCAAGCAAGGTTTGTAGAACCAAGGAGTGGATCCTTGAGAGTCCAGTTGCCTTTTTTCCTCTTGAGGGCCACATTATTTCATCCCAAAATTAGCAACAACTCTATACATATCACAAATGGAGATAAAGACAACGTGGGATGGAAAATTTTCTCTATCATGTTCAGCCATACAGCTCATGTACATTGCAGGAGCAAGAGATGGAAGAGTTTTCCTATGAGCTACCATTTTGGAGGGTGATCCATTTTGTTTGGATGATATCATGGGGATTGGATCTTCTCAATGGGGATTAAGGTCCCTAACAAATTTCAGATTCCATGCCTCAAGAAGGCCTCTGGACAACATTTATTTTGCCTCCATATATATCCCACTTCTTCAATATGAGAGCCATTTGGTTTTATCACCAAAGGATGACTTGCACACTTGGGAGGAGCAACTAGGGGACAAATTGATTGGAGAGAATATTGTTCAGTGGAGGAGCTTATTAGATGAGGATGCTACAGGAGGAGAAGGGGGATGCTTTACAATATCTATCCTTGCATTTGCTTGTGGACAAGAAACATTTGGGAGGGAGAGGACCTGTAATATTCTAATTAGATTTCGACTAGTTGGAATATTAATTTTTTCTTTGATAAAAATATAGGTGAATAAGTGGGTAGACAGACCCATAAATCTCTTCAGCATGAATAAAAACCACTTCTCATGTGAATGTGGATCATTGTATTAGTTGTATAAAGAACCTAGAGGTGTGAACAAGGGCTAAAGCATGTGGACAGTGTCAAAGTTGACCAAATCAAGAGTGTTGTTATCAAGGGAGTGGATAGTTAAAGGAGGAAAATGCAGTCGTGGAAGAGGAGTGTATGCATTAGAGTAGCTTCTTTAATGAGTGGGACCCCAGGGGTGAGGAATTTCACCAAGCATATAAGGAAGAGGATGGAAGCCATAGAAGGAATTCATAATATTGATATTTTATTGGTCTCTTATGACTTTTTACACGCTTTAGTTGTTTAGCTAATTATGTTGTGTTGTTTAGCACAAGGTTGTTTCCGAGTGGAAATACCACCCTCATCCTCGGGGGACTTCGAGTGCCTACTCGGGAGAGGTTCAATGAGAATCATTTTTACTATCTTTCATTGGGCCAAGATTTAGCCTTCATTCATAGCACAATCTCCTTCAGGATTGTGTTGTTTTGGAGGGTAGCAACAAAGTGGAGGGTTGATAGACCCAATGTCCGAGCTTGTTCTCTAGTGGAGGGAACAACCCTTCATCCAGAGAGGCTAGTGAGGAAGTACTTAGAGCTTCATTCCATCATACTGGAATTGATGCCAAGCAACAACATTCACCCACAAAGTGAAGTCTCCTCTAGAAACTGCTTTATTTTGAGGTGTAGTTGGAGTGGGAGGTCAAGTACCCAAGTTCTTGACCATATTTTCCGAGCGGGGGATCAACCCTTCATCCAAGAATGTTTTGAGGTGGGATATCAGCCATTTTCATAATAGATCAGTCGCCTCCCACTAGTGTTCTAGTTTTAGAGTGTTATTCAGCCATAAGGCCACATTTTGTATATTCTGAATTTTTGAGTATTTCCAGAAACCCTTCTCGGGTTATCTTGGAATAGTGCTACAAAGCCTAGACCAAAGAAGGCCATTTCAAATAGTGACAAAGAAGCCTCCTTCATCACAATAGATGGTTTCAAAGGGTTTTCAAACTACCTTCTAGGGTTTGGCAGACAAGCACTAACTCCACTTCATCAAAAGGTAAAATCAAAGGTTTTAAAGAAGATGAAGAAGAGCGGGTACATGAAAATCAATACTCCACTACACAAAATATTGAAAAATATGAAAAGAGTAACAGCATAAAGGGACACAAGACTCATGAATAAGGCCAACATCCATCAAGTAGACAAAGAGAGGAAATAGTTTCAATATGAAAAAATGGAAAAAATCAATAAAAATCCCTCAAATTTTCCAGAGGTTTTGAAAAAATCCCTACTCAAAAAGAAATAAAAACATCAAAATAGCACTGCTCCTTATAAACACCACCTACAAAGAAAAAGAGAGTATTAGAAAAAAAGAAAAAAGCCAAAAATAACATTGATAAAGTGGGTTTTACCTTTGATTTTTATCAAAAGGTATAAAACAACTCCAGCAAACATCTCCCATTTACCATTTGGATATTTGAAGAAGGAGTGAGGGTTTTTTCGAATTTTCCGAGAGAGTCCTTAGGCAGTTTTTGCGGTGCTACGCTCTTGAGCAGTCGCGCTGCGCTCCCCGTAGCGTCTCCCTCGTGCTATTTTCCTTTCGGCACTGCGTTCTGTGCGGAGGCGGCTGCGCGCTAGTAGAAAACTCGTAGTGCAGCCTCTGCAAGAAAACACGTCGAGGGCCACCCGACATCAATGTGTTGCGCGCCACCATCGTGCATCCTCGCGCGAGAGGCCCGAGCACCGTGCCGCGGTCGCTACCACAATGTGCAACCTCTCGCACGAATTTTCGTTCATGAGGTGACCCGACTCGCTAGGCATGTTCGGGAGCTGCGTGCGAGAGCCGTGTTACGCTCCTACCACAACGTGCAACCTCTACTCCGAATTTTTCGTTCGGGAGGTGACCCAACTTTGCTAGGCACATTCGAGAGCTGCATGCGAAAAGTCGTGTTGCACTCCCTGCCATAACGTGCAACCTCTCGCCAAAATTTTTTGTTTAAGAGGTGACTTGACTGCGCAGTGCACGTTCGGGGAGCTACGTACAGAAGCCGTGTTGCGCTCCCTGCCACAGCGTATAGCCTCTACTCGAATTTTCGTTCAGGAGGTGACCCAACTCCGCCAGGCACGTTCAGGAGCTGCGTGCGGAAGCCATGTCGCGCTCCCCGCCACAGCGTGCGTGCCTGCTCGAATTTTCGTTAAGGAGGTGACCCGACTCCGCCTAGGGTTTTGTGAGCTTTATTTTTTTCTATTGTGGAGGCATTTTGAGAGGTATTTTTGAACTTTTCCTACATGTTCATGTTTTTTCTAAAAGATAAGGTCACAAAGAAAATTGAAAGTTGGTTTAGAGAAGGCGAGTGAAAGCCTAAAGAAAACACTTGGCCTACACATTGCTCGGGCCTTGACCTAATTAGAAACCTCACCATCTCATTCACCATTGTCACATCATTCTACAAGTAGTGCCAATTCTCTTTAAAGATTTTGAGGCGGGGGTAAAAATGTCTACAAGAAGAGAATGTTTACATTGATGAGGCAAGTCAAAGGCCTAAAAAGCATCAAAGTAAGGGAGGGATGCCAAATAGGTTTGAACCTATAAGCACCGAAGAGATGATAACCTACCCTACTATTTTTTCTTATTTTTCAAGAATGGGGATGCTATGAATTACGTAAAAAAAGTACAAAATATCCAAATCACCCTCATTTGACCAAGATCTTTGTCCCTAAACCTTCATAATCATCAAGTACACCTAACCGGGGTGAAATTTGAGTTGACCACCAATGCCATCTCTAGGGCCACTAGAATACCTTGCATAGGAGAAAGGTGGTTCAAGCAAATGCATCTAGACCTAAGCCACTATCGCCCATTCTTGAAACCAAGTTGTCAAGCTGATTGCAAAACCATGTTCCCCTTCTCTCATCTATTGGACAGATATGTTCTCCTAATGAAGATCATTATGAAATACTTCACCCCGTGAGGGTAGGTTCTCCGAGTCTATTCCTACCACATAAGACTCCTCATACACTTCACCAAAACCAAGCTACTACATATGACCTACTACCTTTGCAAAAGTATTGATAAAATGTCTTCCATCATGCAAAAGAGGCCTCCATCCCAACAAATGTCAAGCCTTTTTCATCATTCCCTCATCAAAGTGATTGTCTCACACCAACTAGAACAACAAGGCATCCCCCTGAGAGGTTTTCATCGCCCATGATGATTTCACAACTCCAAAGCCCCATCCCTCTCGCAAAGTCTGCCATCATCATCTCAAAATCCTCCTCACACACCTCCATCACCCTCCGATGACCTTGGTTCATCTTCTTCACATGAATCATTTCCTCAAATAGACCTTCCTCATTCACCTTCCCCTAAGAAATCGAGAAAAATGAAGAAAGTAGTGATGGCCAAGAAGAAAGTAGTGAGGGAGAGGATGATGAAAATGAAGAAAGTAGTGAAGAATTTGAAGATGGAAAAGAGGAAGATGGCCAAGAAGAAAGCAATGAAGGAGAGGAAGATGGTCAAGAAGAAATTAATGAATGTGAGTGACAAAGAAAAAGTGTTGATGAAGAAGAAAAACATAGATGAAAGAAGTCAGCCCAATAATGAGCAAAAAAGACCAAAATAGTGGCTCTAATGATGAAGAATATGATTCCAAGGATACAGGGTCAGAGAAAACTTATCTAGAGGAAACTAGTCAGCTACAAGAATGCCAAAAAAGTGAGCCTAGTGACATTCAATAAACCAATGACAGTCAAGGAAAAGGAGTAAATAATGAACCAAACAGTGAAGAAGAATTCAGCCAAGAGGATAGTATACATAATGGTGAAGGGAAAAATTCTGAAAACAAGGATAGTGAACATAGAAAAAATGCAAATGATACAATTTATGAAACAGAGATTGAAATTGAAGGTGAAGACCACAGGCAAGACAGAGAAGATAGTGGGCAGAGAAGTGAGGAAAAATCACCTAGTAAGGAAGAAAGTGACCATCAATGTATAAGAGGGACTAATGAGGTTGCCTATGACAGTGACCCCACAGAGAGTGCAAACAACGATACAAAGGTTGAGTTTCACAGTGAAAACAGTGGGTCAAAGGATGAAGAAGAGGACATTCATGAAGATAAAGATGTACCAAGCAGTAATGAAGACACTTCTAGCATTGCAAAAATAGAGGATGAAAGTCCTAAGGGTCTTGAAAGTGATGATGGCATAAGAGATAGTGAGATTGCTTATAAAAAGGGAAGTCAAGATCAAGGTGAAAATGATGCACTCACGAAGATAACACATGAGGAGAAAAGCAGTCCTAAGGTCACTAATGATCAAAGTTTGCAAATGAAACTTGGTGCACCTTTCCCCATTATCTATCAAAGAGGAAGGAGGCATGTGTTTACTGCCTCCAAAAGGCAAGGGGCCATGCCATCCTCCTCAACTCAAATGATTGACAAAGGTAAACAACAAAATGAAGGAGGAAGAAGACAACCATGAGGAGGAAAGAGAATTTGAACTCATCAACGTAAACAATGTCGATGAAAATGAAACTATTGATTTTAAATCAATGATATATTTATTTTTCAAACTCCATTTTTTGGATTTTTTCTTTTGGATGGATTTTAAATGGATTTGAGATATGTAGTTGGTTATTATAATTTATGCTTATAAAGTTGTCAAAAATTAGCACAATTTGTAGCCAACCTATAAAAAAATGGATTACCCATTTTTTGGGCAATATAGCATTCTAATAGATTCACTTGTAGTCTATTAAAAAAATATTTATATTGAAGATCTATATAGTAAGAAAAATGTTAATGAAATTGCGAGCACAATAATATTGAGAGCCAAAGTAGGAGACTTTTATTAAATGATCACAATTTTCACTTACCTCTTCAAGGGGGAAACCTTCGATATGACATAGATAAGTTAAAAAAAATATCCATGACATATTTTATAATCCTTATTGAACAACCATTAATCAAAACTTCTTTTACTTTAAGAGTAAATCAAATTCTGAAAATCATTATTCAATTGCGAGTGTCATAAACATACCAAACCACGTAAAAAAATAAAAACTGAAAGACATACTAATTAATTAATTAAAATTATTATTATATTAATTAAAAATATAAATAGATAAATACTATTAGCTAGCATATAATTTCAACCCATATTTTTGTTCAATTATCAGTATATCCCTTTTATAATTGAAAAGAAACTATGTATCTATAAAATAACATATAAATATATATCCAAATCTCAATTTAAATACTAAATTTTTATAACATATAAATATAAATCTAAATTCCAATTTAAATACTAAATTATAAAACCAGCCACCATGATGAATAAATTTATTATTGAAAAAGAAACTATCTATAAAATAACATATAAATATAAACCTAAATCCCATAAACACTTTTAAATACTAAATCGTAAAACCCATAGAATTTATAATTAAAAAAGAAATCATCCTGTCTATAAAATAACATATAAATATAAATCAAAAATCCCAAAAAACACATTCAAATACTAAATTGTAAAACCAAAGAATCCATGATAGTATAAATTGATGTGCAGGAGCATCCACTTTCGTAGGAGGCGCAAGATGGCGAGTTGCCTCGTGATTAACACATGTTTATGGACAAAAGTTATTAAACCTCGTGTTTTTTTGTTTATTTTATTTACTTTATCAAGCCAGACAGCTAGACTAAGGACAATAGGACTAGGAATATAAAATATTTTCAGTAGTTAATTAGAAGTTTATTTTCTTTTAAAAGGAAACTGGAAATGGGGTTAGAAAATTCGCTGGACAAGCTCAACCGAAAACCAAAAATTGTTTTATGTCTACAGGTATTTAAATGGAGAAAAATCTGGTGTAGGGGTTCGTGGATTTTCTTCAAAGCAAAGAAAGAATAAAAACAAGATGGAGTTCTGAAAAGAAACCATCCGTAATTTAATATCTTTCCAAAGAAAGTTATTAAGTTCCAATTGGTATCGATGAAACGAGACCTTTTACTTTTTGTTTTCATATTGTTTTATGTAATGCACATTGTTTTTGGAATGTATACAAAACTCGAATGAAAGAATTTGTACCATCGCCAAATAGAATCACATGCACAGGAGAAAGAACGTTTCTTATTGAAAACAGTAACAATACCACACAGGCGATGGAATAGATTCTACATCATCCGTGTAACGAATAGAACTATCAATTCCGCATCAGAATCAGGCAATAAAGCCATGTATGGTCCCAACCATCGAGTCTCGAAGCCAGAAATGGTACGTAAGTCATGCAGTGCCGTACAGGCTAAGTGTCCTTCGGGCGCCGGGCCCTTAGCCTCCAAGGATACACCCGCTTTAGGCTAACGCATGCGAAGATGGAATAATCACCACGCAAGCCCTTTCATTAATACATTGATCAAAAATACATCGAAATCCCGCCTCTCAACAAAGCTCGAATAACCAACCGAATGTCTTACAAAAGATTACATCAAACGTATCTTATCTCGCTCATTCTCTCGGGCTAAACCACGCGCACTTTCGTCTATTTTTACAAAAACGATGGCGGAGATGTCCAAGCAATTAGATAAGTAAAGCATGCGATCTCTTCAGCATCTTCGATCCCGAGGGATTTGCCAAACAATGAAGGACCCTCATCCGCTGCTATTGCGGGCCGAGGGCCGGTGTCCTCTCTCTCTCTTGCCCGAGCCGATTCTCCTTGATCTTGTCTCCCTATGTTTACGCTTTTGGTTCTCATCCAAGAGGAATAGTCAGATTATCTCCACTTCGCGGTCTTATCTTTAGAGCGCCAACCCTTCGTTTTCCTCTTTCCCCCGTATGAGAAAATAACCATTATCGCGGGCTAAGTTATACACATCGATTTTCACATGTTTTGTGATAGTTCCCTATGACTTTCTAAATCCATGATACAAAAGGTTCACAAATTGTATTAAAAAGTCATTAAAGTAATCATCAAAATCATACCCTTTCAGTACTCCACAATCACACGACAGGATTCGAATTAATTTCCATAACAGTCGAGACACCTTCCAGGTACCGTGACCCATTGTTATCTATTTATGGTGTTACGTTCACAATTAATTTAATTGCTGAGTTGTTAAATGACCTGGCGGGCTTGAGGGATCGGCCGAGGACAAGAGGAGTGAAGTTCGCCGCCGCTCGGGCCGGTGTGCGCGACATGCGCTCCTGTGGTGGGACAAAGCCGCTCGTAGAAGAAAGGTAAAAGGCTAAATAAACAACCTATGAAGAAGTGGGCGAGAATGGGAGGCAAAGCCGACAGTAGAAGTCATTTCGCCAAAGATTTTCATCAAATTATGTTGTACAGCTACAAAGTATCCTGGAGGCAAAGAGTGACTAAGCTAAAGAACATACGTAAGAATTTTAGGTAAATTGAATTATGAGCGAAGGGTATATAGAAGATACCCCGTAAAAAAACCGAGGTTTGTGAACGGACTGAGAGGAGCATATCGGATGAAATCGCATTCTCTCACCTGGAACTTTGGATGAGGCATAATCGGGCTCACTCGAAGTGAGGAGAAAATAATCGAAAGAAGCGTAATTCCAGAAGAGGAGGTGGATCCTCGCGTAGGAAAGGGTAAGGCCCTTTGGAAGAGGCAGAGGTGGCTGTGCACCTACGATGGGAAGGCAGCAGCCCAACGACGGAACAGCTAGCAGGTGCTTACATCAGCGCACCCGCAGGGGGACGACCAAACCCGCGAGGGAGAGGTACATGGTCGTGCGTAGGAGCCGCCTGGCGCTGTAGGTGCCAAGCGCACAAGTCAGTATGAATGTCCTCGAAGGTGAACTAGAGGTGCTGAAGAGGCGTCGCTTATGGTGCCCAAACTTCGAGGGAAGCTAAGCACACTTTCAAGAAGTAGAAAATGCACCGCAGCACAGGGAAGCCTTGGTGTCGTAACAAGGTGCCGATAAACCAAGAGAAAAGAAATTGTGGAACCGAAACATCAAAGAAAGGCTTTAGTTCTAAACACGCAGAAAATCGCCGTGGCAAGTGCCGCAACCGATCAACGATAGCGGGAGTACCGATAATTTGGTGGCCATGGAAATGGTGGAGAAGCTGGGACCAGAAAAGGCTTCGAAACATCCCACTCCCTACAAAGTGTCGAGGCTGCAGTAAGGGACATCAAATGTTAGTTGATGAATAGAGCGAGGTGGATTCCAAGTATAGTAAGATATAAGGAAAAATTGATCTCGCGATGTTATGCCAATGTATGTTCCGTCATATCCCGTTAGGGAAGACGTCGGCAAAGTATGACAAGAAAAGTAGTTCATGATGGGAAGACGAACCTGTTACAAGTTCGTTAAAGATGATCAAGCACACGCTCGTACCCATCAGAGGAGGAAAACATAGCCGTGGTTGTGAGGAAGGCATTACCAGGCGGTAAAGGACTTTTGGAAACGTATCGAGGATAATGATGTTAATTATGCCGTTGTAAGGACACCAAACATGCGTGGTTCTTCACACTAAGACCGCAGACCGGCGTGCAGAGAATCCGTAACATGCCGGGCAGATTTTGGCGATATCATAAGTAGATGACTCGACCCGACGAATTGCCACCTAAGAGAAGCATCACTCATTGTATCGATTTTATACCGTGAGCTAGCTTTGCCACAAGGCAGCCTTATCGCATGAGCCCGAAGCGATAATAAAGAAATTCGAAAACGTGTACAGAATCGCTCGATAGGAAGGGCCGACCGTAGAGAGTATGGAGTCCGAGGTAGTTCCGATCAGCTGTAAGGCTTTTAAGAAAGGTGGCGAATGTGGTGAATGTGCATGCATTCGGGAGCCATTAAAAAGATTACGATCGTGCACGAGCCTCATGGCGAATGGATGACATGATGGGATCGGCCAGAGTGGCTGCGCCTATTTTTTTCGTAATATCGTATTTGAAGAGTGGCTATCACCGCGATCCGACCGGGAGTAGACGAATGGAAGATAGCCTTAAGATGAACAGCACCGGCACAAATGGCTGCTGATGCCATTTGGCTTGAGTAAGGCCCCTAGTACTTTTATGTGCCTAATGAATGAAGTGTTGAAAGAGTTCATTGGGAAGTTTGTGATTGTCTACTTAGACGACATATTGATTTTTAGAAAAACAAAAGAAGAACACTTCAGGCATGTTCGAGCGGTATTGAGGAAGGTGGCAAACAGTAACAAGCCGCTAATAAATCAAGAAGTGTACATTTTTTCAGCAAGAGCTGGTATCCGGGGTTTCGTAACTGCGTAGAAAACGAGTTGAAGATGGACCCGTAAATAGGTTGCGCCTATAATCGACCGGCCATCCCCGAAGAGTTTATTTGAAGTCCGAAGTTTTCACTGATCAGCAAGTTTTTATAGGAAATTCATCAAAGACATTTCGTTGAAATTTGGCGCACCCATGTTGGATATCGATGGCAGCAGTAACCGGCCTTTTTGGTCGGACGTAGGCAGTGCGTAGAAAAAAGTTTCACGTACTTCTAAAGAAGAAGATTACGTAGAAGGCCGATATCGAGGTCGCTTCGCACTTCAACAAACTTTTCCAAGTTCAAGCAGTGATGCCGAAAGGGTACCGCCATTGGGGCAAAGCATTTCGCCGTGAAGATAGGCCTGGCCACGTATTTCGCTGAAAGAGACGACCGAGAGTAGACAAGCACTCAACCTATGACAAGGAATTCTACGCAATCGTTCAAGCATTGAAGCATCGTGGAGGCAGAATACCCATTAGCATGAGTTCGTTTTTTATTTTTTGGATAATTTCCCGACTACAAGACATTATGCAAAGCAAAGATAAGTTGAACCATAAACATGCAGACTGGGTTGATTATCTGGCAGATATTTTACATTTGTACCGAAACATATTAGTGGGTAGGCCAACAAGGTGGCGTATGCATTTGAGTAGGAGGACTTTTACTCTCTACAGGAAAGTACAATGCGAGTGTTTTGGGCTTGAGTGAAAGCACTCGAGATCCGTATTAGACAGACGTATGCAGATTTTAAGGAGGCTTATGAGGCTCGCCAAAACCCTCTCGTTGAGAAATAACAGTCCATGGTTGGACTACAACTTTACGGTGAGGGACTATTGTTCAGAGGACGCTCATGCATTCCCGACCGTTCGACGAGGGAGAACATTATTTCGAAAAGCACAAAGCAGGCTCCAGCCGTACATTTCGGTGATAGACAAGACATGTTCACAAAAAGTTGAGCATTTTTCACTTTGGCCAAGGTTGCGACGGACGTGCAGTAGGATACGTAAGTGTGTGTAAGACATGTCAATCTGCCAAAAGGTCGTCAGCCAAAATCCGTGCCTTTATATGCCACTACCTATTCCGAGCGTACTGCGGGACTCGCCTCGGCCTTGGACTTTTGTACTTTTGGGTTTCTCCTAAGACACACGCCGTTTTGATTCGAAAGATGGTGGTAGTGGATCGGTTTGCCAAAGATGGCACATTTTATACCGCGAGTAACTTGTGATGCTACCGATGTAGCGCACTTGTTTTGGTACGCAGATTGTTAGCACCGCATGGTCTTACCAAGTTCCATCATTTCTCGACAGGATGTGAAGTTCACGACATTTTTGCGCACTCTGCGGGAGGAAGTCGACACTCGGCATGCGCTCAGCTCCGCTTACCACCCGCAGCACCGAGTGGACAAACAGAGGTGGTAAACATGAGTCCGGGGAATCTGCGACGTGAGTTTATTAGGCAAAAATTCTCGAATGTGAGACCGCGTGCTCGCTCGTGCGTAATCTCGCATACAACGATCTCGCCTAAAATTGCAGCACGTTGGGTGGGCACTTTCTTCCAGATCTTTGTATGGCACGCATCCTCGAAAGCAGTGCAGCATGCGGACTTAGGGAAACTTGAAAAACGAAGTGCCGATGGGGGCAAGATTTCGCCCAAGCAATGAGCGACTTACATGAATAGGGTGAAGCCGAAGTCAGCAGGACAACAATCAAAGGTACAAACAGGGCTAATTCAAAAAGGCTTTCGGGAAGTTCGGGCCTAATGTTGGGGACGAAGTCCTCGCACATTTGCCAGGAACTGGCTTTCCAAAAGAGAATATAACAAGCCGAAATTTAAAAAAAGATCGACTCGCAAAATCATTCACAAGTTTTCTGCAATTGTTTACGACATTGGCATAGCGGCCACTGGGGATAGGCATTTCCACCCATCTTTCAATGTAAGTGCATCTATTTCCTAATGTTGCCGGGCGCTTCCGAGGATGACTCAACAAAGGAGGCCAACACAAGACACCAAATTTCGATGAGGGTTCTCTGGATGAGACAAGATGCCTCATGGCACGACTTTCTGGCCATCGAGAGTATCTCTCGATGCAAAGACAGCAGCCAAGCGCACACGTAGGAAGGAATATCTCGCGATATTTGGTCAAATGGAAGAACCGTCCAACTGAGGAGCAGCTCGTGGCTTCTGACGCACACGTATACGTAGAGCTGTGTTGCTGAGTTGATGATCTCTATGGAGCGCAGCCATGACTCTTTGCCACCCCCGGGAGCCCCGATGCAGGAGCATCCGCGCCAGTAGAGGAGTGTGCAAGATGGTTAGCTCGTCTCCTTGATTAACACATATGTTTATCGGCGGTGTTATTAAACTCCGTGTTTTTTTGTTTATTTTATTTACTTTATCGTCTTTGACAAAGCTTGGACAAGGACAATAGGACTAGGAATATAAAATATTTTTCCCGTAGTTAATTAGAAGTTTATTTTCTTTTTAAAAAGGAAACCGGCAATGTAGTTAGAAAAAATTTGGTTGACAAGCTCAACCGAAACGCATAAAATTGCTTTTTATGCGCTGTGTATTTAAATGGAGTGATCTTCTCCTAGGGTTCAGATTTTCTTCAAAGAAAGAAAGAATAGAAAAACAAGACAGTAAAGTGCAAAAAGAAACCACCTACACGGAATATCTTTCCGCAGTTATTGAGTTCCAATTGGATATCGAGAAAACGAGACTCATACTTTTGTTTTCACATTGTTTTATGTAAATGACACAGTAGTTTCTGGAATGTATACAAAAAATGAATGAAACGAATTTGAAACTACCGCCAGCAGAATCACATGCACAGGAGAAAGAATTTTTTCTCTATTGAAAACAAAGAATCACACCACATACTGTGCGAAGGAATAGATTCGACATCATCCGGAACGAATAGGACTCATCAATTCGGCTAGCCGGAATCAGCAAAGAAAAGGCATCCGCTGCATCGAAACATGTAAGCTTCCATCACAGTAAACAAGTTAGAATTGGTTACAAAGAGAATTATTTTCGCGATTTATTGTGCAAAGATTTTGTCAAATCGAACTATCCACAAAAAGAGCGAGACAAGTAGTCTCAAGATACCAGACTCGGGAGGAGGGTTTGTAACCGAAACCGAGTCGCTACAGCACTAAAGAAAAACCCACTCAAGTATTTCGTCATTTTTACATCAATCTCCAGCAGTGAAACCCTAACGGCCAACCCGCATCTAGCAAATAGAGACTATAAGATTTCAACTATCGAAAGTGCAAGCAGCGACGTTGACCCCACCCTTGGGGTTTCGACAATTCCGCAGAGATCTCCGCACGAATTAAGACCGAGCAAGTTAAACGTAGAACACAAACAAAACGTTAGAAGTTGTGAACGCAAGTCAAGGGTTCAAATTGACAAACCATAAAAAGAAAACTCGGGTGGACAAGAGATCGGAAACCTACCGATGAAGGCGTTTGAAAACGAGGCAAAGTGATTAACTTCTTCTGTGCTCTGGACCAACAACCCGCTTCGTCGAGGAGCCGAAACGGCAAAGTAGACACCGGATAAAAAGTGTGAAAATTCGATAGCATGGAAAGAGTAAAACACCCGTGACTTTGTTGATCGCGAGTTGTACCACAGTGGAGTTCGGAAGTCCAACACCCGAAGCACAAAAGATATCACACAGGTAGGAATGAATTAGCAGTTTTCGAACATGCAAGAGTATAAACGTACGTGAAAGAGCGAAATAGAAAAAGGGCCATGGTCATGAAACCATTTACCACCATTCGGTAACGAGCCGCATCGAAAAGTTCACAGCAGCGTAGTAGATGATGAAGAAAGGTCTCACACCGAGACTTTCAACGAGTTGTCAACCGGAGGAAGGACCATTTTCTTTTCACATAGAAGCGCCATAAGGCACAACAAAGCGTATCCGCTGTAGAGTCGCAGTGGTTTGCGGAAACTAGAACACAAAACCCTTCTCAGCTTCGAAAGTGGAAATAACAAAACACAGCCTCGAACACGTTGCACAAAAGCAAAGAGACCGGCACAAGGTTCTGAGTGGGAACGAAGTTAATACGAACAGCACCGTCGACGTGATTCGAATTAATTGCCATGACAAGCCGAGACACCTTCCAGGTGCATCGTGACCCATTGTTATCTATTTATGGTGTTACATTCACACTAATTTAATTTTTTGAGTTGTTAAATGACCCGGTGGCTTTGTAGGACCTTCTACATGATAATGGATCCATATTTGATTATAAACAAAACTGTGCATAGCCACGTGTAATAAGGGATGCACGCCATCATAAATTTCAAATTAAAAAAAAAAACAATCTATCTATAAAATAACATATAAATCTCATAAACACGTATAAATACTAAATTATAAAACCATGATGGATGAAACAGAAATGATGAAGCACGTTAAATACTAAATTTAGATGAAACAAATGTAAATCCCAGAAGCACGTTAAATACTAAATTTTAAAACCAGCATGTTAAATAATAAATTTAAATGAAGCAACTGTTCAAAATAAATCTAAATCCCAGACACACGATAAATACTAAATTTTAAAACCAGCAACCTTATGGATGAAACAACAGGAACTATAACTAGAGCAGCATGGCAGCACTATAAATTAATTTGACACTAGAGCAAACCAATGCAACTACGTTGAACGTGGTATGTGCCGGTTGTCTGTACTTGGAAACAAGATCAGAAGAGGGGATGATTTAATGATGGATGTCGAGGATTGAACATGGAGGCAGGAGTGGTGGTTACTGGTGCCATGCAAACTTGATTACACAATTCGGAACAATGACACTGAAGTTCTGTTCTTCTCTCCTCTTTTCGCGGAGCCAGATTACGCAACTGGGAGAAATGACACTGAAGTTCTGTTCTTCTTTTCTCTTTTGGCTGAGCCAGAGCAACATAGAGAGGCTTGCCCATGACAATTTTTCTATTCATTTCTGCTAGTGCTCGGGATGTTTCTTGAGGAGATGAGAATGCTATAAATCCAAAACCTTTACTGTGTCCATGAAAATCTCTCATAACCTTGCATGAAGTGATAGTGCCATAAATAGAGAAAATTTCTCTTAGCTTGTTATCATCAATACTATCATGTAAGTATTTTAAATAAATATTTGTTTCACATTTCTTCCTTAATTCAGATTTTTTCAAGGATTTTCCGACATACCATTTCCTACCATCAACTTTCTTGTCGTTTAAACTATCAACGCACTTTGCTGCATCATATGCATTCTCAAAATTGACAAATCCAAAACACTTTGAATTCCCCTCTGCATCCCTCATCACTGCCACGCTGGTAATTTTGCCGTAGTCACCAAAATAAAATCTCAAGTCCTCATCATTCATTGACTCTGATAAATTGTTAACAAAAACATTATTAAATTTCGCTGGTTGTCGCTCCTCCTTTTTTATGAACGGACCAACATAAATCGGTTTCTTGTTTATCACCACACCATTCAAAAATTTTATTGCATTTTTTGCTGCTTCGTATTGCTCAAAATGTACAAAGCCATATCCTTTGGAGTTTCCAAATGCATCTGTGGCAACCTTAGAAGACAGAATTGGTCCGAACACAGAGAATTTATCATATAGAGTTTTATTGTCTACGTCTTTGTCAAGATTCTTAATAAATAAGTTGCCTGATCTAGACTTGTGGATGCTAGGGTCGCGCTGTGAGTACATTATCCGAATAGGCTTTCCATTAAGGGGTGTAAAAATCAAGCTACGTAAAGCCTCGCTAGCATTTTCAGCAGTGTTGTAATTGACATAGGCATATCCCAGAGAAGTATTGGTTATGCCATCTCTGCAGATGCGAACACTGAGAAGTGGGCCAATCCCCTGGAAGAGTTCATAAATCTGCACTTCAGTAACATTGGGCTCCAGATCCCCCACATACAAATATTTACTGTTGTTATTAACATCTCCCTGGTGTTGATGTGAAACACGGGGTTCTCGTTCTTGGACCTGAGTCTGTGCCATTGCGTCGATGCTTATATTTTTATCTTTTATCTCTGCTCCCCGTTAATGTGGAGAAACAAATGAAATACCAATTCAATCAAAGTAAAAATCCAGACTCACAGCCGTAAAACGCAGATGATTTTCAATTTAAGTGCGGAAAGAAAATCAGAACATACCACTTTTGTATTCTAGCAGATTTATTGTGGAGAAACGAATGAAATACTAATTCAATCCAGAGTCACTGTAAAACGAAGATGATTTTCAAACTCACCACTCACCACTTTTGTCTTCCGGAAAATTTATCGGTTCTTTTAGTGTAATGTTTTGTAGCTACTGAAATAATACGCAGAGGTGAGTGCGGAACCGATTCAATGGTAATGGTGATATACGTATTTAAATATGGTGGCTGGGATTTCTAAATGTGGTGGTGTCAGGCCGACCTTATACGTTTTATTTGAATGTGCTCGATGGGATTTTCTGAAAAGTGCAAGTGGGGTGACAGGCCCACGTTTCCAAGTTGTTATAGGTTTTTTCTTCATGAGTCGATCCTTTATTATCATCACAATAGTTTAAATAAAATGATTATAACAAGGATAATTTGAGAAGGAGAAATTTTAAGAACCAATTCAATAAATTTGTTGAAAAAAGCACACTTCTTAATGATCAAGTGTTATGAATTTATAAATAATTAATTGAACAATTCTTTATTGCAATATCACTCACAACTCCTTAGTGTTACATGACAATGCTTTATCTAAGATAATGTTTGGAATGATCTTCAACTTTATGATTACCTAGAGATTCAAAGTCTAACACCTAGGAGGCCACATTGGTCATATTGTGTGATTGGAATATAATTGGAAGACAACTTCTATAAGGATTTTTTGGTATCTTTCTGTAATTCCAAGGAAGTTTTGTACTCTTATGTAACCACAAGGAAATTTTAATCATTTTGTGGAATTTTTTATGGGATGAATTACCCTAGGGTTTGGGTTGAGAACCCCAACATACCAAGAATCATACAACAACGAGAAGGAAGAAAATTTACAATCATAACAATATCATAACATGTATAAAGCATTAAGATCACGAAGATCATGAATTGGACAAAGCTTCTTTATTGATGTATGTAAATATGTGTGGAGGAATACCACCTGATTCAGCCACGGCTCCAAGTGAAACTGTCCTCCAGATTCGTCGAGCTCAAGCCTCAACAATCTCCTTCCATAAACATACACATGGATGTCATATAAGAGGAATGGATGAAGAAAACAAGGGTTTCCACAATCTCGGAAGTGTAGCAGGCACATGGATAAATCAGAGTTGATCACGGACTAACTAGCCAAATCTCAATACCTATCTCTCTCTCCCCTTTAGGACTTCCCATCAACTGTATTTCTACCACCCTAGAACAGTTGTTTTAGTTGGCATATATTTAGGCCACAAGCTCCTGTAGGTAGGCTTCCGGTGTAACCCATAAACCCCACCAAAAAAATAGGGAATTTTATATTTTTTCATATTTTAAATTATATACGCGGGTTCGGTATAACTAGACCCGCGTGTGCACACTATTTTGAGAGGCTAGAGTTGTGTATGGAATTCAAAATAATGTTTTTTAGGTAAGGGCCAAGTCTGAAGGGAAAGTGCTCCCCAAGGCCATAACACAGAGCATCAAGTATATAGAGGTGGAAAATGATGCTATAATAGAATTGGAAGGAAATTTTTGTCTTTTTGTGTAATTGAAAGGGTATTTTCTCCTTAAAAAATAGGTAACCTATGTGGTTGTGTTGGAACATAGTTACTTAGCAAGTGCATGAATTTGACTTAGGAATATGAATTGAGAAGAAAAGTGGTTGAACTACAAGATTTCAATTATGTCACATGTCATAATAGGGAAGGACATAAAAGAAAAAAGAGAAAGATGGTAACTTCTGAGTTTAGTAATAAGTAGTGAAATTGTATCATTCCTTTGAGGTTGCACTTTTAAAACTTATGACCAGAATATTTTTAGCAACAAAATTATATAGGTATGTATTATTTTCCATAAAGTTGTGAGTTTGCAGCCGCACTAATGGTTTCTTTTAAAAGAGTCGATGATTTTTTTACCATGTCCATCTTTTTTGATAATAAGATTAGCATTTTAGAATATGAAGAGATACATTTCCCATTAGTACATCCATATCTTTGGTTAATTTTGTTGTAGATCACATCCTTCAACACTAAAAAGAGATTTAATGTCAACATCATCACTCAATAGAGCTTAGTAGTATGGTTTATATCACATATATATATGGATAATATAGTAACATAGACAATAGAGTTATGTTGAAGGAATATCATTTCTACATAGGTTGAATCACATTGGATTTGGTTAGATGGATTCCTAGGCTAATTTGCAAATGCTTGTGTATTTCAATTATCGTGCAAGTTTAATAAACAATGCAAGATGTTTCATGTTTGGAACTATTTCAACGAATGACATGAGAAATGTGAATGTTATGGAGTGGATACATGCATGGAAATAACATTATGTGGGCAAGAAATGAGGTTCAAAGCCAATGTTTTCATTGATGTTGTAAAATCTATAATTGGATGTTGTTTTTTACTACAGGAAAAGGGGACAAGAAGATGAGAAGAACAATTAACAAATAATGGACATGCATAGAGATATTTATGGGAGTTGGCCAATGCAGATTGATCAAAAACATATAGATGGGAAACAACTAAGGATACACATTCATTTAGTATAAGCATCACAAAACTATATAGTTAAAATAGGGATATGGAATTTTTGGTTTTTTACTTATGTTTCCCAAATAGTAATGGTGAATGTGATGATTGTGAATCTAAATAATCAATTGATAGATGATATTGTGTATATTTCCCGATTGACCAACATATAACCACTTAATTATTCCATTTTAGAGAGGAACAATCAACTATTTCACTTGATTATGATCATGTATCAAATCTCATACAAGTGTGATGAATTAATATTTTATTAACTTTCAATTAGCAATAATGAATGTAGTACAAATTCTTGATCTAGTGGACTAATGTGATGGAACTACATTTCTTCAAGGGTATATAAACATCGCGGTTTCCTCAAAAGATAATGGATTTTCCATTTACTATTATTGGTTGGAAAATTTATTAAAGGGAAAGAATAGATTCAATCTATTAGTAGCTAACTCCAAAATCATTACCTTTCTTATTGGATTTATGGTTATTAAGTGAGAATGTATACAAAAAATTAAAAAAATCGAATAAAGGTGTTTATGTATACCAAGATTATAGACCAAATCAAACTGCATACTACTATGCAAAATGAGGTGTTGTGAAAATATTCCTTTCACAAATAATGCCAGAGAATAATTGATCAAAGCTACAATAATTCCTAGATCATACTAAGAAACAAAATGTTGCAAGAACATCTCAGAAGGTTTATATTTCACCCACATGAATCATGTTTTTTTCTATAATCCGCAATATTTAGCCTAGGGGACCTCTGTTAAATAGGAGGCTATGTTGAAGTGTATTTAAGGAATAAATGAAAATATTACATTTGGTAGTGTGGAAATAGTTTCTAGAAGAGGGAAAATGGTAGGAAAAGACTCATAGGTTTGTTAGTTACAACCTCTATTTTGCACTAGAGGTCTCTTTGTCTAGGAATTAATGATGAAGGGGGAGTATTATTTTATGCGAGTGAGAGAAATATTCATTGTCTCCAATGTGGTTGTCTCGTTATATGTAGTATAATTATTGAACCATGTGTAATAAGTCTTCTTCTATGCAAAATAAATTTTGTTTGAGTTGTACTCTATGTTCACTATGTTCGATCATTTTAGCATTGTGTTAGTATTATGTGGAGTAAACTATTGAGTGGTTGTAGGCTTTATATCACAGAGAAAGGGATTTCAATTTTTTTTTTAATTTTTTTTTTAAGGATTTAGATATTGAATTCTTGTTTAAGGCCAAGTATTTATTGCGAGCTTTGCACCAATTAATGTGTAGTCCAAATTGTTGTCATCTCCCACTCAATTCTGAGGTCTCATTTCTTGGATAGTCAAACATTTAATTTCCCTAAACAGTGACTCAAATTACCAAGCATATTAAGGTAATTTGAATGTTGATGATTCAATGCATTGGGTAAATTCCATGGACAAGAAATTTGAATGTGAATAAGTAGATGAGGAAAATAAAGTGAAGTTTGTTGTCACAAGGTTTAAGGGACATGCAACCCTGTGGTATGATGAATTGCAGAATGATAGGAAAAGAGAAGGAAAGGCCAAAATTATAAATTGGGAAAGAGTATTAGGAAAAATTAAGACTAAGTTCCTAGCCAAGGATTACCAACTAAATATTTTCAAGAAATTGCAAAACCTTACATAGAGGCCTATGAAAGTGAGAGTATATTGAAGAGTTTTATAAATTAAATATTGGACCATTAAATAGAGTTTTATCATTAAATATTGCGTCTATGCTTATATTTTTATCTCTTATCTTTGCTCCCCATTAATGTGGAGAAAGGAATGAAATACCAATTCAATCAAAGTAAAAATCCACACTCAGACTCATCGCCGTAAAATGCAGATGATTTTCAATTTAAGTGTGGAAAGAAAATCAGAACCCACCACTTTTGTCTTTTGGCAGATTTATTGTGGAGAAACAAATGAAATACAAATTCAATCAAACTAAAAATCCAGAGTCACCTTAAAACGAAGATGATTTTCAAACTACGCTGAAAGAGAATCAGAACTCACCGCTTTTGTCTTTTGGCATATTCATCGGTTCTTTTAGTGTAATTCTTTGTAGCTACAGAAATAATACACAAAAGTGAGTGCGGAACCGATTCAATGGTCATGGTGGTATATTTATTTACATATTGTGGATAGGATTTTCTAAATGTGGTGGTTTCAAGCCGACCCTATACATTTTATTTGAATGTGTTCGATGGGATTTTCCAAAAAGTGCAAGTGGGGTGACAGCCCCATATTTCAAAGTCATTATAGGTTTTTTCTTCATGAATTGGCCCTTTATTATCATCAAAATACTTTAAATAGGCCCTTTATTATCATCACAATAGTTTAAATAAAATGATTATAACAAGGATAATTTGAGAAGGGGGAAATTTTAAGAACCAATTCAATAAATTTGTTGAAAAAGGCACAAGCCATCTTTAACACATCTTAGTGATAAAATGTTATGAATTTATAAATAATTAATTGGACCATTCTCTATTGCAATATCACTCACAACTCTTTAGTGTTACATGACAACACTTTATCTAAGATAATGTTTGGAATGGCATGACAATTAAAGTCTCCAACTTTATGATCACCTAGAGATTCAAAGTCTAACACCTATAAGGCCACATTGGTCTTGTTGTGTGATTGGAATATAATTGGAAGACAAGTTTTGTAAGGATTTTTTGGTATCTTTGTGTAATTCCAAGGAATTTTTGTACTGTTATGTAACCGCAAGGAAATTTTAATCAATTTGTGGAGTTTTTTATGGGATGAATTACCCTAGGGTTTGCGTTGAGAACCCCAACATACCAAGAATCATACAACAACTAGAAGCAAGAGAATTTACAATCATAAAAATATCATAACATGTATAAATCATTTAGATCATGAAGATCAGGAATGGGACAAAGCTTATTTATTGATGTATGTAAAGATGTGTGGAGGAATACCTCCTGATTTAGCCACGGCTCCAAGCGAAACTGTATTCTAGATTCATCCAGCCCAAGCCTCAACAATCTCCTTCCATAAACATACACATGGATGTCATATAAGAGGAATGAACATCTCCATGAAGGAAACAAGTGTTTCCACAATCTTGAAAGTGCAGCACTCATAGGGATAAATCAGAGTTGATCACGGACTAATTTTCCATAATCTCAATACCTACCTATCTTTTCAAAAATATTCCAAAACCATTCAACATGTGAATAGTACAATAGAATGTACCAAAACACTTTAATATTCATTCCAACATTATGTTAACCTTTATTTTCTCTCTCTATTTTAACCTTAATCTCAATGGCTACATATATATTCACTCTTTTGATCATGTTCATGCTTTCTTGATTTGGCTTAACTAAACCATCTTAACATAATATATCTGCTTGGTGTACTTTTCACATGATTCTTTCAAATGTAACATCTCAATTTTTTTTCCATAGCCTTCACGAGTTCTAATATAATTTTTTTCGTTCTCTTCTTGCCATTTTTTTTCTTTATGACCTATTTTATCATTTTCTCTATCTACTTGCACTTCCTATCTTTGTAGCTCTTTTTCGGAAAATTGTTCAAAACGCTTCCAAAAGCGAATTACCCATTAGGTCTCGACCAAAATATATTGACTCACCCTTGATTCAACCCTTTATTTTCTCTTAGGGTTCTTCTTTTGGTTGTGCAAATAATTATGATGTACTCTACCCCTACACTAGTTCTTCTCCCTCAAACAAAGGACCCAATTCTAGAATGGTATGTAGAGCTTGATTCTTGAAAGTGTTGTAATAATCAATCATATTTTTGCATGCATCGACAATGGTAGTAGAGTAATCAATGAATTGGGTTGTATTCTCTGCAATTGGTTTCTGAGGGTATGAAGAAAGAAATTTTTTCCATTGAGAATCTACGTCAAAGTCAATCATATAATTCTATTATATATTTGGCCTTAGAGGTAGGCTAAAGGTATTAGAGGGCAGGTTTGGCCATGTGTGACTCTTCCTCTAATCCATGAATATTTTTATCAATCTCTTTAGCCTGACAAAACAAGGTTTGTTGTTGTTCTTGGCATGTGATTGCAAGGGATTTCTCTATTAATTTTTCTCTCTTTCCTTAGAATTGATACAGATGATGATTACGCTTAGAATGAAATCCTAGAGAATCTTGAACTTCATGGAAAATGTCTTTTGATAGCCACATGTGCTTCTAAAGTGTATCCTTAAGATTTGATCCTTTCTCAATGCTAAAAGATCCAAATAACAATAATATTAGATCATAGCAGCAAATGTCTATACAAATCCTTGAGGAACAATCACTTAAGTGGGAAATGCAACCCTCAATAGAACATATACATGATAAATGAAGAACACTGCTACGTGAAAAAATCCCAAGGCTATAATAGCATAGTCTATAAATAATGACTGTTGCAAAATGATGCCAATACATATATGTATCAATTTAAAAATCATACAATATGGGGAGAAAAGATATAAACTCCTTAAGGCATTTCTAGACAATCCTGGAAGGATTGGATGAAATATGAAAAATTACAAAATGCCGGAGTTGCAGGGTAGCAGCTGCAACTCAAGAACTGGACATGGATGTAGATAGCTGAATTTGCTGCATATGGTACATGAGTCTCATCCAAAGGATACTTTAGGTGAAAGGCTGATCCAATCACTCAAGATCTCACCCTCCAAACTAGCAATGCAAACCCCCACTGCAAATATACTTAGAAATAACGCAGTCAAGGAGATGGAATGCACTGTAGGAGATTGGAAGTGCTTGGCCTGATGCCAAAGATGCGCAATTAGCTCCTGAATCTTACTCACTAACCTCCCATAGCAGTAGAAGGTACCTCCTCTGAAATATGAGCCAAGGAAATGGTGTTGTGGAACCCTCCACTGCAACACCCTGCAACACAACGTTTCCTACTACATAAATAATGCAGTAGCTGAAGGAGGTGGCTTGGCCTTGAGCCTTAAATGTGGAGAAATGAAGTACAGTCCCTCAAGAGGCCTCTCAATAAGGGATAAGGATTCCTAAAAAGGAAATCATTGTTCTAAACAGCACAACAATCTCAGTTAAACAACTGAAGAGAGAAAATAGTCTTGCAGACCAATTTCTCTATTCAATAACATATCCTTCTATGGCTTCCTTGTCCTCCATTTATACAAATGAAAGCATCCTTGCCTTGGACCCCACACATTAGGGTTTCCCCCATAAAATGATCTCTTCCCCTTTCACAATGCGTTGTCTTTCAAGGTGATCCACTCCCACTATGGTAGCGTTGTTGACTTGGTCAAACTTGACCTTGTCCTCATGCATTTGCCCCTTTCCACACTTGAGGGTGAAAAATGTAGCTACTCTGATGATCCATTTCACACTATGAGGGATTTTATTCCTACTCATTGGCTTCCTTACCCATTTATTCACCTCCTAGATGATATAAGCAAAATTAATGTTCCAATTAGATTCATGCTAATTTTAGGAACATTACAGTCCTCCCCTCCCAAATGTTGCTTGCCCTCAAGCAACTGCAAGGATAGAACTGAAGGGCCTTCTTGAGGCATGTGGGCTGAAGTGAATTTGGATTTACCATCCCCATATGAATCTCCCCTCCCCAAGAAATCATCCAAACAAAATGAGTTACCCTCCAACATGGCAACTCCTGAAAGTCTTCCTCCACCTTTGGCTCATGCAAAGTAGGTGGGCTGGAAATCTGATCATGGCAGACAAGGTAGTCTACCCACACCATCCTCCTCTCCAATCATGATAATTGTATAGTATGTGTTGATCTTGGGCTGCCATACTATTTCCCTGTAGTGGCAAAATTAAGAACAATCCTCCAAGGATCTCCTCTTCATCATTGAAGAACAAGTTGACCCAAAACATCTCATCCATGATGAATAGGACATGATCATCATAGGACATCCAAATGAGAATTTTTCTATAGGTTTTACATGATGCTACATGATACAAACAATGTCTCAAGTGGACACAACGTATTTTCTCCCACTGCAACTTCAGAAAATATTATGGCAAGTGATGTTTTCACAAATGGTTAGTTGTGTGAATCATCCCATCTACTAGTGAATAGTAAATGAGTGAATGTATCAACTGAGCATACAAGAATGAATCACACATTTGCCCATGGTTAAAAAAATGATGGTTATCTCCATCATAATAGCTGGAAAATTCTTGCTCATAGGCTCAATAATAAACTTGCCCTCTTGTGGAGCAATGCACTGTATGACAATGGTAAGAAGATGCAAATACTTTTTTACATAATCAATAGATGCAAAAATAAAGCTCTCACCATGTGCTGAAATTAAAGTTATGCATGAATATATGAATAAGTTCATGCTCCAAAGGAACAACTCTATTGGCCTATGAAAATAGGCTCCTACCAACCCATAGCTCAATTCTTTGACATGATGATTGTCAAATACTCAAATAATTTTTCTGCAAATATGGAATTCCTCCCAAGATGGAAGTAATTCCTGATAATAAAAGGCCAAGGAGTAGCCCCTTTGCACCATGATAGTGCCATCTCCTACTCCTGCAACATCATACAACATGTGAGAGAAAATCTTCCCTTTCTCTCTCAAGTACAACCCAAGCAACAAAAATGTTTGTTGCTTCCTCATGCTCTCATCATACAAGAAATGCGATGAAGACATAATGAATGATATGAATGTCACATCAACACCATGCATCCATACTCTTTTCTGCTCAATGATGCAAGCATCCTGCCACATCTTCTCCATCCCCACACCCTTAGAAAGAGTATATGCCAAGTGTTGGCCAAACTCCTTCAGGAGTAACCAGCGTAGCCAAGCCTCCTACTACCTGGTATCATAAATTTGCAAGTAGCTCACCAGCTTCTTGCTCTCCATCCACATCCACTCATCCATCTGTGGATGTCTCTCTTCACTCTCAATCTTGGTACCCTTCCCATGAAGACTACCATCCTCCCAAATCAGATTTACGTCTTTGCATTTCATGGGATATTGAAATGCAACCTCAATGATCAAATCGATCTCATAAGGATCCAAATAGGTGGTAGGAAAAAATTTCCCATCATGATGTGTAGAGCTAAAGGAGTGTCCAACAAAAACATGAGAGATGTTATCCATCCCAATATGTCCTCCATCCTAATATATCCTCCATCAACTATCTGTTTCCCCTTGAATCGATAAAGATCCAAGTGTGAGGAGGGAAGAAGCTCCTCAAACTGTTGAAGAGCTTTGTACTCCATGATGTGTTGAAGTGCACCTATAATAAAATCTATCCATGAGATCTCCCTCTCATCAATAGTCCTCCAAAACCAATGAGGTCTTGGATCTACTGAAAGTAGAAGTCTTTCTTTGAGTTGAGAGGTGCTCATTAAGAAAGGGTCATCTAGAAAGGAGAAAGGGTTTCTCACTTCAATATGTCTACTATCTTTCATCCTTCCCTTAAAGTCTTCAAACCCCAACCTCAAGTGTGGTATGCATTCCAAAAATGGCTCATGAGGATGGTGGTTTATTTCTTCCTTGAATGTTTCAATGTTGCACAACGCAGTGCAATCTTACTGCTCTACATTAGAAATGTGTGTTGATTCTTGGTCATATAAAGATGAATTCCCACAATCCTCCAAAATATTTTCTGAAATAGAATGTGGAACTTTTTTCATACCTTGATGGAACTTGGGATCTCCTTGTATGGCCGCAATAGTTCTTTCCTCCAATGAAATGGCTAGCCCATTTGTAGATGTAGAAGGATGCTCTTCCAAGGTTGTGACAGCGATGGTACAAGTCTCCTCCCATGTTGGTGTGGGATTTTTCTCATCTGATATTTCTCTATCAAAGGTTATAATCAACCTTTGAGTGAACTCTGCAAAAGTATTCACCCTTGCATGGCTCAAGTGGCTGAACCACCAAACAATGGCTTCACCCTCCAAGTGAAACACTGTAACTTCTACTGCCTCCCTCTCTACCACTGGATGTAGTAGGAAGAATGCCTCAAGCTCCCTTTCCCAAGATCTTGTCATAGATGATCCATCATATGTAGGCAATAGAAACCTATTACCTTTGATTCCTCTTTTGTTGCAGGACCTCCTCTCTTCCTTCAACTGAATGAACTGCAGAAGAGCTAGAGTCTCCTTGAAGGCTCTAGGTTGAGATTTGTACTCAACAAGGTACTTACTTAGAATTAGATAATCCAAGTATCTTCCATGCTTATTGTCTTCTTCTTGATGAGAATAGGAAGTGCATGGTCATTCCTTCTCTATTTTCTCATCCTCCTTGGGGAGGTTCTTCATAGATATGAAGAATGATGAGACAAAACCCATCCTCTCCAATATTCTGATATTCTTCTATATTATTTTCCTGAAACTCACAGGCTGAGCCAATATGATGCTACGATACCACTGTAATATCCCAAAATAGGGAAATTATACAACAATAATAATATCTTAATATATTCTAGAGTTGGAGATCCAGCAATATGTAAACACAATAAGGGAGTAGCAGTGATACATTAACACAGAGAATGAAAGAAGATCCAAATATCCATCATATTAGATCATAGCAACAAATTTGTATACAAATCCTTGAGGAACAATCACTCAAGTGGACAATGCAACCCTCAATAGAACATATACATGATAAATGAAGAACACTGCTAGATGAATAAATCCCAAGGCTATAAAAATGCAGTCTATAAAGAATAAATACTGCAAATTTATGTCAATAGATAGATATATCAACGTATAGCTCATAAAATATGGGGAGCAAAGATATAGACACCCAAAGGCAATTTCTAGACAATCCTGGAAGGATTGGCTGAAATATGAAAAAGTACAAAATGCCAGAGTTGCAGGGTAACAGTTTCAACTCAAGAACTAGACATCGATGTAGATAGCTGAATATTCTATGTATGGTACATGAACCTCATCCAAAGGATCATTCAGGTGAAAGGCTGATCCAATCACTAAATATCTCACCCTCCAAACTAGCAATGCAAACCCCCACCGCAAATATACTTAGAAATAGCGCAGTCAAGGAGATGGAATGCACTGTAGGAGATGGGAAGTGCTTGCCCTGATGCCAAAGATGTGCAATCAGCTCCTAAATCTTCCTCACTAACCTCCCAGATGAATAGAAATTCCCTCCTTTGACAGATGAGCCAAGGAGATGGTGTTGTGGAACCCTCCACTGCAACACCCTGCAACACAATGTTTCCTGCTACAGGAATAACGCTGTAGCTGAAGGAGGTGGCTTGGCCTTGAGCCTAAAATGTGGAGAAATGAATTAAAATACATCAAGAGGCCTCTCAAGAAGTGAGAAGGATTCATAAATAATAAATCCTTGTGCTAAACAGCACAACAATCTCAGATAAACAACTGAAGAAAGCAAATAGTCATGCAGACCAATTTCTATATTCAATAAAATATCCTTCTATGGTTGTCTTGTCCTCCCTTTATACAAATTAAAGCCTCCTTACCTTGGCCCCCACACATTAAGGTTTCCCCCACCAAATGATCTCTTCCCCTTTCACATTGCATTGTCTTTCAAGGTGATCCACTCCCACTATGGCAGCACTGTTGACTTGGTCAAACTTGACCTTGTCCTCATGCATTTTCCCCTTTCCACACTTGAGGGTGAAAAATGTAGCTACTCTGATGATCCCTTTCACACTATGAGGGATTTTATTCCTACTCATGCGCTTCCTTACCCATTTATTCACCTCCTAGATAATATAAGCAAATTTAATGTTCCAATTAGCTTCATGCCAATTTTGGGAACATTACATCTCACATGAAGTAATATATTATGACACATTAGAGACATATTCAAAAACTACTAACCACTTATATTTCATTTTAATAGTGATTTATTAGACATGTTTCTGTATTTTTTCTTCACCCAAGCTCAAATGATCATGTTTTTAAACAATAGAGAAATTTTCTTGCTACTGCTACTCATGTGAGAGGACAAGTTCATTATGTTTTGAATATTTTATAACTAATTTATCCTCCAACCACACTGGTGAAGTGATGATAAGTTGGAATAATTGTGATGAATGCATGTGCTAGTAGAAAGACTAACAACAAGGAGAAATTTTTCTTGCAATGTTTATCCACTCATAATGGACTTATTGGATTATCCTTACTATGAAGTCTTTGTTTCATGGGTGTGGTGGTGGATTTGACACACGGGTGTACGAAATCACACGAGCTTAGAGAGTGTGGTCTACTCTCTAAACTATTGGTAACAGGTAGAATGTGGGGGGAGCTCAAAAGCATAAAAATTAAATGAAATAATATGCTAAAGTATGCTCTAGTTAAAAAACTAAAACTAAAAACACAAAAGAAGTTATATAGAGAATTCCAAATAGTAATAATGCAAACGATGGCTTGATGGCCTCTTCTTATTAAATGTTTGGAATAAAAGGAAATCTTACCCACTTGCCAAACGGCCCCTAGGCAATGGCTCTAGGTCCCGATGCAAGGATGTGTGTCTTTCAAGTTTTGCCTCTAATGCAGTCTAAATCTCTCTCTCTGCTGTGGTGGACTAAGATGTTGGGTGGCTAACTATCGAGTCCTCTTTAGCTGCAGCTCTTGGTCACACACAATGCTGGTGTTTCTTGGGAAACTTTGGCCAGCATAATCTTGTGATCACCATTTTTTCATCTCTTCATGGGTTTATATAGGTGATATTCAAATCCTCCTTCCCTCCCTTGGTACATGATGGTTGGTGACTGAAGGGAGAGGTGTGATTCCATTGTGTGCTCAAATATTATTTTTTGTGCTCACATAATGTCTAAGGAGGCATTGGTGGTTGTCCTCAGGCAGCTTTCACATAAGGAGTAATTGTCCTTTGCTTTTTGTGGTCCCATAAAGTGACTTTTTTTCCATTTCCAGGAATGCATGCTTTTTGGGCAAAAGGGCACGCAAAAGGCGCTCTTCGCGAAGGAAAAAGTGTGCATTTGAGCATTTATGACTAGTTCAAACCTGTTTTTCTCAAAACCTAAGAGAGTTTAAATACTTCTTGATTCCATAATGTATTCTTGTCCAGTAAACCTTAGGCTTGACATTAATTGATGTCATCTTCTACTATATGATTTTCTAGTGTTAATAGTTTCCCCTTAATGTGTGAGGTCTAGGAAGAACTGTATAGCTAAAATACATTATAGTTTCTTTTCTGTATCATATGCAGAGAGAGAGAGAGAGAGAGAGAGGCTTGTGTGTACTTTTGGAATTGACAACACCTTGCACCGTTTCCAAGATAACCATGGCCTAAGGGACCCCCTGCAAGCAAAAAAACTATACAACATATTTACAAGATTTCAACGAGGCGGGCATGTCCCATGCTCGTGATGCTATGGCTAGTTAAGAAAAATTAACATATACAGGTGCTGTCTATGTCACTACTATGGTAGTGATGCTGGTGGTTGTTGACGATGACTGCTAACGCCCTCAGGGGATTTTTTTCTTTGACGATAGGTGGAATGTTGTACCGATATGCGTAATCTTGATATGGCATATCATTGTGCAATTTACGCATATGTACTGGCTGGGACCTTCCTGTGTAAGAATTTTTATCAGAGACACTTATAAAGGCATGGGTCTTCGACGGATCTTGATCAAAGTGAAATGGTTGTAAGGTATGATACCATCGTGACATGAAAGCTTTTGTTGTAGTCGAATGTCAAGAGGATCGATGACATCTATGGATAATGATGTCTCCCATAGTGCCACCTGAGGATACCCCTTTGCATGGGGAGGGGTCATCCAAGGTACTGCTTCCTTTTTGGAAAAGAGGTGTTGAGGTCGACAAAAAGGAAGCCTTAACTGAACCATGATGGGTTTAGCATAGGCATGTTGGTGAGCGGTAGCTGAAAATAGATGATAGGGATTCAGTGGCCCGAGGTCGAAGTATAAATGAGCAGCTTGGCGGTAGTCATAGGTATTTCTGAAGGGAAAAGTCCCTAGAGTCGCTAGGACTTCCAGGGCAGGTATGAACTGGCTATGATTGTCGTAATGGTGCGTGCATGGGGGGGGGGTGAAATACTTTGACCAAGGGATATGGGGGACTGCTGCCATGGGAGAAAAAGGTGAAATATGAGGGCGAAGTTGTCAAGGGCATCATTTGCGGTATTTGTACACTTACCAAAAGAATAAAATAATGGGGTTTGGTTTGTAAAAAACACAGAGATGGGTACCCAAAAACATGAAAGAGGGTCGCTCACTGAAGGTGTGAGGATGATGTTTTACTGGGGGTAGGGGTCTCATTGGTTTGTCTCATGTGTGGGGTTCGATGAAGTGGAATATGGTGCATATGGGTTTATGTTAATGGAGGTATGCCAGGCCAAATGCGGTGCACGGAGGTGTGCTTTCATTCTTCTTGTACAACTGGATCGTCCGAGAAGAGGGTTGAGTTTTACATGGTGAACTTGAAATTATGCATGGTATGTGGATGGGCATGAGGTGCTTCCCAGACTAAAATGGTATGTCCATGGTGTCACATGTGGGGTGATGTATGGTCTACCTTGGATGACGATCGCCATGGAGTGGGCTCTATCGACCATCGCGGATGTTTATCATATGCACGGTGGGGTGATGATAAATGTGGTCAAGTATGAGGACCCTAGGGTTTATTTCTAATGTATAAATGATGTCAGGATATGAAAATTTTTCTGGAACTCTATCATGCTGAGGATAGAATGATACCTGCTCCAGAACTTTTAGTGGGTGGTGCTATCAATGGTTTGTGGGTTCTTCCTGCAAAAAAAAACTACATCAAGTGAAAGCATCTTCTTTTCATCCAATATTATTGAAAAACATGAATTTTGGAAAGGAATATGGGAGGGTGCATACCTGTCGGCGCTTGAAAAAATATTTCTTCGGAAAGCGAATGTGGGGCATCTCTTTCATTCGCCATGGTATACTGATGATGGTGAAACTTATGGTTTACAGAGCAGACCTTCTGATCTTCTGTTAAGGACCTCCAAAGTTATGGAAAAGGGCAATAAATATGGGATTATGGCCCTAATCCTATTCATTTTTACTTGCTTAGTTTTGGGAGATCAGAGGTGATAGCAGAGCCTTTCTTGCCATTGTGACCAGCCTGTGTACCGGGGATTAGCGATATTATGCCGAGGTACCTTCCATGACATCCTGAATTTCAATTTTTTTAGTTTGGGGATGCCGGGGGCCATACAAATTGGGTTTTTATGGCCTCAAAGGGGATTTTTGTCCTAGATTGCGCGGGTGATCTAAGCAAAGAGGCGCCCCCCTTGCACCTATTTTTGAGGTACAGCAACGTGAAGGTGTTTTTTTCCTTCCTTTTTGTGCACAAGGGTGCACCTGTGAATGGAACAGGCACACAAGGGAATTCCTGTCTAAGAGACAGGCGTGCAAGAGCAGGGTTCTTGTAAAAATTTGGGTTTTTTGTTGTCCCTTTTGATGTTTCTCCTCTATACTGATGGGTGCTTGTTTCTTGGCAGGTTGGTGTCGAGAGAACGAGATTGGCCCGAGATCCGAACAGCTCTTGCTACTGATGTTGGGGCACATCGTCATATGGCCACATGGGGCCTTCTGAAATTTGTTGAAAACGAGTTCCTTCGGTCATAGGACCGACTGTTACATTATATCATACAACATTGGTGCAGGAGGCGCAACATGTTTTTCCTAAGGGGGACGAACTTGAATATGCATCCAGAGATAAATATATACTTTGTGGCCCGATTACTTCCTCAGGGCGAGGCATTGAGGTATCCACTTCCCGCTAGACGAGTGAACATGGATAGGTTCCAGAGGAGCCATTGTGGTGGTGTGCCTCTTACTGAGGGGTGCATAAATATCGCATTAGTGACAGATGTGGTCGAGCGGTGTGCTCTAGCCATTATTATGTGACTGGTGGGGTCGATTGTGCCTCATCGGGCACTGGGCCCATAGGTGGGAGTTTTACGTTGTTTGAGGAACAAGCATTTTTTCAATTTTTCCCGCTTCTGCTTTGATGGTATGGTGTCGCAACTGAATAGGGTCCAACGTGGATCCAAATCATTTTCATACACTAGAATTTTGTGAAGAATTATGTATGAGCGGGTCATGCTGCTGAGGCCCGTGGTGGCTGTGCCTATTGGGGGGCCAAGGGATCCACACATGAGGAGGTGGGCTCCTGTGATGCCACGCGGCAGTGGTGGCATGGTGGGTCGTTATTGGAACGACGTTATGGAGGCCTGGTTTGAGGCCAATCCATAGATATTTTTTCCATAACCGTACGTGGGGATGGACTTTCAAGGTGATCCAGATATTGGTCTCCCTTTTAGTTATGTTTGGGGTTTCGTAGGTATGTGCTATATTTCTGCATTTACTTGAGTTTTTGTGTACTTTAGTGTTTTTTATTAACATCGACATTATTTTTGTTTAATCTTGCATATGTTGGTGAGGTGGGATGCCCATTGGCCCGACTGGTGGGTCACGATCCTCCACCACGACCGTCGGGTGGTCGAGGAGGAGGTGCCGTAGGTGGACCAGACAAGGGTGCCAGTGGACCTGGTGGGGATGGTGCTGGACCTTCTGGTGAGGGTAGCATCTTGGTTGTAGCTAAGGTATTAGCTAAGAGAGCTTGTGCAGATGCGGCTGAGGTGCACATCGTAGTACTTACGGCTCAGGTGGAGGCTATAGAGGACTTCCGGGGTTGAGTGGACCGTTTGACCCACGGGATGCCTACCCAAGGTTTTATGGATGACTTCGATGAGGCATGGCTGGAGACATTGATGGCCCACGAGAGGGCGTACTAGCCTACTCTACGATGGGTAGCTATCGCAGTGGTGACAACAGCTCTCGTGGGGGTACCAAGAGCAGTGGTGGGCCCAGGTGCTCCTCTTGAGGGGGCACCCCCCTAGAGTAGATTTGTACACAGGGAACGCACCCGTTATGAGGATGCTTCACTTATTTTTGATGACCGTTGTATTTCTAGGCTGGCCAATGTGCCAGTGATACTATTTTTGTACTCTGATACACATATTTTTTGATATATATATATATGAGAGATCTTTTTTTCGGCTCTACATGGTGTGTTATCTATTTCGGTTTATGCATTTTGTGTTATGATAATGGATATATATGTTTTTGGTTTTTTATGTATGGTGGTTTATTCACAATGCATTCCAGTCTAGGATATTTTTAGTTATGCGATCAACTGTTTGGTTTTGATTCCTTGATACATGTGAGAATGTAATATAATCATATAGTTTGCTTAATCTTCTGGCACACAAATATTTTCTAAATAGGTTTGCATCTCTAGTTTCAAATGTTTGGTTTAACTGCGATACAACTAAATGGGAATCTAGGTAGACATGCATATGGCAAATGCCCTGATGGAGGGCCTCGCACCTAATTCTGATAATGACGTCATATTCTGTCTGATTGTTGGTTGTTGATCCGATGCACACGCCATTTGAACACAATGGTGATCAGTCAGGGTAGTAGATGACCCAGGTGGCTGCAGCTAAGTTTTCAGACCATCGTGATGCTCCATCAGCAAATCTGAAATAGGGTTCAAGTTGGTGATCCATGGTGATATTTTGAGCGCGTTTAGGTTTTTGGGTCAAAAATATTTTTGTATTGGGATTTTGTGTACTCTAACTCTAGGGTATAAGGCTATAGGGATCCTTATGGGTATAATTTCTTGAGGTAAAGGCCGTTGATGGGGTTAGTGAGGTAGGTCCTGCCCGGTTCCATCAAGACATATGCTCCCTGCTGGAGGTAATGTTTGATGATATAGGGCCCTTTCCAAAAGGTTTGAAACTTTCCTGGCCCTAAGGCTTATTTTGCGACATCATAGAGAAGCACTAGATCTCCCTTGGTAAATGAGTGAGGGGTGATGTGGCGGTCGAATGATGATTTCACCCTTTTTTTATGGGCCTCATTGTGTTGTAGCAATTGTCGCCTATTTTCGTCAACTAGCTCTACTTGTACTAAGCATTGTTCTAGAGGCTGGGTGTCATTAAGGAGTTCGATGGAAGTATGCAAGTTTGGGATCTCACGTTCTATGGGGATCACAGCTTCGATCCCATATACTAAGTGGAAGGGAGTAAAACTAGTGGAAGTCTTAACTGTCGTGCGGTATGCCCACAGGGCGGAGAAGAGCATTTGGTGCCTACTGGTTTTGTGGTTATTCACCATGCGCTGTAACATAGTTTTGAGTACTTTGTTAATGGCCTCTACCTATCTGTTGGACTGGGGGTAATATGGTGAAGCGAATTCATGGCTGAATCCGAGATGATGAGATAGCTATTCGAAGACTTCATTTTCGAAGTGCTTTCTATGGTCAGAGACTAAGTCTTTGGGGATGCCAAATCGAGCTATCACGTGGTTGAACAGGAATCGAGCAGCGATTTTTGCTGTGTTGTCATATGTGAGCATGGATTTGGCCCACTTGGTGAAATAATCGACAACCACGATGGTGTATTTATGGTTTCTTGATAAGGCTAGGTTACAAGTCATGAAGTTGATTCCCCATTTACAGAAGGGGCCGGCTACGATGACAGTATCCAGAGGGATGAGTGGTGCTCTTGCCTTGTAGGCAAAGAACTGGCACTGCTTGCATCTTTTGACTACTATGATACAGTCATGAAATAGGGATGGCCAAAAATACCCTTCTCATAGGAATTTTTGGGTGATAGCCATTCGAGATAGATGGTCGCCGCATGCACCTGCGTGACAATCATTCAGGGCTTGCTCTGCTTGATTGTGAGTGAGGCTTCATCATAAGATTGTATCGACGCCTCTCCTGTATAAAACATCTCTTATGAGGAGGTGTCGAGGGGATTTTTGGTGTATGCACCAACGATCGTCTCGCATGAGGTGAGGTTTGAACTTTTGGGTTTGTAAGAATAGGAGAATATCCCCATACCAAGGGTCGTCGGTTGCTACAAAGAACAGGTGTTCATCTGGTAGCGAATCGTTTACTAGTGATCCTTTGGAATCTCATGGGAGGTCTATAATGAACTCTTGTAAGGCAAGTGCCTTTTTGCTTTTGGGAGAGCAAAACTGTAAGTCGTATTCTTGGAGAATGACTATCCAGCGGGCGTATTTGTGGTTCATTAGCCGGCGCGTGAGAAGGTATTTGATTGGATTAGTAACTTCTATGACCACGGTATTTTTAACATGATGTAATGGTGAAGTTTCTGTACTGCGTGGATTAATGCTAGGGAAATTTTTTCTCGACAAAAAGAGATGTTCTAAAATATGGGTAGAGGGGGATTGTCTGAAATGATTTAGTAACTCCATTCCCAAATCGTGGTGAATGGGTAGCTGAAAGCATGTGAGGAACACGGTAGCGAGGGCACTAAAGGCTCTATGTGAAGCAATGGGTTTCTCTACGTACCATTTCACGGCCACTCTCATAAGAGTGCGTTGAAATAGACTCAACCAAACAGTATTGTCAATGATGTTATTCGATGAGCACCACAGGTGAAAGATCATTATATGATTTCCTGGGCCTTCCGCTTGCTTGCCTTCAAACTTTGGTATGTCTGAAGGGAGCTTAGTGGGCATGGAAGTCCAATTGGGGTCGTGTGCGATGGGGTAATTGGTGAGGTTGGTCAAATCTAGTAGATTTAATGCTGCTAAGAAGGGTGACTGGGAGGTGGAAGCCATGGCAACATGTTAAGACACGAAGTTATGGTTAGAATGGGGATTAGTCTGTGATGTACCCTGTTGTGAATTCAGCTGGCTTCCCATATGGGATTCACTCCTCTGCCCCCCAGCGGATGAGGGGGGAGTGGTGTGCAGTGTGGTGTTGGGAGACTGACTAGGGTTTCCAACTAAGGTTGCTGCAACAGAGAAACCAACCACCGTGGCAATGTTCCATCTTGATGCCTGTATGGAAAAATACCTAGAACCCCTCCCGTTAATGGGGGAGGTCCAAAGACACAGGACTCCATTTGGGTCTCAATGGAACCATTCGAGTGTCCACCAAAGTTAGGTTTTGGAAATTTTTGCAGGATCATTCACATCATGGTTACTTATGGCCGCTTTCACATACATAAAACCAAGCGAAAAATGAAATGAATTTTCCTTTAACTTAATCTATGGACTTTCCACCCAAGCAAAAATGTTTGTTTGTTTAAGCATGATACTCAAATTCCTAGAAGACTTAATACGTCCTCACACAATCAAAAGTAACCGGGCCTTCGTAGGATTGGTGAAAGCCTGCACAACGTCGTGTAAGAGCCGCACGCCCCCTCGGCCGTCTTGGCACCAACTAAGGTAAGGGTAGAGGGTCCGGGCACTTGCCCGCACCATCACCTATAGGGTAGCATGCTCTAGTTTTGGCCACTAAGAACCACCATCCAAGTACCTAGCTCTGGCTTCGGTAGCCGCCTATCAGTACCGAGTACTCAACCGCCGAGTTCCCAACCGACACCGCATGCACCGTGCCTAAGCCTAACACCCCGTAAACTGGCCTCACGTTCGTAGGTTCTCTTCATGGGCTAATAGGTGGATTTTGAAGCTCCCTAAAAAACAAAACTTCTATGCTCTGAATGTGAAGTGTGATCAAGATGGCTTATTGGATGCCTACCTCAATCCTAACTTGCCCCAGGTCCTCTTTGTGGCCCCCGTGGGTGAATTTGCAGGGCCTGTTTGCTATTTTTAGGTATTTTGTATTTTTAGTGGTAAAATGTGTGTGAGAATATGGTAAACAATCTCATAATTTGAACATATGGATATTGGTGATCCTTTACAAAATTCCCCTAGCTAAACCATGTGACGTTGTCTTTCGTCAAATAGAAAGCATTTGCATACTACCAAGTTTCCAAAACCTCCAGTTAGCCTATGTGAGTGACTAAAGGGAGATGGCGAATAAAAATGTAGAGTGTCTTCATATGTTTTTCTAGGGTCACCAAATGGTGAAAAGACACAGATTACTTGATGTAACTGTGATTCAATCTGGTCCCGCAATTTCCTAAATGCAAAAATTGAATTTAAAATAAACAATTTCTACACTAGCTTATGCATGTGTGCTCATGAGCCACTTACTTGGACTAGTTAAGCTATGCAAAGCATCACATAATTTGCAAAAACATAACTAAGTCTAAAAGAGCATGACCACCCCCTACTTAAACTATGTCAACGCTTTTTTGCAAAACCAACTTAAATGAAAACTAACTAAATGCCCACAAAAAGAAAAAACATATGCCCTCGAAGCTATGGGTATCAACACAAAAAGGCGTACACATTAGGCAAGCCAACACACTTACAAGCAGAAAAAAAATTTTTAGAGAAAAAAATCTCTCCAGAATTTGCACGCAAAAAAACCCTCGACAGTGTGCCTTCCCAGCAGTCACCCTAACGCGCAATGCACTGTGCAAAAAAAAAATGCACGCAAAATTTCACCGATGCAGTATAACTTCTCTCTCATCAGACTAAGAAGTTGGGTGGCCAACTATCGAGCACTTTAGTTCACTGGGCCGCTGGCTGCACGTCGTGGGTGTTGGTTGGGAAACTGGCCAAAGATAATCCTGACCACCATTTTTCATCTCTTGGGTTTACAGGTGAGCTGCAATCTTTCCTTCCTCCCTTGGTATATTGGAGTGCATCCATGGTAGGTGCATTCCATTTTGTGCTCAAATATTCTTTTGTTCATAATGTTCAAGAAGGTGGCCGGTGGTTGTCCTTAGGTTGTTTTCACATAAGGAGTAACTCTCGCTTCTTGTGGTCTCGGAAAGTGACTTTTTTCCATTTCTAGGAATGTGCGCTTATCGCAAAAAGGCACATGCAAAAGGCGCTCGAAGGAAAAGTTGTATTTATACTATGACTAGTCTCAAATATGATTTTCTTCAAAACCTTAGAGATTTTAAATACTTCTCGATTCCATACATGCATTTTTCCAGAACCCTGAGTTCAAGCATTAATCATGTCGTCTTCTCTCCGTTTTCATGATTTTCCATAGCAACAATGGGCATACTCTACTAGAAATAATCTTGGAATTTCAAAATCATATGAGAAGGATAAAGGGATAAGACATCTTCAAGACATTTTAATGATCACATGTTATGAATTCATAAATAATCAATTGGACCATTCTCCAATGCAATATCACCTAGCAACTCATCGCTGTTACATGAGAATGCCTCGATTTGAAGTGTAATGTTTGAGAAACGATACGAGAAAATTAAAGTCTCTAAATTTATGATCACCTAGAGACTCAATACAACAACAGAGGCCATTAGCCTTGTTGTGTAATTGGAATATGAATGGAAGGAAAATTTTGTATGTATTTTTTCGTATTTGTGAATTCCAACGAATTTTTTGTACTGTTATGTAACCGTAGGGAAAATTTAATCATTTGCGGAATTGCAAGGAATTTTTGTCTTTATTTCTAATGTAAAGGGTTTTTTCTCCATAAAACATAGGTAAACTACAGGTTGTGTGAAAACATAATTATCAGAAAGTGCATGAATTTGACTCTAGAGTATGAATTGGGAAGAAAAGAGGTTGAACTATAAAACTTAATTATGTCACATGTGATACTAGTAGTTATTATAAAAGAAGAAAGAGAAAGATGGTAACCTCCCTTCTAGTAATAAGTAGTGAAATGATATCATCCTTTCTTACCTTTCACTTTTAAAAATTATGATAGGAATATTTTTAGCAACAAAATTATATGAAAAAGCATGTATCATTTTCTACAAAGTGAATTCTTCTTGTCACAAGGTTTGGCTGTATGCAACTCGTGTTGTGATGAATTGCAGAATATAAAGAGAAGGTGAAGAATAAAATTATAAATTGGGAAAGAGTATTGGGAAATATTTTAAGAACAAGTTCCTATGCAAGGATTACCAAATAAATCTTTTCATAAGCAACCTTAGATAGATGCCTATGATAATGAGAGTGTACTTAGGAGTTTTATAAATTGGGCACATCGGAGTTGGATACATGAGAGTAGGATGTCGAAAATGTTTTGCACGAAGGGCTTGAGGTATGATATTTAATGTGAGATTGATATCATGACTTCAAGTGTTACTGTGATGCTTACCAAGCTACTTTAAATATGGGTAGAATATTTCTAGAAAAAAATAATCGTAGTAGAGGAAAGTTCAGTATGAGAGGCAACGAAAAACAAGCAGCACAAAACGAGAGGTGAATTTAGACGAATAATATAATTCCCTATAATCAAAGGTATAGGTAGACAGAATAAAATCCTAGATGCTATAAGTGTGGAAAAGAAGGCCATATGTCATGGGAATTCCCATATAATACTCCAACGTAGTAAAGGAGTGCACATGTAGTTAAATCTAGAGAGGGGAAAGGAGTATAGCAGAAATCAATAGTTTGAGTTGTGAAGCCTAGAAAATCTTGGCTTTGTAAGATGATCTAATTTATTTAAGAAAAGGGACAAATGAATCAGCTATTTGAAAAAAAAAATATTATTGTATGGATCCTGGTTCACGTGTTTTCAAACAAAAGTAACCATCAGTCACACAACATTTCCATTTCATTCTCCGCAAGGGAGAAAATTCTCACCCAATGTAAACTTAAGACATTAATTGATGGCTTGAGCATATAGAGAGTGACATTATTCATTCATTGATTAAAATATACAACAATATTCTCATAATCATTCAAATCTTCAAATATCTCTTATACAAAATAAATACCACATTTAGAGAATATGATGGAGATACTTAAAAGAAAAAGCAATAATTACTAACCAACATATTTTCATTCAATCATAATAATATTCATATGGATCCCCACAACAAGCTTTGCACATCTCATAGGAGCCCTCGCACCATTACATGATAGATTCCATATAACTCATATGATCTTTTCTATAATTTTTCCAAAACCATTAGCAAAGTCAAGATTAAAATATAATGTACCAAAAGACTTCAATATTCATTCCAACATTATGCTGATTCCTGGTTTGTTCTTCTTTCTAAGCTTAATCTCTATGGCTATATATAGATCTACCCTTTTATGTTGTCCATGCTTGTTTAATTTAGTATGTTTTTAATCCATTCATAAAATCTAATTTCTGGTTCTTACTTTTCACATGATTATTTCAAATGTAACATCTCTATCCTCTTCCATAGCCTTCACGAGTTCCTAATGTCATTTCTTCTTTCTCCACTCGTCATTTTATTTATTTTTTCATGCTTTTTTGACCTATTTTACACATTTTTCTAAATTATATCTATCCTCAGTAACTCTTTTCCGAAAATAATTCAATATGCTTCCAAAACGAAGGACCTAATAGGTCTCAACCAAAACCTATTGAATCACTTTTTCCATCCTTTATTTTCTCTCACGGTCCTTATTTGGTTGCAATAACCTACGTCGATGTGTTTTCAAATTCTGTACTAGTTATTTACCAAATAAAGGACCCAACTTCGAATGGTATGTAGAGATCGATTTCAAAGTGTTGTAATAACTGAATCGAGACAATTTTGCATGCAACGACTATTGTAGTAGCCTGATCAATGAATTGGGTTATGAACTCGTAATTGGCTTATGAGGTAAGAAGAAACCAGAAGTTTTTCCACTATCCGGCCAAAGGTGGTGGTGTGAGACAATGAAGCAGACTATGTGGTGGAGATGTGGTGGGAGAAGGATATGCATTTACTAATAATAGTTATAGGCCAAATGGGCTCTTTAGGATTTTCATTAGGGCTTGTTAGATTTTGTAGCATCTTGGGTGAAAAGGTTGTTGTAGCTTGAAACCTTGCAGGAGAGGCTAAAACGCATGATTTCTCCCAAACCTTAATTTTTCTCAAATCTGATGACAGTAGGAGAGCTAATTAAATTAACTGATCATCATTTAAATTTTCTTCCCAAGCCTAACTTAGGAAAAATGGTTAATTATAGGAATTTTATTGAGAAGGTTAGGACTCACTAGAACAAATTAATCAGCTTTGGATATGATCTTACATCTAATCAGTTTCTTGAACTTTGATTGAAAGGAGTCCAAACCACATTATAAGAAGAGGTCGATGGTGATGGAGAAATACATAGAGGACCATGTAGTGTAAGTTCCATAGGAAGTTTGAGTTAGCCAATAGTAGAGTTCGAGCTAGACGCAGTGACACATGGCTAGATAGGAGTAGGAGAATTATCCGTAACAAATTTTATAGTCTTGAGAGGAAGAGAGAGAAGGAAAATTATTTCTCCATAAGGTTACATGTGGTCTGTTGAGAGGCTCAAAGAGGAACTTAAATTTATCTAGAGTGGAGGTTATTTTAGGTTGCAAGAGGCTGAAAATATTTTCCAATAGAAAGAGAGACACTTCCTCATTCAACATTAGGCCAGGCGAATTGAGTGAGAATGTTCTAGGCTGAGCATGTGGTAGGTTGTGTAGAAGTGACGTAGGGAGACCAGACTGTAGAAATTATGGTGTAGAATTGTAAGTCCTCATGAAATTTTAATCTAGTTCACAAGACACAATTCTACACTACTTTCTTCAGAATTCAATTCACATATTGAAAATGAATCACAAACATGCAATGAAAGAAATAAATACACATACATATAATATTTTTAAAGGAAAAAGAAATATGGTAAAAACACTTTGCCTAATTTCACACATGATGAATGAGAGATGTATTAAAGTTTATTTGATCAATCGAAAGATAACCTAAAGTTAACACCTTACTCTACCTATGGGGAAGCTTCAGGTCTAGGAATTTGTCAATTTTTGCCTCTTCTTGAGCCCCCTATTTTCTTGCGTAATTCGAATAAATAAGGCCCCTAATATTTAGAAAATTACTCCAAACATTTCTGAAAAATTCCCAAGGCTGATCATTTGAATCGCACAACATCTATACACTACAGACTAGTTGACAAATGATGTTAAATTTCTTGGAATCTCCACCATAACCAAGGAGCTTGAATTGTTTGCATGCACTAGATATACTAGGCTGATTGATCAGCTAACAACATGATCATGCCAAGAATGCCAAGACTATTAAATTCTCAAAGGGACCTCTCCTGGGTACAGGGAAGGCTAGATCTCGATCTCAAAAGTAGGTTGATAGTTACCTCTAATATTTTGAACACCCATAACAACCTTGGGAAATTTTGGAGTGATAATGTGTTAACATCTCTCCATAGGTCAATATCTCTTGAAAATGTGTTTGAACTTAACTATTCATTGTCCTCATTCAGATTTTACTAGTTTACATGTATCAAGGCGATTTAGCAAAGACAAGGCCTTTCTGGATCCCCTGCAGTCTCAAATATATCCCCAACCTTGTAGGATCGCTATTTTAGAAAGCTCTAAGAGAGGTGCTTTCTATTTCGAGGGAATCCTTTATTCAGGTAACATTCCTTATGCTGAATATCATTTTCACCTAGGTCTATGCCTACTCCCATAAGCCTTTCTTGGAGAGCCTTTGTCTTGATTATGAAGAAAAGAAGCCATTACCTTAGCCTCTTTGAATGGGATTTCAACTACTATATATTTTTGTTTACCTATATTTCTAGTCATTTCCTTTAAATTATTACCTTCCATCGATGAAAATCTCTAAAGAATAGTGTACCGATTAAGGTGATTGCGGGTCTGTCCTTTTTCATCAATTAGTATTAGTCCCTCAAAACCTCAGGAACCCATGTTAGATTGTGTGACAAACTTTTGGCGATGTTTCAAAGGAGGAAATAGCTCTACCTCCTTTGATCATAGGTAATTTCTTCATTGAAGAAATTATAAGTATTCCTCTAGTGACTACATTCATTGTCCAATTTCTGTTTTCTTGAAGAAGACAACATTCCTCGTATAGGTAGGGTTGCCGCAAACTGGGTGAGAGAGAAATCATCACTGTCAAATTAATCCCTTCTGGTGGTGTTTAAAATTATTTTTGAACAACTTCATATAAGGCAACCAATACCAACGTAAAACCAACTCAATGTTCTGCAGCAAAAGCACTTCTCTGAAAATGGGGGACCCTAAATGAATGATAATCTCAGTCATTTCATAAAATATAATAGCGAATGGTTATCCAAGTTCAAAGGAGCTACTGTAAAATTCTCCATGATCATGTTGAGATGACTTATTGGATGCTTTCCTGAAGAAAATGAGCATATAGAGATCATAGATTTTATTGATTTGACGTTTATATGGGGTTAGTGAATAGTATCTTAGTATTCGTAATATTCCTAATTAGCTTTCACTAGGCTGGGATATTAATTTTTCTTTGACAGGTATATAGGGGGAATAAGTGGGGAAAAAATTGCATCAATACTGCAGAGAATGAAAACTCACTTCTCATGTGAATGTGGATCATTGTATCAGCAAGATAAAAGCACCTAGAGGTGTGAATAGGGGCTAAAGCATGTATATGGGCTGTAATGGCCTAAATCAACAATATTTTTTAAGAGTGGAGTGGATAGTTAATGGAGGAAAGCATTCATAGAGTGGATATGTGGTGTATGAGAGTAGCTTCTTTAATGAGTTAACGAAAGAGGAAGTCATCATAATATAAGGAAGATATTTTATTACATAAATGCATTCAAAATATTATTGTATTGGTCTTTTATGACTTTTTGCACCCTTCAACCTGCTGAGCAGTCCGTTGTGTTGTTTATCACAAAGGTTTTTCCGAGTGGAAATCCCACCTTCATCCTCTTTGGGACTTTGGAGGCAGCCACTTGAGAGGTCAATGATATCATTTCCACGACGCTGGGGCTAAGTCATCCTCACTACAAGATTATTTCCTTCTGGCATTTGTGTTGTTTTGAGGCTGACAGACCCAATTCTCTGAGCTAAGTGCAAAGGAGGGAGGCCTCTTCATTCAGAGGTTAGCAATAGAAGCCTGGGGAGCCTATCTCCACCATGCGTAATCAGTCAAGTAACACCATTCACCCACATCATAGCCTTCATAAATGCTATTTTAAAAAGGTAATTACAGTGTCATAGCATTCAAGTTCTTAATCTAGTTTTCCAAAAGTTAGAGGGGATAAGTCCTTCATCCTCAAGGTTGTGAGGAGGACATTTGGCTATTGTCATACAATATCAACCCACTCTCATGAGTGTTCCAATTGAAGATCATTATTCAGCCATAAGGCCACATTTTGTATATTCCCAGATTTTGAGTATTTGTAGAAACTCCTTCCCCAAGAATTTAACAGCGCTAGAAATCCTTAGATGTCATCCCGAAATTTTTTAAGAACCCTATCACAGGTCCATGTGTTTACATTTATACAATGTTAAGTTTGGAACAAAATGTATGTTTTAGCCCCGAAATTATTCTATAGTAGTTGTTCTTCATATTTTATGTACAATTTCTAGGAGGCTTGTTTTGCCTAAATTGAGTGTATTTTCCTCAAAATTTTGTACACATTTCTAATATATTTTTTAATAAGAAGCATATATGATCCGCTCTCATATTTATGTGTTGATTTATCACTGATTTTTTTTTCTATATTCGTCTTTTCCATTTTGGAATATTACAAAGAAATTTATATTGATTCTCTCATGAGTTTAAAGTAAATACATCTTATGAAGAGAAAAGAGAAGAAGATCCATAGCTGATGAGAAGGGTTTTTCTCATTGCATTTTTAGATTCATGTATATCCTCTCCAGGAGGTAAAACAAATGAGGCGTAGAGGAAACAAGGGACCAAGAAGGTTTCAAGATGGTAGTCAAGCATCTCATCTCAGGCAGTTGTACATGAAACCGATATTGCACAAAGCTCCAAAACAACCTATTATGTCCACTTTCTTGGAAGAGGAAGGTGAATGGCATGGAGATGGAGTGGGAAAACTTTAGATCATGAGATTGTAAGTGATTATATTACATGAAAGTAAAATCTCAATCAAAGACGATGTGTCATCCAAGTACACAAGGCTTTTGGAGGAAGAAGAGGGTATCTTTTCCTACTACATCCAAGAGGAAAGAGAAGTAGTTGATAAGTGAAGAAGCCACCCCTGAGGGTGAACAAAGGATTGGTGGTTCAACCATTTGAATGTATATGAATGCTTATGTAGATTGTATCAAAGCTCCATCAAGAAATTAAGGAGAAGTGAAAAATGATAATTCTACTCAGTAATCATATCAAGAGAAAGTGCAGGAGCCAAGGGGATGTCAAAAATTATCACTTCAAAGAGGAGAAACTTCTACTACTATCAACTGCAAGAGTACTTGCAGCCTGTGGAGAAGGAAAACTTGCATCTGTAATATGGTCTTAATTCTCTGGACATTAGGAGTCCCATGCATGATCCAGGATGCAAGGATGAGAAGAGACATACTGTTGCTAGTGCAAAGATTACAGAGGCTATCAACACTGTCACCAGTTGAGAAGAACACACTGCCGGAGGAACTCCTTTTGTAGCTATACAAGATGTTCTAAGGATCATCTCATCCAAGGTATGTAAATATTTTCCACCCTGTATTATTTTCATGTGAAGCATCATGAGAGTTGGGGAAGCGTTTGGGAAGCAGAAATAATACGCGTAGGTGAGTATGAACCGATTCAATGGTAATGGTGACATAATGCTTAAATACAGGCTGTGGATTTTCAAATGTAGTGGCATGTTTGGTCTTTATACATTTTATTTTGAATGTGTCTGAAGGGATTTTCTCTAGTATACAAGGACAACCCACATTTCAAAGTCGTTATAGGTTTTTTCTTCATGACTGGCCTTTTATTATCATCACAATACTTAAATAGGCTCTTTATTATCATCAACATTGTATAGCAAATTATTTGTACAAGGATAATTTGAGAAGGGGAGAAGAAATTAAGAACCAATTCAATAAATTTGTTGAAAAAGGCACAAGCTGCCTTTAACACATCTTAGTGATAAAATGTTATGAATTTATAAATAATTAATTGACCATTCTCTAAAGGTAAATATCAATGTACTCACAACTTCATTAGTGCCATGACAACGCTATCCAGATAAGCTGTCAAATGGCATGACAACGTCTGAACTTTTTACATCACCTGGAGATTCTAAAATGAACACCTAGAAGGCCACATTGGTCTTAATGTATTTGGAATATGAATTGGCACATTGTTTGTAAGGATTTTTGTATTCGCGGTAATTCCAAGGAATTTTTGTACTCTATGTAACCGCAAGGAAATTTTAATCCTTTTGTGGAATTTTTTATGGGATGAATTTTCATCTTAGGTTTATGCTCTAACCCCCAACATACCAAGAATCATACAACAACTAGAAGCAAGAGAATTTACAATCATAAAAACTACTAAATGGCAGAATCAGGTTTAGATCATAAGATTAGAATGTATGTGTGCTTATTTATTAGATGTATATAAGATGGGTGGAGGAATACCTCCCATTCAGTCACATACCCAGTTTTTAAACCGTTTTCTCTAGATTCATCCAGCCACCCAAGCCTCAACAATCTCCCCTTGCATAAACATACACATGGATGTCATATAAAAGGAAATGAACATCTCCATGAAGGAAACAAGTACTGTACAATTTCAAAGTGCAAGCAATGCATGTTATTAAATCGAGTTGATCACTTGATTTAATTTGCAGTAATCTCAATATTTACCTATCTTTCAAAAAAGATTCCAAACCATTCAAATATGTAATATTAAAAATAATTGCAAATAAAACATTTAATATTCATCTTCATATTGTTAACCTTAGTTTTCTGCTGGAACTTAATCCTGAATATATTACATATATATTCACTTCTTTGATCGTTCATCCTTTCTTGATTTGCTTAACTAAACCATCTTAACAGAAGATATCCTGCTTAAAATTTTTCACTGATTCTTCTTTCAAATGTAAGCACATCTTAAATTTTTTTCCAGCCTACTTAGTTTTAATATAAATTTTTTGTTCTCTTCTTTGCCATTTTTTTTTCTTTTTTTTCTTTTGCAGTCTTATTTTATCATTTTCTTTTTCTACTTGCACTTCCTATCTTCGTAGCTCTTTTTTGGAAAATTGTTCAAAACGCTTCCAAAAGCGAATTACCCATTAGGTCTCGACCAAAATATATTGACTCACCCTTGATTCAACCCTTTATTTTATCTCAGGGTTCTTCTTTTGGCTATGCAAATAATTATGATGTACTCTACCCCTACACTAGTTCTTCTCCCTCAAACAAAGGACCCAATTCTAGAATGGTATGTAGAGGTTGATTCTTGAAAGTGTTGTAATAATCAATCGTATTTTTGCATGCATCGATAATGGTAGTAGAGTAATCAATGAATTGGGTTGTATTCTCTGCAATTGGTTTCTGAGGGTATGAAGAAAGAAAGTTTTTCCATTGAGAATCTACGTCAAAGTCAATCATATAATGCTATTATATATTTGGCCTTGGAGGTAGGCTAAAGGTATTAGAGGGTAGGTTTGGCCATGTGTGACTCTTCCTCTAATCCATGAATATTATTATCAATCTCTTTAGCCTCACGAAACAAGGTTTGTTGTTGTGCTTGGCAAGTGATTGCAAGGGATTTCTCTATTAATTTTTTTCTCTTTCCTTAGAATTGATACAAAGGATGATTACGCTTAGAATGAAATTCTAGAGAATCTTGAACTTCATGGAAAATGTCTTTTGATAACCACCTGTGCTTCTAAAGTGTATCCTTAAGAGTGGATCCTTTCTCAATGCTATCATTGATATGCTATTGGAGTTTCCTTATAGGATCAAGAATAGAATTTATAGCTCAATAATATTACCGCACAAATCCTTGTTTGAGTCAATGTGTTCAGTGTATGCGGTCTTAATAAACTCAAGGAATTATGTGGGCTCATGCAATATCTCAAAATAGGAAAATTCTACAACAATAAGAATATCTTAAGATATTTTAGAGTTGGAGATCCAACAATATTTAAACACAATAATGGAGTAGCAGTGATACATTAGCACAGAGAATGCAAGAAGATCCAAATAGCAATCATATTAGATCATAGCAGAAAATGTGTATAGAAATCCTTGAGGAACAATCACTTAAGTGGGAAATGCAACCCTCAATAGAACATATACATGATAAATGAAGAACACTGCTACATGAACAAAGCCCAAGGCTATAATAGCGCAATCTATAAAGAATAACTGTTGCAAAATGATGTCAATACATAGATATATCAATGTAAAACTCATACAATATGGGGAGCAAAGATATAGACTCCTAAAGGCATTTCTAGACAATCTTGGAAGGATTGGATGAAATATGAAAAACTACAAAATGCCGGAGTTGCAGGGTAGCAGCTGTGACTCAAGAACTGGACATGGATGTAGATAGCTGAAGTTGCTACATATGGTACATGAGTCTCATCCAAAGGATCCTTCAGGTGAAAGGCTGATCCAATCATTGAAGATCTCACCCTCCAAACTAGCAATGCAAACCCCCACTACAAATATACTCAGAAATAATGCAGTCAAGGAGATGGACTGCGCTGTAGGAGATGGGGAGTGCTTGGCCTGATGCCAAATATGTGCAATTAGCTCCTGAATCTTACTCACTAACATCACGTAGCAATAGAAGCTCCCTCCTCTGAAAGATGAGCCAAGGAAATGGTGTTGTGGAACCCTCCACTGTAAAACTCTGCAACACAACGTTTCCTACTACAGAAATAATGCGGCAGCTGAAGGAGGTGGCTTGGCCTTGAGCCTGAAATGTGGAGAAATGAAGTACAGTCCCTCAAGAGGCCTCTCAAGAAGGGATAAGGATTCCTAAAAAGGAAATCCTTGTGCTAAACAGCACAACAATCTTATTTAAACAACTGAAGAGAGAAAATAGTCTTGCAGACCAATTTCTCTATTCAATAAAATATCCTTCTATGGCTGCCTTGTCCTCCATTTATACAAATGAAAGCATCCTTTCCTTGGCCCGCACAAATTAGGGTTTACCCCACCAAATGATCTTTTCCCCTTTCACAATGCACTATCTTTCAAGGTGATCCACTCCCACTATGGCAGCGCTGTTGACTTGGTCAAACTTGACCTTGTCCTCATGCATTTGCCCCTTTCCACACTTGAGGGTGCAAAATGTAGTCACTCTGATGATCCCTTTCACACTATGAGGGATTTTATTCCTACTCATGGGCTTCCTTACCCATTTATTCACCTCCTAGATGATATAAGCGAAATCAATGTTCCAATTAGATTCATACTAATTTTAGGAACATTACAGTCCTCCCCTCCCAAATGTTGCTTGTCCTCAAGAAACTGCAAGGATAGAACTGAAGGGCCTTCTTGACGCATGTGGGCTGAAATGAATTGGGATTTACCATCCCCAGATGAATCTCCCCTCCCCAAGCAATCATCCAAACAAAATTAGTTACCCTCCAACATGGCAACTCCTGAAAGTCTTCCTCCACCTTTGGCTCATGCAAAGTAGGTGGGCTGAAAATCTGATCATGGCAGACAAGGTAGTCTACCCCGTGCCATCCTCCTCTCCACTCATGATAAGTGTAGAGTATGTTCTGATCTTGGGCTGCCATACTATTTTCCTGTAGTGGAAAAATTAAGAAAAATCCTCCAAGGATCTCCTCTCCATCATTGAAGAACAAGTTGACCCAAAACATCTCATCCATGATGAATAGGACATGATCATCATAGGACATCCAAATTAGAAGTTTGTTGTAGGTTTTACATGATGCTACATGATAAAAAAAATGTCTCGAGTGGACACAACATAGTTTCTCCCACTGCAACTTCAGAAAATATTATGGCAAGTGATGTTTTCACAAATGGCTAGTTGTGTGAATCATCCGATCTACTAGTGAATAGTAAATGAGTGAATGTATCAAATGAGCATACGAGAATGAATCACAAATTTTCCCATGGTTAAAAAAGGGATGGTTATCTCCATCATAATAGCTGGCAAAGTCTTGCTCATGGGCTCAATAATAAACTTGCCCTCTTGTGGAGCAATGCACTGTGTGACAATGGTAAAAAGATGCAAATACTGTGTTACATAATCAATAGATGCGAAAACAACGTTCTCACCATGTGCTGAAATTAAAGTGATGCATGAATAGATGAATAAGTTCATGCTCCAAAGGAACAGCTCTGTTGGCCTATAAAAATAGGCTCCTACCAACCCATAGCTCAATTCTTTAACATGATGATTGTCAAATACTCGAATAATGTTGCTGCAAATATGGAATTCCTCCCAAGATGGAAGTAATTCCTGATAATCCAAGGCCAAGGAGTAGCCCCTTTGCACCATGATAGTGCCATCTCCTACTCCTGCAACATCATACAACATGTGAGAGAAAATCTGCCCTTGCTCTCTCAAGTACAACCCAAGCAACAAAACTGTTTGTTTCTTCCTCATGCTCTCATCATACAAGAAATGTGATGAAGACATAATGAATGATATGAATGTCACATCAACACCATGCATCCATACTCTTTTCTGCTCAATAATGCAAGCATCCTACCACATCTTATCCATCCCCACACCCTTAGAAAGAGTATATGCCAAGTGTTGGCCAAACTCCTTTTGGAGTAACCAGCATAGCCAAGCCTCCTACTACCCGGTATCATAAATTTGCAAGTATCTCACTAGCTTCTTGCTCTCCATCCACATCCACTCATCCATCTGTGGATGTCTCTCTTCACTCTAAATCTTGGTACCCTTCCCATGAAGACTACCATCCTCCCAAATCAGATTTATGTCTTTGCATTTCATGGGATATTGAAATATAACCTCAATGACCAAATTGATCTCATAAGGATCCAAATAGGTGGTAGGAAAAAATTTCCCATCATGATGTGTAGATCTCAAGGAGTGTCCAACATGAACATGAGAGATGTTATCCATCCTTATATGTCCTCCATCCTAATATATCCTCCATCATCTATCTGTTTCCCCTTGAATTGATAAACATCCCAGTGTGAGGAGGGAAGAACCTCCTCAAACTGTTGAAGAGATTTGCACTCCATGATGTGTTGAAGTGCACCTCTAATGAAATCTCTCCATGAGATCTCCCTCTCATCAATAGTCCTCCAAAACAAATGAGGTCTTGGATCTGCTGAAAGTAGAAGTCTCTCTTTGAGCTGAGAGGTGCTCATTAAGAAAGGGTCAACTAGAAAGGAGAAAGGGTTTCTTAGTTCAATATGTCTACTATCTTTCATCCTTCCCTTCAAGTCTTAAAACCCCAACCTCAAGTGTGGTATGCATTCGAAAAATGGCTCATGAGGATGATGGTTTATTTCTTCCTTGAATGTTTCAATGTTGCACAACGCAGTGCAATCTTGCTGCTCTACATTAGCAATGTGTGTTGATTCTTGGTCATATAAAGATGAATTCCCACAATCCTCCAAAATATTTGCTGAAATAGAAAGTGGAACTTTGTTCATACCTTGATGGAACTTGGGATCTCCTTGTATGGCTGCAACAATTCTTTCCTCCAATGAAATGGCTAGCCCATTTGCAGATGTAGAAGGTTGCTCTTCCAAAGTTGTGACAGTGCTGGTACAAGTCTCCTCCCATGTTGGTGTGGGATTTTTCTCCTCTGATATTTCTCTATCAAAGGTTCTAATCAACCTTTGAGTGAACTCTGCAAAAGTATTCACCCTTGCATGGCTCAAGTGGCTGAACCACAAAACATTGGCTTCACCCTCCAAGTGCAGCGCTGCAACTTCTACTGCCTCCCTCTCAACCACTAGATGTAGTAGGAAGAATGCCACAAGCTCCCTTGCCCAAGATCTTTCCGTAGATGATCCATCATATGGAGGCAATAGAAACCTATTAACTTTGATTCCTTTTTTGTTGCAAGACCTCCTCTCTTCCTTTAATTGAATGAACTGCAGAAGAGCTAGAGTCTCCTTGAAGGCTCTAAGTTGAGATTTGTACTCAACAAGGTAATTACTTAGAATCAGATGATCCAAGTATCTTCCATGCTCATTGTCTACTTCTTGATGAGAATAGGAAGTGCATGGTCCTTCCTTCTCTATTTGCTCATCCTCCTTGGGGAGGTTCTTCATAGATCTGAAGAATGATGAGACAAAACCCATCCTCTCCAATATTCTGATATTCTTTTATATTATTTGGTTGAAACTCACATGCTGAGCCAAGATGATGCTACGATACCACTGTAATATCCCAAAATAGGGAAATTATACAACAATAAGAATATCTTAAGATATTCTAGAGTTGGAGATCCAGCAATATGTAAACACAATAAGGGAGTAGCAGTGATACATTAACACACAGAATGAAAGAAGATCAAAATAGCCATCATATTAGATCATAGAAGCAAATGTGTATACAAATCCTTGAGGTACAATCACTCAAGTGGGCAATGCAACCCTCAATATAACATATAGATGATAAATGAATAACACTGCTAGATGAAGAAATCCCAAGGCTATAACAACGCAGTCTATAAAGAATAACTGCTGCAAATTGATGTCAATACATACATATATCAATGTACAGCTCATACAATATGGGGAGCGAAGATATAGACACCCAAAGGCAATTTCTAGACCATCTTGGAAGGATTTGCTGAAATATGCAAAAGTACAAAATGCCAGAGTTGCAGGGTAGCAGTTGCAACTCAAGAAATGGAAATCGATGTAGATAGCTGAATATGCTGCATATGGTACATGAACCTCATCCAAACTATCCTTCAGGTGAAAGGCTGATCCAATCACTGAATATCTCACCCTCCAAACTAGCAATGCAAACCCCCACTGCAAATATACTAAAAAATAATGCAGTCAAGGAGATGGACTGCGTTGTAGGAGATGGGAAGTGCTTGGCTTGATGTCAAAGATGTGCAATCAGCTCCTGAATCCTCCTCACTAACCTCCCAGATGAATAGAAGCTCCCTCCTCTGAAAGATGAGCCAAGGAGATGGTGTTGTGGAACCCTCCACTGCAACACCCTGCAACACAATGTTTCCTGCTATAGGAATAACACTGTAGCTGAAGGAGGTGGGTTGGCCTTGAGCCTGAAATGTGGAGAAATAAAGTACAATCCATCAAGAGGCCTCTCAAGAAGTGAGAAGGATTCATAAACAACAAATATTTGTGCTAAACAGCACAACAATCTCAGATAAACAATTGAAGAGAGAAAATAGTCATGCAGACCAATTTTTATATTCAATAAAATATTATTATATGGTTGTCTTGTCCTCCCTTTATACAAATGAAAGCCTCCTTACCTTGGCCCCCACACATTAAGGTTTCCCCCACCAAATGATCTCTTCCCGTTTCACATTGCATTGTCTGTCAAGGTGATCCACTCCCACTATGGCAGCACTGTTGACTTGGTCAAACTTGATCTTGTCCTCATTCATTTGCCCCTTTCCACACTTGAGGGTGAAAAATGTAGCTACTCTGATGATCCCTTTCACACTATGAGGGATTTTATTCCTACTCATGGGCTTCCTTACCCATTTATTCACCTCCTAGATGATATAAGCAAAATTAATGTTCCAATTAGTTTCATGCCAATTTTGGGAACATTACAGCTCACATGAAGTAATATATTATGACACATTAGAGGCATATTCAAAAACTAATAACCCCTTATATTGCATTTTAATAGTGATTTATTAGACATGTTTCTGTAATTTTGCTTCACCCTATCTCAAATGATCATGTTTTTAAACAATAGAGAAATTTTCTTGCTACTGCTACTCATGTGAGAGGACAAGTTCATTATGTTTTGAATATTTTATAACTAATTTATCCTCCAACCACACTGGTGAAGTGATGATAAGTTGGAATAATTGTGATGAATGCATGTGCTAGTAGAAAGACTAATAACAAGGAGAAATTTTTCTTGCAATGTTTATCCACTCATAATGGACTTATTGGATTATACTCATGGGTGTACAAAATCACACGAGCTTAGAGAGTGTGGTCTACTCTCTAAACTATTGGTAACAGGTAGAATGTGGGGGGAGCTCAAAAGCATAAAAATTAAATGAAATAATATGCTAAAGTATGCTCTAGTTAAAAAACTAAAACTAAAAACACAAAAGAAGCTATATAGAGAATTCCAAACAGTAATAATGCAAACGATGGCTTGATGGCCTCTTCTTATTAAATGTTTGGAATAAAAGGAAATATTACCCACTTGCCAAAGGGCCCCTAGGCAATGGCTCTAGGTCTTGATGCAAGGATGTTTGTCTTTCAAGTTTTGCCTCTGATGCAGTCTAACTCTCTCTCTCTGCTATGGTGGACTAAGATGTTGGGTGGCCAACTATCGAGTCCTCTTTAGCTCCAGCTCTGGGTCACACACAATGCTGGTGTTGTTTGGGAAACTTTGGCCAGCATAATCTTGTGATCGCTATTTTTTCATCTCTTGGTGGGTTTATATAGGTGAGATTCAAATCCTCCTTCCCTCCCTTGGTACATGATGGCTGGTGACTGAAGGGAGAGGTGTGATTCCATTGTGTGCTCAAATATTCTTTTTTGTGCTCACATAATGTCTAAGGAGGCATTGGTGGCTGTCCTCAGGCAGCTTTCACATAAGGAGTAACTGTCCTTTGCTTTTTGTGGTCCCAGAAAGTGACTTTTTTTCCATTTCCAGGAATGCATGCCTTTTGGGCAAAAGGGCACGCAAAAGGCGCTCTTCGTGAAGGAAAAAGTGTGCATTTGAGCATTTATGACTAGTTCAAACCTGTTTTTCTCAAAACCTAAGATATTTTAAATACTTCTTGATTCCATAATGTATTCCTGTCATGTAAACCTTAGGCTCGACATTAATTGATGTCATCTTCTACTATATGATTTTCCAGTGTGTACAGTTTCCCCCTAATGTGTGAGGTCTAGGAAGAACTGTATAGCTGAAATACTTTATAGTTTCTTTCTGTATCGTATGCAGAGAGGGAGAGAGAGACGCCTATGTGTACTTTTGGAATTGACAACACCTTGCACCGTTTCCAAGATAACCATGGCCTAAGGGACCCCCTGCAAGCAGAAAAACTATACAACATATTTACAAAATTTCAACGAGGCGGGCATGTCCCATGCTCGTGATGCTATGGCTAGTTAAACAAAATTAACATATACATGTGCTGTCTGTGTCACTACTATGGTAGTGATGCTGGTGGTTGTTGACGATGACTGCTGACGCCCTCAGGGGCATTTTTTATTTGAGTATAGGTGGAATGTGGTACCGATATGCGTAATCTTGGTATGGCATATCATTGCGCAATTTATGCATATGTATTGGCTGGGACCTTCTTGTGTAAGAATTTTTATCAGAGACACTTATAAAGGCACGGGTCTTCGACGGATCTTGATCAAAGTGCAATGGTTGTAAGGTACGATACCATCGTGACATGAAAGCTTTTGTTGTAGTCGAATGTCAAGAGGATCGATGACATCTATGGACAATGATGTCTCCCATAGTACCACCCGAGGATACCCCTTTGCATGGCGAGGGGTCATCCAAGGTACTTCTTCCTTTTTGGAAAAGAGGCGTTGAGGTCGACAAAAAGGAAGCATTAACCGAACCATGATGGGTTTAACATAGGCATGTTGGTGAGAAGTAGCTGAAAATGGATGATAGGAATTCAATGGCCTGAGGTCGAAGTATAATTGACTAGCTTGGTGGCAGTCATAGGTATTTCTGAAGGGAAAAGTCCCTAGAGTTGGTAGGACTTCCAGGGCGGGTATGAACTGTCGATGATTGTCGTAATGGTGCGTGCATGGGGGGGGTGGGGTGCGGGGGGTGAAATACTTTGACCAAGGGATATGGGGGACTGCTTCCATGGGAGAAAAAGGTGAAATATGAGGGCGAAGTGGCGAAGGGCATCGTTTGTGGTATTTGTACACTTACCAAAAGAATAAAATAATGGGGTTTGGTTTGTAAAAAACACAGAGACGGGTACCCCAAAACATGAAAGAGGGTCGCTCACTGAAGGTGTGAGGATGATGTTTTACTGGGGGTAGGGGTCCCATTGGTTGGTCTCATGTGTGGGGTTCGATGAAGTGGAATATGTCGCAGATGGGTTTATGTTAATGGAGGTATGTCGGGCCAAATGCAGTGCGCGGAGGTGCACTTTCGTTCTGCTTGTACAACCCGATCGTCCGGGAAGGGGGTTGAGTTTTACATGGTGAACTTGACCTTATGCATGGTATGTGGATGGGCATGAGGTGCTTCCCGGACTAAAATGGTATGGCCATGGTGTCACATGTGTGGTGATGTATGGTCTACTTTGGATGATGATCGCCATGGAGCGGGGCTCTACCTACCATCGCTGACGTTTATCATATGCAGGGTGGGGTGATGATAAACATGGTTGAGTATGAGGACCCTAGGGTTTATTTCTAATGGAGAAATGATGTCAGGATATGCAAAGTTATCTGGAACTCTATCATGCTGAGGGTAGAATGATACCTACTCCAGAACTTTTAGTGGGTGGTGCTGTGAATGGTTTATGGGTTCTTCCTACAAAAAACAACTACATCAAGTGAAAGAATCTTATTTTCATCCAATATTATTGAAAAACATGAATTTTGGAAAGGAAGATGGGAGGGTGCATACCTGTCGGCGCTTGAAAAAATATTTCTTTGGAAAGCGAATGTGGGGCATCGCTTTCTTTCGTCATGGTATACTGATGATGGTGCAACTTACGGTTTACAAAGCGGCCCTTCTGATCTCCTGTTATGGACCTCCACAGTTCTAGAAAAGGGCAATAAATATGGGATTATGGCCCTAATCCTATTAATTTGTACTTGCTGAGTTTTGGGAGATCAGAGGTGATAGCAGAGCCTTTCTTGCCATTTTGGTTAGCCTGTGTACCGGGGATTAGCGATATTATGCCGAGGTAACTTCCTGGATGTCCTGCATTTCAATTCTTTTAGTTTGGTGATGCTGGGGGCCATACAAATTGGGTTTTTACAGCCTCAAAGGGGCTTTTTGTCCTAGATTGCGCAAGCGATCTAGGCAAAGAGGTGCCCCCCTTGCACCTATTTTTGAGGTACAACCACGTGAAGGTGTGTTGTTCCTTCCTTTTTGTGCGCAAGGGTGCACCTGTGAATGGAACAGGTATGCAAGGGCATGCTTGTCTAAGAGACAGGTGCGCAAGAGCAGGGTTCTTGTGAAAAATTGGATTTTTTGTTGTCCCTTTCGATGTTTCTCCTCTGTACTGATGGGTGTCTGTTTCTTGGCAGGTTGGTGTGGAGAGAATGAGATTGGCCTGAGATCCGAATAGCTCTGGCTATTGATGTTGGGGCGCATCGTCAGTTGGCCGCATGGGGCCTTCTGAAATTTGCTGAAAACGAGTTCCTTCGGTCACAAGACCGACTGATACCTTATATCATACAACATTGGTGCAGGAGGCGCAACATGTTTGTTCTGAGGGGGAAAAAATTGATTATTCATCCAGATACAAATATATACTTTGTGACCTGATTACTACCTCAGGGCGAGGCATTGATGTATCCACTTCTTGCTAGACGAGTGAACATGGTCAGGTTCCGGAGGAGTCATTGTGGTGGTGTGCCTCTTACTGAGGGCTGCATCAATATCACATCAGTGACAGATGCAGTCAAGCAGTGTGCTCTAACCATTATTGTGTGACTGGCGGGGTCGATTGTGCCTCATTGGGCATCGGGCCCACAGGTGGGAGTTTTACGCTGTTTGAGGAACAGGGATTTTTTCAATTTTTCCTGCTTTTGCTTTGATGGTATGGTGTCGCAAATGAATAGGGTCCAACATGGATCCAAATCATTTGCGTACACTAGCATTTTGTGAAGCATTATGTAAGAGAGGGTTGTGCTACTGAGGCCTGTGGTGGTTGTGCCTATTGGGGGGCCGAGGGATCCACGCATGAGGAGGTGGGCTCCTGTGATGCCACGCGACAGTGGTGGCATGGTGGGTCATTATTGGAACAACATGATGGAGGCCTGGTTTGCGGCCAATCCGTAGATTTTTTTTTCCATACCTGTATGTGGGGATGGACTTTCAGGGTGATCCAGATATTGATCTCCCTTTTGGTTATGTTTGGGGTTTTGCAGGTATGTGCTATATTTCTGCATTTACTCGAGTTTTTTTGTACTTGAGTGTTTTTTATTAACACTGACATTATTTTGGTTTACTCTTGCATATGTTGGCGAGGTGGGATGCCCAATGGCCTGACTAGTGGGTCACGATCCTCCACCATGACCGTCGGGTGGTCGAGGAGGAGGTGCCATAGGTGGACCAAACGGGGGTGCCAGTGGACCTAGCGGGGATGGTGTTGGACCTTCTGGTGAGGGTAGCAGCTTGGCTGCAGCTGAGGTAGTAGCCAAGAGAGGTTGTGCAGATGCAGTTGAGGTGCACATCGTAGTACTTATGGGTCAGGTGGAGGCTCTAGAGGACTTCCGAGGTTGAGTGGACCGTTTGACCCACGGGATGCCGGCCCAATGGCCCATGAGAGGGCCTACCAACCTACTCTACGATGGGTAGATATCACAGTGGTGACAGCAACTTCGATGGTGGTACCAGGAGAAGTGGTGGGCCCAGGTGCTCCTCTTGAGGGGGCACCCCCCTAGAGTAGAGTTGTATACAAGGAAAGCACCCCTTATGAGGATGCTTCCCTTATTTTTTATGACCGTTGTATTTTTGGGCTAGCCAATGGGCCAGTGATACTATTTTTGTACTCTGATACACATATTTTTTGATATATATATATATGAGAGATCTTTTTTCGGCTCTACATGGTGTGTTATCTATTTCAGTTTATGCATTTTGTGTTATGTTGATGGGTATATATGTTTTTGGGTTTTTATGTATGAGGACTTCTGGGGATGAGTGGACCGTTTGACCCATGGGATGTCTGCCTGAGGCTTTATGGATGACTTCAAGGAGGCATGGCTGGAGAGATTGATGGCCCACGAGAGGGCCTACCAGCCTACTCTACGACGGGTAGCTATCGCAGTGGCGACAGTAGCTTTGGTGGTGGTACCAGGAGCAGTGGTGGGCCCAGGTGCTCCTCTTGAGGGGGCACCCCCCTAGAGTAGAGTTGTATACAAGGAAAGAACCCATTATGAGGATGCTTCGCTTATTTTTTATGACCGTTGTATTTCCGAGCTGGCTAATGGGCCAGTGATACTATTTTTGTACTCTGATACACATATTTTTTGATATATATATATATATGAGAGATATTTTTTTCGGATCTACATGGTGTGTTATCTATTTCAGTTTATGCATTTATACGCGATGCATTCCAGTCTAGGATATTGTTAGCTATGTGATCAACTATTTGGTTTTGATTCCTTGATACATGTGAGAATGTAATATAATCAAATTGTTTTCTTAATCTTCTAGCACACAAATATTTTCTAAATAGGTTTGCGTCTTTCGTTTCAAATGTTTGGTTTAACTGCGATACCACTAACTGGGAATCTAGGTAGACATGCATATGGCGAATGCCCTGATGAAGGGCCCTTCACATAAGTCTGATAATGACGTCATATTCTACCTGATTGTTGGTTGCTGATCCGATGCACACGCCGTTTGAACACAGTGGTGATCGGTCAGGGTAGTAGATGACCCAGGTGGCTGCAGCTAAGTTTTGAGACCATCGCGATACTCCATCAGCAAATCTGAAATAGGGTTCAAGTTGGTGATCCATGGTGATATTTTGAGTGCGTTTAGGTTTTTGGGTCAAAAATATTTTGGTATTGCGATTTTGTGTACTCTAACTCTAGGGGATAAGGCTACAGGGGCCCCTATGGGTAGAATTTCTTGAGGTAAAGGCCATTGATAGGGTTAGTGAGGTAGGTCCTGCCCGGTTCCATCAAGATGTATGCCCCCTGCCGGAGGTAATGTTTGATGATATAGGGCCCTTTCCATAAGGTTTCAAACTTTCCTGGCCCTAAGGCTTCTTTTGCGACATCATAGCGAACGACTAGATCTCCCTCGGTAAATGAGCGAGGGGTAATGTGGCAGTCAAATGATGATTTTACCCTTTTTTTATGGGCCTCATTGTGTTGCAACAATTGTCACCTATTTTCGTCAACTAGCTCTAGTTGTACTAAGCATTGTTCTAGAGGCTGGGTGTCATCAAGGAGTTTGATGGCAGTATGCAAGTTTGGTATCTCGCGTTCTATGGGGATCACAGCTTCGATCCCATATAATAAGTGGAAGGGAGTAAAACTAGTGGAAGTCTTAATTGTCATGTGGTATGCCCACAAGGCAAAGAAGAGCATTTGGTGCCAGTTGGTTTTGTGGTTATTCACCATGCGTTGTCACATGGTTTTGAGTACTTTGTTAATGGATTCTACTTGTCTGTTGGACTGGGGGTAATATGGTGAAGCGAATTCATGGGTGAATCGGAGATGATGAGATAGCTCCTCGAAGACTTCATTTTCGAAGTGCTTTCTCTGGTCAGAGACTAAGTCTTTGGGGATGCCAAATCAAGCTATCACGTGGTTGAGCAGGAATTGAGCAGCGATTTTTGTTGTGTTTTCGTATGTGAGCATGGCTTTGGCCCACTTGGTGAAATAATAGACAACCATGATGATGTATTTATGGTTTCCTGATAAGGCTGGGTTACAAGTCATGGAGTCGATTCCCCATTTACAGAAGGGGTCGGCTACGATGACGGGATGCAGAGGGACGAGTGGTACTCTTGACTTGTGGGCGAAGCACTCGCACCACTCGCATATTTTGAATACCATGATACAGTCATGAAATAGGGATGGCAAAAAATATCTTGCTCGTAGGAATTTTTTGGCGATAGCCATTCGAGATAGATGGCTGCCGCACGCACCTGCGTGACAGTCGTTCAGGGCTTGCTCTGCTTGATTGTGAGTGAGGAATCATTGTAAGATTGTATCGATGCCTCTCCTATATAAGACATCTCGTATGAGGAGGTATCGAGGGGATTTTTGGCGTATGCGCCAATGGTCATCTCGCATGAGGTGAGGTTTGAACTTTTGGGTTTGTAAGAATAGGAGAATATCCCCATACCAAGGGTTGTCGGTTGCTACAAAGAACAGGTGTTCATCTGGTAGAGAATCGTTTAATGGTGATCCTTTGGAATCTCCTAGGAAGTCTGTAATGAACTCTGCTAGGGCAAGTGCCTTTTTGCTTTTGGGAGAGCGAAACTGTAAGTCGTATTCTTGGAGAATTACTACCCAGCGAGCGTATTTGTGGTTCATTAGCCGGTGCGTGAGAAGGTATTTGATGGGATTAGTATCTTCTATGACCATGGTATTTTTTAAGATGATGTAATGGTGAATTTTCTATATTGCATGGATTAATGCTAGGGCAGTTCTTTCTTCGGGCTCATATCTTATGCGGGGCCTGATAGGGTTTTACTGACGTAATAGATTATGTGCTTCCTCCCTTCTGGGCCCTCCTGGACCAATGCTCCAGCCAACATGGAGTCAGAGGCTGATAGATACAGGATATAATCCTTGCTATAGTTCGGGGGACTGATAAGTGGTGCTGAAGATAGTGTTTCTTTCATTGCATCGAATGGTTGTTGGGCATGATCATCCCATTTAAATGAGATGTCCTAGTGGAGGAGGCGCAGGAACCCTTGAACATAGGTGGCATAATCTGGGAAAAAGCGTCTCAGAAAATTGGCCTTTCCTTGCAAGCTTTGGAGTTTCTTGACAGTTCAAGGTGGGGGGACTTCTTTAATGGATTAAACTTTTAAAGGGTCAACTCGAATCCCATGGTGAGACATAATAAAACCTAACAGTCTTCCTGTGTTGACATAGAAGATGCACTTAAGAGGGTTTAAGCACAGGTTGTATTGACTGCATCATTGGAATACCAATTTCAGATCCTCGAGATGGTCGGAGCGTTTCTTAGAGCGTACTATAGGGTCGTCCAAGTAGGCAAGTATAAGGTGTGCCAAGTCATGAAATATGTAACTCATGGCTCTTTGGAAGGTAGCTCCGACATTTTTTAGGCCCAATGGCATTACCTTGTATGCGAATGTGCCCCAGGGGGTGGTGAACGCAGTTTTGTACTGATCTGTATGGCGGATTTGGATTTGATTATATCCGGAGAATCCATCCATGAAGGATAGAGTCTTGTGGCCAGTGCAAGCATCGATAACCTGGTCGATGAAGGGGGTGGGATAATTGTCTTTAGGACAAGATTTGTTCAAATCCCGAAAATTGGTGCAGACGCGTATGGTGCCCTATTTTTTCATGACGATAATAGGGTTAGAAACCCAAGATGTATATGTGATGGGGTAGATAAAACCAGCTTTCTGAAGCTTTTCAATTTCTCGTTTTATTGCTTCTTCCTTTGATGGGTGTAGTTGACGTTGCTTTTGGCAGACTGGGGTTACATCCGACCAAGTGTCAATATGGTGCTCTACGATCGCAGGACTAAGCCCAGGCATTTATGAGTATTCCCAAGCGAAGATATCTCGATACTCTTGTAATAATTTGGTATAACAGGCTACTTCTTCTGGTGAACATGTTGCCCCTAGCGATATTTCTTTGACTTTTAACGAATTTTTAGATATGTTCACTTTGATGGTAGCTGAAATATTCGATATATTTCCTTCCTCAAATGAATTAGGTGCAGGCATGTGGTTTTTAAACCAGTCTACCTTTCTTTATGGAAGAAAGTATTTTGATTCGATCGCATAGATCTCTGGTTTGGTTGTCTTGTCAGGACTGACTGCCTTCCTAGGAATAAACAGCGAGCAGTGATGCATTGCATCCCATGGGTAATCAAGCTCCGTCATGGTTTCCAGGATATCCTCATCCGAATGAAACAGGGTCTCAAAGCAGGATTGTTCCCTCATAGGTTGAGACTGAATGGGGGTGATCCTGGTGGAGCTAGTTGAGAAACACGACAAATATTCCATCGTGGATGTGGTGGAACTAGACGCCGTTGATAGAGTGTAGACATATTGGGTCTGTACTGTCATAGGGACATCTACTCTTCTAGCTGCAGCTGTCTCGACACCTATGGTATATGAGAAAATAGCTCAAGTCATGGTTTCGACGCATGATGTCATGAACCATATGTGGTGTGTCATGTTGTCGACGTTTGGAGGGGGAGGGATCTCCTTAATTGGCTGTCTTTCAGATGGCCATGACAGGGTGGATGTATTCATCACATCCTCTTGGGTCGTCGAACTGTTCATGGAATCCCAGTCCACACCGTCTTCTTGGGAGAGGCGGATGATGGTCGATCGCATACAATCTAAAGTTGTGCAGAATCTTGGTATGTAGTGGCAACGACATACAGGGTGGTTTTCCCCACATATCTAACATGAATATTGAATATCCAAGTTGGCATGGTACACTACATGGAATAGGTACCATCGTTGGAACATTTCCAAGGCTGGGCAGTCAATGATGAAATGATCAAGTTCATTGCAAAGTACTCACCTTTCGACTATGGGAGGTGGTATGGCAGGGGGCCGCTCGGGTGATCGTTGCTCTTCCTATAGGTACAAGATGATACGAGGCTCGTCATTGATAGATTGGATGGAGGGATCTTCTTGATAGGATCGCTCGATCGCGTGTAAGGCATCCCTATACCTTGGTATTTCTAGACAATGGTGGGTATAATGCCCATAGGTTTCACAGAGGGGACATGCGTGATTGGTACGCAGCGGTTTGGGTGTACATTTGGTGGCAAGTTCCTTTTTACGGGAATGCCATTTTGAGGTGCCTGCCTCGTAGCCGAGGAGTGGTTTTAACTCGTCCAACTCTGGGCATATCTGAGTAGGGTGTCCTATGAGATCACATATAACGCAGGCTGATGACTTCCTCTACATGGTGGGCGTCACCACTTTCTTTCCTTTCTTGGCTATTTTCTTTATCATGGTCGCCAGTTTCGCAATGGGAATTTCCCTTGCGGGGGCGGTTTCGACTACCACTTGGGTAGGTTGGGGCTCCACGGGACCAGGGGGCTTTAACCCAAACGCAATAACATTGGTAGCTGGCGTTCCTAGAGGAGGAACGAGATACCATACTGGGAATTCCAATGATATATTGGGTAATACCATTGTTGCCAAGACCTGCTGGGAGGTGAAGCCAGGAGGTGGGTAGAGGAAAGGAGTTTGGAAGGTGGCATAGACTAGGGAGGCTGCAGTAGCTGATGCATTAGTGTTGTTACTACTTGAGTCTATGTCCTAACTAACCTTGGAGCTTGATGTGAACATCATGCATATCGGGGCCCCTGTGGCATCGGGCGATACCTCAGGGATAATAGGAGGATCTCTTAGAAATGACCCTAGGACAGACAACGGTTTGAATTGGACAGGGCCGTATTCTTATTACCGTAAAAGACCATTTATGGCTGTATCTACGTAGGGTAGAACCATATCTATGTTGGTCAATGGACGCTTTTCAGTGTGCATTAGCTAGTCTACTGTGATGATTCGATCCTCGTGGAGGAACATCATGATGCAGAAAATGGAGGATTCTATGGTAGACATGGCGCACATGTAACTCCGCCCAAGGAGTATATAGTAATCCAAGTGAGTGTCGAAGACTTCGATGTCTATGTGGACTGTCTTGCTAGCTAAGTAGACCGGTACATTTTGGAAGAGACTGACGGGGGTCGAGGGACAACCATCATATGCTTTGAGTGTGATGATAGAAGGTTTGAGTTCGGGGGCTCCTAATTTCTACCATAAATTCTTTGACATGATGCATGTGGATACACTCTCGTTAATGACACATCAGTGAATAGTGATATTCTGTACCGATATTGGTATCTGGAAGGCAACCATGGAGGGAAGCCTAGGGGAAGCTTTGTCTAAGTCAAAAGCCATCATGTGCATGTCGGCAGGGTCGACGGTGCCTAATGAGGAAAGTAGGGCTTTCAATTGCTTTAGGCATGACTTTAGTACCTCCAAAGCAGACATAGCAGTAGGTGACTTAGATAAATCATCTACGATGCTATAATTGTGGGCTTCTTTGGAGCAGTTACCTGCTCACCTGTTAAGCCCTTTTACCATTTTTGGCAATGGTTCTGAAGGAATCTTTGGAATGGTTAAACGGGCAGTCAGCGTGCTCGTACTAGCCCCTGATGTACTGGTGTCTGGTGGGGTGTCGTAGCTACGATTCTGAGTTTGGAAAAATATTTCTTCCCTAGCCAATTTCATGGTTATTTTTCTTGGAATCGTTAGGGTTTTGCTACTGAGTGCTGACCGTTCCTTGATGGGGGAAGGCTTCTTGCATAACCGTAATTGTCTGGGAAGATCCTCCTTGTCCTCGGTTACTTTGAAGCTTTTTAAGCACGGGGAGTTCAGGATAGTGGTGAGTATAGTGCCCATACTCACCACATATTGAACAGGAGTGGTTTGTTTGTAGAGGAGGAATTTTGCCTTGCTTTTGGGCATTTCTTGGCTCATGGTTCTGATTCCGGTTGGAGTTACCTCCAGCCTTGGATCGCGGTGGGTGTTGTTGGTTGCTGCCCCCCTGTCCAGGGTTCCCTTTGGGCTTGATTTTTACCTTTCTTTTAACCATTTTAGGAGGGTAGTTCTCCTGATCATACTGGTGTGGTTAATATTGCGACGGCTGCACAAAGTGCACCTGTGCATTGTTTTGCATAGGTGGGTTATGTGCTTGGGACTGAGCATAATGCTGTCCCACATTTGCACCTAGCTGTTGGGGGGAAGTTCTTCTGTCAGTTTTTATTCTTGCATACTGGGTCCCCTCAGCTGGAGGATAAGGTCCTCCTTGGTGATACTCTAGCACCCTATTAGTCAAATTTTGTTGCTGCATATGATGACTTTGAAATTCAGGTTGAGACATGTTTTGGGTAGACCCATGTGTGTAACTAGGATTCTGACTACTGCTACCTAGGTACCCTTGGGTCATTTACCCAATAAGTCTGTCTGCATAGTTCGACACGCCTAGAAATTCTTGATAAGATTGCAGGTAGATCAATTCAAGTTGTTGAGCTTTACTTATCACATCCTCTTAGGATGTGGGGTTACGTTGCGCAACATCCTTTGAAATCTCTGCCATCAGATTTTTCAATAATAAGTCTAAAAGGATTCGGTCGTCAAGTTTTGCTTTGCATAAACTGCAATGCTATCTCCACAAATGGAGATGTTCTGAAATATGGGTAGAGGGGGATTGTCTGAAATGAGTTAGTAACTCCATTCCCAAATTGTGGTGAATGGGTAATTGAAAGTATGTGAGGAACAAGGTAGCGAGGGCACTAAAGGTTCTATGTGAAGCAAGGGGTTGCTCTACGTACCATTTCACGGCCACTCTCGTAAGAGTGCGATGAAATAGACTCAATCAAACAATATTTTCAATGATGCTATTCGATGAGCACCACAGGTGAAAGATCATTATATGATCTCCTAGGTCTTTCGCTTGCTCGCCTTCAAACTTTGGTATGTCTGAAGGGAGCTTAGTGGGCATGGAAGGCCAATTGGGGTCATGCGCGATGGGGTCATCGGTGAGCTTGGTAAAATCTGGTAGATTTAACGCTACTACGAAGGGTGACTGGGAGGTGGAAGCCATGGCAACGTGTGAAGACACGAAGTTCTGGTTAGAACGAGGATTAGTCTGTGACGTACCCTATTATGAATTCAGCTGGCTTCCTGTATGGGATGCACTCCTCTGCCCCCCTGGGGACGAGGGGGGAGTGGTATGCGGTGTGGTGTTGGGAGACTGACTAGGGTTTCCAACAAAGGTGGCTGCAAGAAAGGAGGAACCAACCACTATGGCAATGTTCCATCTTTGACGCCTAAATGGAAAAAGACCTAGAACCCCTCCTGTTAATGGGGGGAGGTCCAAAAGACACATGGATCGATGAGGTTCCATTGGAACCGTTTGAGTGTCCACCAGGTTAGGTTGTGGAAAAAACTTTGGAAAGGATCTAGTCTGTGATCATGAAAAATTTATGGCCACATACCTAAAACGAAGCGAAAATGAAATGAATTTTCCTTTAACTTAATCTATGTGATCAATCAAGAAAAAAATGGTTTTGTTTGTTTGCGCATGATACTCAAATTTCTAGAAGACTTAATACGTCATGACACACTGAAAAGTACCTGGATCTTGAGAGGATTTCTTGCAAGTGCTGGCATAACGTCCTGTAAGAGCTGGCGATGCCCCTAGTCAGCTGAAGAGAATCAACCAAGGTAAAGGTAGAGGGTCTGGCGCTTGCCTGCACCGTCACCTATAGGGTAAATTATGCCCTTAGTTTTGGCCACTAAGAACCATCGTCCCAAGTGAGTGTTCGAGTCTTGGGCTTCTTGGTAGTCATCTAACAGTACCGAGTATCAGCCGGGTCAGGTAGCCCCAACTGATACTGCATGTACTACGCCTAAGCCTAACCCCCTCTGAGTCGGGTCTCTGCCGCACTCGGATTTTCTTTTCCATGGGCTGATAGGTGGATTTTAAAGCTCCCTAAAAAAAAACTTCTATGTTTCAATGTGGAGTGGGATCAAGATGGCTTATTGGATGCCTACCCCCTTGATCCTAACTTAATCTATAAATTCTCTTCTGGCCCCTGTGGGGAGAATTTAGTGGGTTGGTTTAAGTTATTTTTAGGTGGCTTTCTTTTCTTAGTGGGTGAATGTGTGTGAGCATATGGTGAAAAATCTCATAATTTCAACATATGGATATTGGTGATCCTTTACAAAAGTCCCCTAGTTAAACTATGTGACGTTGTTCCTTGCTCAAATAGAAAGAATTTGCGGATAATGGGCCGCTTCCAAAAACTCCTAGTTAGTCTATGTGAGTGACTAAAGGGAGATGGCGAATCAAAAATGTAGAGTGTTCATATGCTTGTCTAGGGTCACCAAATGGTGCAAAGACAACAGAGATTAATTGCTCTAATTGGCGATTCAATCCTGGTCCCGCAATTTCCTAAATGCAAAAATTGAATTTAAACAAAACAATTTCTACACTAGCTTATGCATGTGTTGTCATGAGCCACTTACTCGGACTAGTTAAGCTAAGTGTGCATACCAGAATTTGCAAAAAACATAATTTTTTCGGAAATAAATGGTTAATTCGCCCCCTACTTAAACTATGTGAACACTTTTTGCAAAAACCAACTTAAATGAAAACTAACTAAATGCCTACAAAAAGTAGCAAAAAATGAGTTCTCAAAAGCTGTGGGTATCAACACAGGTGTTGGCAGATACATTAGGGGTTGCCCAACACACTTACAAGCAAAAAAATGCAAAAAATAGGGAGAAAAAGATCTCTTTGCAATTTGCGCGCAAAAACCCTTGACAGGTGTGCCTTCCTGCACGCAGGTCACTCTTCAACGCGCGTAATGTGCCTCTGTGTGAAAAAAATGCACGCAAAAGTCCTGCTAAATAGCACAGCAATATCAGTTAAACAACTGAAGAAAGCAAATAGTCATGTAGGCCAATTTCTATATTCAATAACATATCCTTCTATGGCTGCCTTGTCCTCCCTTTATACAAATGAAAGCCTCTTTGCCTTGGCCCCCACACATTAGGGTTTCCCCCACCAAATGATCTCTTCCCTTTTCACAATGCGCTATCTTTCAAGGTGATCCACTCCCACTATGGTAGTGCTATTGAATTGGTCAAACTTGACCTTGTCCTCATGCATTTGCCCCTTTCCACACTTGAGGGTGCAAAATGTAGCTACTCTGATGATCCCTTTCACACTATGAGGAATTTTATTCCTACTCATGGGCTTCCTTACCCATTTATTCACCTCCTAGATGATATAAGAAAAATTAATGTTCCAATTAGCTTCATGCTAATTTTGGGAACATTACAACTCACATGAAGTAATATATTATGACACATTAGAGGCATATTCAAAAACTACTAACGACTTATATTGCATTTTATAGTGATTTATTAGACATGTTTCTGTAGTTTTTATTCACCCAAGCAGAAATGATCATGTTTTTCAACAATAGAGAAATGTTCTTGCTACTGCTACTCATGTGAGAGGACAAGTTCATTATGTTTTGAATATTTTCTAACTAATTTATCCTCAAACCACACTGGTGAAGTGATGATAAGTTGGAATAATTGTGATGAATACCTGTGCTAGCTGAAAGACTAACAACAAGGGGAAATTTTTCTTGCAATGTTTATCCACTCGTAATGGATTTTTTGGATTATCCTTACTATGAATTCTTTGTTTCATGGGTGTTGTGGTGGATTCGACACGGGGGTGTACGAAATCACACGAGCTTAGAGAGTGTGGTATACTCTCTAAAGTATTGGTAACAGGCAGAATGTGGGGGGAGATCAAAAGCATAAAACTTAAATGAAATAATATACTGAAGTATGCTCTGGTTAAAAAACTAAAACAAAAAACACAAAAGAAGCTATATAGAAAGTTCCAAACAGTAATAATGCAAACGGTGGCTCAATGGCCTCTTCTTATTAAATGTTTGGAATAAAAGGAAATCTTACCCAGTTGCCAAAGGGCCCCTAGGCAATGGCTCTAGGTCCTGATGCAAGGATGTTTGTCTTTCATGTTTTTCCTCTGATGCAGTATTAGTCTCTCTCTCTGTTGTGGTGGACTAAGATGTTGGGTGGCCAACTATCGAGTCCTCTTTAGCTCCAGCTCTGGGTCACACAGAATGCTGGTGTTGCTTGGGCAACTTTGGCCAGCATAACCTTGTGATCACCATTTTTCCATATATTGGTGGGTTTATATAGGTGAGCTTAAAATCCTCCTTCCCTCGCTTGGTACATGATGGATGGTGACCCAAGGGAGAAGTGTGATTCCATTGTGTGCTCAAATATTCTTTTCTATTCTCACATAATGTCTAAGGAGGTGCTGGTGGTTGTCCTTAGGCGGATTTAACATAAGGAGTAACTGTCCTTTGCTTTTTGTGGTCTCAGAAAGTGAATTTTTTCTATTTCCAAGAATGTGCGCTTATCGGGCAAAAGGACGTGCAGAAGGCACTCTTCTCGGAGGAAAAAGTGCGCATTTTAGCATTTATGACTAATTCAAATATGATTTTCTCAAAACCTTAGATATTTTAAATACTTCTTGATTCCATATTGTATTCCTGTCCTGCAAACCCTTAGGCTCGACATTAATTGATGTCGTCTTCTGCTGTACGATTTTCTAACAATGGGTGTACTCTTACTAGAAATAATCTTCGAATTTCAAAATCATAGGAGAAGGATAAAGGGATAAGACATCTTCAAGACATGTTAATGATCACATGTTATGAATTTATAAATAATCAATTGGACCATTCTGCATTGCAATATCACTCACAACCCATTAGTGTTACATGACAATGCCTCATCTAAGATAATGTTTGCAACGACATGAAAATTAAAGTATCTAACTTTATGATCACCTCGAGATTCAAAGTATACCAAATAGGAGGCCACATTAGCCTTGTTGTGTAATTGGAATATAATTGGAAGGAAACTTTTGTAAGGAATTTTTGTGTCTTTGTGAATTCCAACAATTTTTTGTACTGTTATGTAACTGTAAGGAAAATTTAAACATTTTGTGGAATTGCAAGGAATTTTTTGTCTTTATGTGTAATTTAAAGGGTTTTTTCTCCATTAAACATAGGTAACGTATGTGGTTGTGGTGGAACATAATTACTTAGCAAGTGCATGAATTTGACTTAGGAGTATGAATTGGGAAGAAAAGAGGTTGAACTATAAAATTTTAATTATGTCACATGTGATACTAGGGAAGGACATAAAAGAAAAAAGAGAAAGATGGTAACCTAACGATATCATTCCTTTCAGCTTTCACTTTTAAAAATTAAGATAGGAATATTTTTAGCAACAAAATTATATAGGCATGTATCATTTTCTACAAAGTGAAGTTTGTTGTCACAAGGTTTAAGGGACATGCAACCATGTGTTGTGATGAATTGCAGAATGAAAGGAAAAGAGAAGGTAATGCCAAAATTATAAATTGGGAAAGAGTATTAGGAAATATTAAGAACAAGTTCCTATCCAAGGATTACCAAATAAATCTTTTCAAGAAGTTGCAAAACCTTAGATAGATGCCTATGATAATGAGAGTTCACTTAAGAGTTTTATAAATTAAATACCATAGTTGGATACGTTGAGTAGGATGTTGAAAATGTTTCCATATATCTTAAGGGATTGACGTATGATATTTAATGTGAGATTTATATTATGACTTTAAGCATAGTCAGGGATGCTTACCAAGCTACTTTAAAATATGGGTAGAAGATTTCTAGAAAAAATAATCAAAGTAGAAGAAAAGTTCATGTGAGAGGCAACACAAAAACAAGTAGCACAAAAAGAGGAGGTGAATTTAGAGGAATAATATAATTCCCTAGAATCAAATGTAGAGGTATAGAATACAATCCTAGATGCTATAAGTGTGGAAAGTAAGGCCATATGTCATGGGAATTCCCATATAATACTCCAACATAGTAAAGGAGTGCACATGTAGTTAAATCTAGAGAGGGGAAAGTGAGTATAGTAGAAACTGAAGAAGCTGATGAAATAGGAATATCCTTGGTTTTGAAGAGGGATATAATTTATTTAAGAAAAGGGAAAAATGAATCATTTATTGGAAAAAAAAAATTATTGTATGGATCCGGTGTTCGACAGAAGCCTGCAAACAAAAGTGTCCATCGTAGTCTAGCACAACGTTTCCATTTTCATTCCTTCACAAGGCAGAAAATTCTCACCCAATGAATGCCAAGACTATTAATTGATGTGTTGAGCATATAGACAGTGACATTATTCATTTCATTGATTAAAATATACAACAATATTCCCATAATCATTCACAAATCTTCAAATATCTCTCAGACAAAATAAAATGGACACATTTAGATAATTTGATGGAGATACTTAAAAGAAAATTTAAATTACTACCCAACATATTTTAATTCAATCATAATAATATACATACAGATCCCCACAACAAGCTTCTTGTATATTATCTCATAGGAGCCTGCGCCATTACATGATAGATTCATATAAACTACACAATATCTTTTCATAATTTTTCCAAAACCATTCAAGAAGTCAAGATTACAATATAATGTACCAAAAGACTTCATATTCATTCCAACATTATTCTGACCTTTATTTTCTCTCTCTCCTTCAAGCTTAATCTCTACGGCTATATATAGATTCACTCCTTTTATCTTGTCCATGCTTGCTTAATTTAGTATGCTTTAACCATCTTTACAAAATCTAATTTCTTGGTCTACTTTTCACATGATTCTTTCGAATGTAACATATCGATCCTTCTTCCATAGCCTTCACGAGTTCCAATGCAATTTTTTATTTCTCCACTTGTCATTTTATTTATTTTTTCATGCTTTATGACCCATTTTACCATTTTATTTTTCAGCTTGCACTTCCTATCCCTACAACTCTTTTCCGAAAAAATAATTCAATATGCTTCCAAAAACGACGGACCCAATAGGTCTCAACCAAAACCTATTGACTCACTCTTTTTTCAATCCTTTCTTTTCTCTCACGGTCCTTATTTTGGTTGCACAACTAATGCTGATGTGTTTTACCCCTGGACTAGTTATTCTCCCTCAAATAATGGACCCAACTCTTGAATGGTATGTAGAGATTGATTCTTGAAAGTGTGGTAATAATCAATCATAATTTTGCATGCAACGATCATTGTAGTAGCCTGATCAATGAATCGGGTTATGAACTCTGCAATTGGTTTATGAGGGTATGAAGAAAGCAAGTTTTTCCACTATCCTGTCAAAGGGTGTGGTGGTGTGAGACAATGAAGCAGGACTATGTGGTGGAGATGTGGTGAGTGAAGGGATAGTGCATTACTCAATAATAGTTATAGGCCAAATGGGCTCTCTAGGATTTTCATTAGGGTTTGTTAGATTTTGTAGCATCATATGTTGTTATAGTTTTGAAACCTTGTGGAGAGGTTAAAACATGTGATTTCTCCCAAACCCAAAATTTTTTTCTCGAAATTCCACATAGAGAGAGCTCAATTAAATTAATTGATCATCATTTAAATTTTTCCTAAGTCTAACTTAGGAAAATTGGTAAATTAATAGTAATTAATTGAGGAAGGTTATAATTCACTAGAAATTCATGTGAATCAATTTGGATATGATCTTATACATCTAATCAGTTTTAATCTTGATTGTTGGAGTTCCAACTGAATAATATAAGAAGAGGTCGATGGGTAGATGGAGAAATACATAGAGGATCATGTAGTGTAAGTTCCTTAGGCAGTTTGAGTTAGCCAATAGTAGAGTTCGAGCCAGACAGAGGACACATGGCTAGATAGGAGTAGGAGAATTATCCAGAACAAATTTTATAGTTCTAGAGAGGAAGAGAGAGAAGGAAAAATTATTTCTCCACAAGGTTACGTAGAGTCTGTTGAGAGGCTCGAAGAGGAACTTAAATTTAACTAGAGTGGAGGTTATTTTAGGTTCCAGTGGCTGAAAATATTTTCCAATAGGAAAGAGGGACACTTCCTCATTCAACAGTAGGCCAGGCGAATTGAGTAGTAGTTGTTCTAGGCTGAGCGTGTGGTAGGTTGTGTAGAAGTGACGTAGGGACTGCGTTGTAGAAATTATGATGTAGAATTGTAAGTCCTCATGAAATTTTAATCTAATTCACAAGACATAATCCTACAGTTCTTCTCTTCGGAATTCAATTCACAATTTTGAAAATGAATCACAAACATGCAATGAGAAATAACACACATGCATATAATATTTTTCAAAGGCAAAAGAAATATGGTAAAAACCCTTTGCCTACTTGCATTAATATGATGAATAGAGATGCATTAAAGTTTATTTGATCAACTAAGCATAACCTAAAAGTGAATACCCTGTATCTCTACTCATGGAGAAGCTCTGGCCTAGACTTAGTCAATTTCTGCCTCTTCTTGAGCCCCTATTCTCTGGCGCAATTCGAATAAATAAGGCCCCTAATATTTAGAAAATTACTCCAAAATGATTGAAAAATTCCCAACGCTGATCATTTGAATACATGCAACACCTATACACTCAAGACTACTTTACAAATGATGTTAAATTTCCTTGAAATCTCCACCATAACCAAGGAGCTTGAATTGTTTGCATGCACTAGCTATAATAGGCTGATTGATCAGTTAACTAGATGATCATGCCAAGAATGCCAAGACTATTAATTGAAGGCTCTCTCTGAGCATTAGGAAGGCTAGATCCTTATCTCAAAAGTAGGTTGATATTTACCTCTAATATTTCTTGAACACCCATAACAACCTTGGGAAATTTTGGAGTGATAATAGGTTAACATCTCTCCATAGGTCAATATCTCTTGAAAATGTGTTTGAACTTAACTATTCATTGTCCTATCCTAGATCTTACTAGCTTCTACATGTAATTGTTGTTGATTTTAGCAAAGACAAGGACTTTCTTGGATCCCTTAAGTCTTGGTTATGGTCCCAAACCTTTGTAGGATCACTATTTTAGAAAACTCTAAGAGAGGTGCTTCTATTTCCTAAGGAATCCTTTATCTAGGTACATTCCTTATGTTGAATATCCTTTTCACCTAGGTCTATGCCTTCTCCCATAAGCCTTTCTTGGAGAGCCTTTGTCTTGATTATGAAGAAAACAAGCCATTACGTTAGCCTCTTTGAATGGGATTTCGAAATCACATTATATATATTTTTTTACCCTATATTTCTAGTCATTTCCTTTAAATTGATACTCCTCCCATCGATGAAAATCCTTAAAGAATAGGAAAAATTGCTTAAGGTGATAACGGGTTCTTGTCCCATTTTTATCACTTGGTCTAGTATTAATCCCTCGAAAACCCCTCATGGAACCCCTGTTAGATTGTGTGACAAAAATTTTGGTGACGTTTCATGGGAGGAAATAGTTCTACCTCCCTTGTGAATCATGGGGGAATTGGTTCATTAAAAAAATTATAAGTATTGCTCTAGTGACTACATTCATTGTCCAATCCCTAGTTTTCTTGAAGAAGACAACATTCCTCCTATAAGTAGGGTTGCTGCAAATCAGGGAGAGAGAAATCCATCACCTATTCAAATTAACTTCCTTCGTGTGTTTGAAATTATTTTTAATTCAACTCTCTATATGGCAACCAATACCAACCAAAACCAACCCAATGTTCTTATAAATAAAAGTTACATTTCTAGTGTTTTGGGACCTTTGAAATTGAATGATAATCTCTAGTCTTTTCGTGAAATATATCATGAATGGTTATCCAAGTTCAAAGGAATGCCACCAAAATTTCCCATGATCATGTTGATGATCTCTATTGGATGCTTTCCCTAAGGAAAATGATTACAATAGAGAATTGTGATTTTATTTTATTTATCCTTTAAGGGACAAGTTAGTGAATAGTATGTTAGTATTCTGTAATATTCCTAATTAGCTTTCAGCTAGTTGGAATATTAATTTTTTCTTTGATAAAAATTTAGGTGAATAAGTGGGTAGAGGTACCCATCAACCTCTTTAGTAGGAATAAAAACCACTTCTCATGTGAATGTGGATCATTGTATCAGCAGTATAAAGAACCTAGAGGTGTGAATAGGGGCTAAAGCATGTGGAGAGGGTCAAATATTACCATATCAACAATGTTGTTATGGAGGGAGTGGATAGCTAATGGAGGAAAGTGCATTCATAGAAGAGGAGTGTATGCATGAGAGTAGCTTCTTTAATGAGTTGGACCTAGGGTGAGGAAGCTCACCAAGCATATAAGGAAGAGGATGGCAGCCATAGAAGGCATTCAAAATATTAATATTGTACTGGTCTTTTATGACTTTTTGGACCCTTCAACTATTTAGCTAAGTCTGTTGTGCTGTTTAGCACAAGGGGTTTTCCGAGTGGAAATCCCACCCTCATCCTCGGGGGACTTCGAGTGCCTACTCAGGAGAGGTTCATTGAGCATCATTTCCACTATTAGGCTTTGGGCCAAGCTTCATCCTTCACTCATAGTGCAGTCTCCTTTAGGACTATGTTTTTTTTTAGGGTAGCAGTAATGGAGGGTAGATAGACCCAATTTCTGAGCTTTTTATGCAGTGGAGGGAGAAGCCCTTAATTCAGGAGGCTAGTGAGGAAGTTCTTAGAGCTTCATTCCACCATGAAAAATCAGCCCAAGCAGCAGCATTCACCCAGATTGCAGTCTCCTCCATAAATTGTGTTATTTTGCAGTGCAATTGTAGTGGGAGGTCAAGTATCCAAGTTCTTGACCTAGTTTTCCAGTGAGGGGATAAGCCCTTCATCCTAGAAGGTTGTGAGGAGGGATATCAGCCATTGTCATACAATATCAGCCACCTCCCACCAATATTCCAATTGTAGATCATTATTTAGCCATAAGGCCACATTTTGTATATTCTGTATTTTGAGTATTTGCAGAAACCCTTCCTGGGTTATCTTGGAATAATGCTAGAAAGCCTAGATCTCATCCCGACATTTTCTAAGCACCCTATCAGTAGGTCCATGTGTTTAAATTTACAACAGCAGCAAAGCCCAACTAAAATTGTGTTGTTTTAGCCTCTGAAATTATTCTATAGTAGTTGTTCTTCATATTTTATGCAATGGGTCTCTAGAGGCTTGTTTTGCCTAAATCGAGTGTATTTTTCCTCAAGATCTTGTACACATTTTCTACTATATTTTTTAATAAGAAGCATATATGATCTGCTCTCATATTTATGTGTTGATTTATCACTGCATTTTCTATTTTGTTTTCTATATTCCTGTCTTTTCCATTTTGGAATATTACAGTGGTATCAGAGGATGATCTCTCGCTTAGCTTGTGGGAAATACATCTTATGACACAAGGAGAAGAGATCCATAATGATGGAGGGAATGAGTTTTGCCTCATTTCTTTTTAGATCTATGTAGGACCCCTCCAAGGAGGTAAAAAAAATGAGAAGGGAGAGGCACAAGGAGACCTCAAGAAGGTTTCAAGATGAGGAAGGTCCAAGCACTTCCTATCTACAGCAGAAGAAACTGGTATTGCATAAAGCTCCGAAACAACCTATTATGTCCACTTTCTTGGAAGAGGAAGGTGAATGGCATGGAGATGGAGGAAACTTAGATCATGAGATTGTAAGTGATTATCTTACATAGTACAAATCTCAATCAAGCATTTGATGGGTCATCCAAAAGCACAACAAGGGCTTGGAGGAAGAAGTTAGATGCATTCTTCCTGCTACATCCAGTAGCAGAAAGAAAATTCATTGATATTGCAGTGCTTCACCTTTAGGGTGAATCAAAGGATTGGTGTTTCAACCATTTGAAACATGTGAGAGTGAATGCTTATGCAGATTGTACTCAAAGGCTGATCAAGAAATTTGATAGAAGGAAACTGGAGGTAATTCCTATTGAGAAATTTTTCAACTTTAATGAGAAAGTGCATGAGGAGCCAAGGGGGGATGTCAGCATTATCACTTCAAAAGAGGAGAATCTTCCACCACCATCAACTGCAAGAGTACTTGCATCAGGAGAAGGAACACTTGCATCTTTGTAAGGTGGTCTTAATCTCTTGACATTAGGAGTCCCATGCATGATCCAGGTGATGCATGATGGATAAGAGACATATACCAGTGCTAGTGTAGTACTATAGGAGTAGCCATCAACATCACCACCAGTTGGAGAAGAAATTACACTGGCTAGAGGAACCCTTGTAGCTCTACAAGATGTTCCCAAGGATTAGCTTATCCAAGGTATGCAAACACTTCCAACCCATATTATTTCAGCACATCAGATGGAGAGTTGTGGGGACATGCCATTAGGGAAATTGCATGATCAAGGGTTAAAGCGCACTTCTTATTTGAAATAACATACTATCACTACGTAGAGAACCCTTAACTAGTTCAAGGAGGAGATGCATAGCCATCCTGTTTTCTCATAGTTGAGCTGCACACAACACCTTTGGTTGGAGTGTAGAGTTTCTGAGGATAGGATGGGGATAATCCTAATCAATCCAATGCATAAGTGTGTGTTCAACATTGTATATGACCCTAAGACAACAGATGCACCATCATGGAGATCAGTAGTGCTATCGCTGAGCAGAAGTGATGAGTTGGGGGCCCAACTATTATTGAATAATTCCGATGAACATTCCACTTATGTAGCATTGGAGAGGCATATGGTTGATGAGATACATCTTATTATGGGTAACATATCCCATTATTACGATACATCATTCTTGATGAGCACCTCACAGCTCAATGAGAAGATTTTTCCTACAACATATTTGGAACCTTATGGGTTTAACTTGGCCATTGATGAGTGGTCTTTATATAGAGATCTCCATGAGGTTGCACTTCAACATATCATGAAGTGCAAATATAGTCATCAGATTTGGGAGGAAAGTGTTCTACATTGGATGAGTACCAAATTGGAGCATGATGAGAGATGCCCATAGTTGGATGGATGGGTGAGGGTGATGAGAAAGGGGTTGGTGAGCCACTTGCAGATCTATGACACCGAGAAGCAAGAGGCATGGTTGCCTTGGCTACTCTTGAGAGATTTTAGCCATCACTTGACATATCCTATGACAAAGGTGTGTTATTTTTTGGGACATGGCATGGCACTCACATCATGTGGCAGCAAATATTTTTGTTATATGGGACATTATACATGTCAATCATGATTTACTTACTCCATGGCTTGTATGATGATGATATGAGGAGGCAACAAGAGTCACTGTTGCTATGGCTACTCTTGAGAGAGTATGGGTTGAATTTCTCCCATACCTTGCATGATGTTTCAGGAGTATATGGTGGCACAATCATGGTGGTAAGGGGATACTCCATAGCCTTTGAGGATCAGAAGATACTTCCACATATGAAGGAGTCTTCCATACATAGAAGAAGGTTGTTGGCATTCATGCATGCTTTGGCCAATTTTTGGATATTTTGGATGGGAAAAGGATTTGACCTCCATAAAATTCAATCTTGTTCTAAGAATAAGAAGCTACAAGGGAGGAAACAATAGTGGGATAGAAATATTCTAGCATGTGGCTTTGGCATTGAGAAATTCAAGGGATGTGTAGTTTGTTTGGAGATTGAGGAGGAAAACAACCATACTGCAAGGTTGTTACAGTCATCCACTTTTCCATGAGAGAGAGGGGAGATCTCGTCCATGGATATCATCATCAAATTAATCAAAATACATGGTAAGAGTTGTGTCTTTGTACTTATTGATCATCTAACAAAATATTTTCATTCTCTTGCCATTTATATATAGTGCATTGCTCCGCAAGAGGGCAAGCCTCTATTTGGACTTCATGGTCTTTCTAAGACCAACATCAGTGCTGGAGATAGCCATTTCTTGTATGAATTTGGGAAAGTATTGTTCTATTCTTGGTATTCTTAGTTGACACACAATGCCATTTACTGCCTTCTAGTAGATGAGAAAACATGCAACTCTAGCAAGTGGTTGGGAGACAACTTGCCACATTATGATCAGAGTCAGCAGGTAGAAAAACTATGTTATGTCCACTTGGGGAACTATTTTCACCATCTAGCATTTCATATTACATTCAATATCCTTCTCATTTGGATTCCATATTGTGATTATGTCCTATTCACTATATGTGGAATGGCTTGGGCAAGCAAGGTTCGTAGAACCAAGGAGTGGATCATTGAGAGTCCAGTTTCCTATTTGCCTCTTGAGGGCCACATTATTTCATCCCAAAATCAGCAGCAGCTCTATACATATCACAAATGGAGATAGAGACAATGTGGGATGGAAAATTTTCTCTATCATGTTCAGCCATACAGCCCATGTACATTGCAGGAGCAAGAGATGGAAGAGTTTTCCTATGAGCTACCATTTTGGAGGGTGATCCATTTTGTTTGGATGATAGCATGGGGATTGGAGCTTATCAATGGGGATTAAGGTCCCTAACAATTTTCAGATTCCATGCCTCAAGAAGGCCCCCAGACAACATTTATTTGCCTCCATAGATATCCCACTTCTTCAATATGAGAGCCATTTGGTTTTATCACCAAAGGACGACTTGCAGACTTGGGAGGATCAACTAGGGGACAAATTGATTGGAGAGAATATTTTCCAGTGGAGGAGCTTATTAGATGAGGATGCTATAGGAGGAGAAGGGGATGCTTTACAATATCTGTCCTTGCATTTGCTTGTGGACAAGAAACATTTGGGAGGGGAGGACTATAATATTCCTAATTAGATTTCAGCTAGTTGGAATATTAATTTTTTCTTTGATAAAAAGATAGGTGAATAAGTGGGTAGAGAGACCCATAAATCTCTTCAACATGAATAGAAACCACTTCTCATGTGAATTTGGATCATTGTATTAGTTGTATAAAGAACCTAAAGGTGTGAAAAAGGGCTAAAGCATGTGGACAGTGTCAAAGTTGACCAAATAAACATTGTTGTTATGGAGGGAGTGGATAGTTAAAGGAGGAAAATGTAGTCATAGAGGAGGAGTGTATGCATTAGAGTAGCTTCTTTAATGAGTGGGACCCAGGGTGAGGAAGTTCACCAAGCATATAAGGAAGAGGATGGAAGCCATATAAGGAATTCATAATATTGATATTGTATTGGTCTTTTATGACTTTTTACACGCTTTAGTTGTTTAGCTAATTATGTTGTGTTGTTTAGCACAAGGTTGTTTCCGAGTGGAAATACCACCCTCATCCTTGGGGGACTTCAAGTGCCAACTCGGAAGAGTTTCAATGAGAATAATTTCGACTATCTAGCTTTGGGCCAAGATTCAGCCTTCATTCATAGCACAATATCCTTCAAGATTGTGTTGTTTTGGAGGGTAGCAGCAGTGGAGGGTTGATAGACCCAATGTATGAGCTTGTTCTCTAGTGGAGGGAACAACCCTTCATCCAGGAGGCTAGTGAGGAAGTACTTAGAGCTTCATTCCACCATCTGGAATTGGGCCAAGCAACAACATTCACCCACAGTGAAGTCTCCTCCAGAAACTGCTTTATTTTGAGGTGTAGTTGGAGTGGGAGGTCAAGTACCCAGGTTCTTGACCATATTTTCCAGCGAGGGGATCAACCCTTCATCTAAGAAGGTTGTGAGGTGGGATATTAGCCATTTTCATAATAGATCAGTTGCCTCCCACTATTTTTCTAGTTGTAGAGTGTTATTCAGCCATAAGGCCACATTTTGTATATTCTGAATTTTGAGTATTTCCAGAAACCCTTCCTGGGTTATCTTGGAATAGTGCTACAAAGCCTAGACCAAAGAAGGCCATTTCAAATAGTGACAAAGAAGCCTCCTTCATCACAATAGATGGTTTCAAAGGGTTTTCAAACTACCTTCTAGGGTTTGGCAGACAAGCACTAACTCCACTTCATCAAAAGGTAAAATCAGAGGTTTTAAAGAAGATGAAGAAGAGCAGACATGAAAATCAATACTCCACTACACAAAAGATTGAAAAATATGAAAAGAGTATGAGCATAAAGGGACACAAGACTCATGAATAAGTCCAACATCCATCAAGTAGACAAAGAGAGGAAATAGTTTCAATATGAAAAATGGAAAAATCAATAAAAATCCCCAATTTGCCAGAGGTTTTGAAAAAATCCCTACTCAAAAAGAAATAAAAAGATCAAAATAGCACTGCTCCTTATAAACACCACTTGCAAAGAAAAATAGAGTATTAGAAAAAAATAAAAAATCCAAAAATAACATTGGTAAAGTGGGTTTTACCTTTGATTTTTATCAAAAGGTATAAAACAACTCCAGCAAAACATCTCCCATTTACCATTTGGATATTTGAAGAAGGAGTGAGGGTTTTTTTGAATTTTCCGAGAGAGTCCTTAGGCAGTTTTTTCGGGCGCTGCACTCTTGAGTAGCTACGCTGCGCTCCTGTAGAGTCTCCCTGTACTATTTTCCTTTCAGCACTGCATTCCTGTGCGGAGGCACTGTGCGCATATAGAAAAGTTAGCGTGCAGCCTCTGCAAGAAAACATGTTCAGGGCCACCCGACATCAATGTGCTTTGCGCCCACCATCGTGCAACCTCTGCCAGAGGCCTGGCACCATGCTGCACTGCTACCACAATGTGCAACCTTTTCACGAATTTTCGTTCATGAGGTGACCTGACTCTCTTAGGCAGGTTCGGGAGCTGCATGCAGAAGCTGTGTTGCGCTCCTGCCACAACGTGCAACCTCTGCCCAAATTTTCGTTTAGGAGGTGACCCAACTCTGCCAGGCACATTCAGGAGCTGCGTACAGAAGCTGTGTTGCACTCCTACCATAACTTGCAACCTCTGCCAAAATTTTTGTTCAGGAGGTGACCTGACTCTACTAGGCACATTCAGGAGCTACGTACAGAAGATGTGTTGTGCTCCTACCATAGTGTACAGCCTCTACCTGAATTTTGGTTTAGGAGGTGACCCAACTATACTAGGCACATTCAGGAGCTGCGTGCAGAAGCTGTGCTCCGCTCCTGCCACAACGTGTAGCCTCTGCCCGAATTTTCATTAAGGAGGTGACCCGACTCTGCCTAGGGTTTTGTGAGATTTTTTTTCTGTTGTGGAGGCATTTTGAGAGGTATTTTGAACTTTTCCTACATGTTCATGTTTTTCTAAAAGATAAGGTCACAAAGAATATTGAAAGTTGGTTTAGAGAAGGCAGTGAAAGCCTAAAGAAAAAACTTGGCCTACACATTGTTGGGCCTTGACCTAATTACAAACCTCACCATCTCATTCACCATTATCACATCAGTATACAAGTAGTGCCAATTCTCTTTAAAGATTTTGAGGCAGGGGTAAAAAAAAAAATTGTCTGAAGAAGAGAATGTTTACATTAATGAGGCAATTCAAAGGCCTAAAAAGCATCAAAGGAAGGGAGGGATGCTAAATAGGTTTGAACCTATAAGCACTAAAGATATGATAACCTCCCCTACTATTTTTTCTTATTTTCAAGAATGGGGATGCTATGAATTGTGTAAAAAAAGTACAAAATATCCAGTCACCCTCATTTGACCAAGATCTTTGCCGTAAACCTTCATAATCATCAAGTAAACCTAGCCGGGTGAATTTTGAGTTGACCACCAATGCCATCTCTAGGGCCACTAGAATACCTTGCATATGAGAAAGGTGGTTCAAACAAATTCATCTAGACCTAAGCCACTATCGCCCATTCTTGAAACCAAGTTTTCAAGCTGACTGCAAAACCATGTTCCCCTTCTCTCATCTATTGGACAATATGTTCTCCTAATGAAGATCGTTATGAAATACTTCACCTGTGAGGGTAGGTTCTCCAGAGTCTATTCCTACCACATAAGAATCCTTATACACTTCACCAAAACCAAGCTGTTACATGTGCCCTACTACCTTTGCAAAAGTATTGAGAAAATGTCTTCCATCATGCAAAAGAGGCCTCCATCCCAACAAATGTCAAGACTTTTTCATCATTCCCTCATCAAAGTGATTCTCACACCAACTAGAACAACAAGGCATCCCCTGGGAGGTTTTCATCGCCCATGATGATTTCACAACTCCACAGCCCATCCCTCTGCAAAGTCTGCCATCATCATCTCAAAATCCTCCTCACACACCTCCATCACCCTCCAGTGACCTTGGTTCATCTTCTTCACATGAATCATTTCCTCAAATAGACCTTCCTCATTCACCTTCCCCTAAGAAATCAGAAAATGAAGAAAGCAGTGATGGCCAAGAAGAAAGTAGTGAGGGAGAGGATGATGAAAATGAAGAAAGTAGTGAAGAAGAGGAAGATGGCAAAGAGGAATATGGCCAAGAAGAAAGCAGTGAAGGAGAGGAAGATGGTCAAGAAGAAATTAATGAAGGCAGTGACAAAGAAAAAAGTGTTGATGAAGAAGAAAACATAGATGAAAGCAGTCAGCCCAATAATGAGCAAAAAGACCAAAATAGTGGCTCTAATGATGAAGAATATGATTCCAAGGATACAGGGTCAGAGACAACTTATCTAGAGGAAAACAGTGAGCTACAAGAAGGCCAAAATAGTGAGCCTAGTGACAGTCAACAAACCAATGAAAGTCAAGGAAAAGGAGTAAATAATGAACCAAACAGTGAAGAAGAATTCAGCCAAGAGGATAGTATACATAATGGTGAATGGAAAAATTATGAAAACAAGGATAGTGAACATAGAAAAAATGCAAATGATACAAGTTATGAAATAGATATTGAAATTGAAGGTGAATACCACAGGCAAGACAGAGAAGATAGTGGGCAGAGAAGTGAGGAAAACTCACCTAGTAAGGAAGAAAGTGACCATCAAAGTATAAGAGGGACTAATGAGGTTTCCTATGAAAGTGACCCCGTAGAGAGTGCAAATAGTGATACAAAGGTTGAGTTTCACAGTGAAAACAGTGGGTCAAAGGATGAAGAAGAGGACATTCATGAAGATAAAGATGTACCAAGCAGTAATGAAGACACTTCTAGCATTGAAAAAATAGAGGATGAAAGTCCTAAGGGTCTTGAAAGTGATGATGGCATAAGAGATACTAATACTGCTTATCAAAAGGGCAGTCAATATCAAGGTGAAAATCATGCACTCACACAGATAACACATGAGGAGAAAAGTAGTCCTAAGGTCACTAATGATCAAAGTTTGCAAACGAAACTTGCTGCACCTTTCCCCATCATCTATCAAAGAGGACGGAGGCATGTGTTTACTGCCTCCAAAAGGCAAGGGGCCATGCCATCCTCCTCAACTCAAATGATTGACAAAGGTAAACAGCAAATGAAGGAGGAAGAAGACAACCATGACGAGGAAAGATAATTTGAACTCATCAACATAAACAATGATGATGAAAATGAAACAAGAATTGCAAACTCCCTTCTACAAGACATGAATGCATAGATCAGGGATTTGGAAGCTGAATTAGGGAGAGCTAAGGATCTAATTCACTTCTTGTAGATGCAAAACAAACAAATGAGTGGCCAGCTGGCAACATGCATATAGACTTCATATTATCATGCATAGGTTTTTATAGACTTCATATTATCATGCATAATTAAATGTATCCATCTAGCATAAGAACTAACCAAGGTATCGACTATTATTTTTTTGATCTGATATTTAACCTAGGAAATTCATCAACTAAGTTATTTAGTGAGCTTTTGTTTTTTCTTCTCCCTGAGTCGTGTCTAATACGAGGGAAATTTAGTAATGAAAAGGATTGTCTTTATGGAAATAAAATTTCTATTGTTGTTGCATTATCTCCTATTTCATTATTTGAATGGGCCATGTTATTTGCAATTCATGTGGTCATCCCTAAAAGCCCTTAAAAACTATTGATTTTAAATCAATGATATATTTATTTTTCAAACTCCATTTTTGGATTTTTTCTTTTGGATGGATTTTAAATGGGTTTGAGATATGTTGTTGGTTATTATAATTTATTCTTATAAAGTTGTCAAAATTAGCACAATTTGTGCCACCTTATAAAAAATGGATTACCCATTTTTTGGGCAAGATAGCATTCTAATAGATTCACTTGTAGTGTGTTGAAAAAAAATAGTATTGTAAAAAAAAAGAAAGATCTATATAGTAAGAAAAATATTAATGAAATTTTGAGCACAATAATATTGAGAGCCAAAGTAGGAGACTTTTATTAAATGATCACAATTTTCACTTACCTCTTCGAGGGGGAAATCTTCAATATGACATATATAAGTCAAAAAAAAATATCCATGACATATTTTAAATCCTTATTCCTATATATATACACTACGTTTTGTCCTTATATACCATTCTATAGGACTCGTAGGTAGAACCTTCTAGTAAGCCATTTTATGAAAATTACATTCACACTATTATTTACCTTCTATATATATATACTATTTATCAATGGAGATTGTCATTATGATTCAAGTCGTGCATAATAAACTAATTTGATTATTACCTTATTCCTGATAGTGAATTAGTCATGGAATGAACTAACATGGTCAAACATGATGACTATATGTAACCAATAATTGTAGCTTGCACAATGGTGACTTGTATACATCTCATTTAGGTTTGATTCACACTATGACTCTGTAGGGGATACCTCTATCATTCTTACATATTTTGGATATGAAATAATACTAATAACTTTTCTATTAATACTTATAAATTAACTAAAACGCAGACTTTTAATAATACTAATAATTTTTACATGAAAATTTAAAATGGCTAATTCTAAAAAGACACATTCAAATTTAATAGCCACAACTAGCACATAGAGAAGTCATTCTCCTATGGTCCAATTATAATGATTTAATTAGAACAAAAACTATTTCACACTAATGCATTGCAAAATCATATAAACATCGAAAGCTAAAAAAAAAACTATCTTTTTCTAAATTGAAGAACTATTAATCAAAATTTATTTAACTTTAAAGATAAATCAAATTCTAAAATCATTATTCAAAAAAACAATCTTTCTCTAAATTGAACAACCATTAATCAAAACTTCTTTTACTTTAAGGGTAAATTAAATTCTAAATCATTATTCAAATGCAATGTCATAAACGTACCAAACTAATAGAGAAATTAAAAACTGGAAAGAGATACTATTTTATTAATTAAAATTATTATTTTATTAATTAAAAATATAAATAAATAAATACTATTAGGTAGCATATAATTTCAACCCACATTTTTGTTCAATTATCAATATATCCCTTTTATAATTGAAAAAAAAACGATCTATCTATAAAATAATATACAAATCTAAATCTAAATACCATAAACACATTTAATTAATAAATTATAAAACTAGCAACCATGATGGATGAATTTATAATTGAAAAAGAAACGATATGTCTATAAAATAACATATAAATCTAAATCTAAATCCCAAAAACACATTCAAATACTAAATTGTAAAACTAGCAGCCAACCATGATGGATGAATTCATAATTTAAAAACAAACGACCTGTCTATAAAATAACATATAAATATAGATTCAATGTCATATAACATATAAAAGAACGATCTGTCTATAAAATAACATATAAAAAAATGGATTACCCATTTTTTGGGCAGGATAGGTTCTAATAGATTCACTTGTAGTGTACTAAAAAAATATTTGTATTGTAAAAAAAAAAAGGATATAGATAGTAATAAAAATGTTAATGAAATAGTGAGCACAATAATATTGAGAGCCAAAGTAGGAGACATTTATTAAAACATCACAATTTTTAGTTACCTCTTCGAGGGGGAAACCTTCAATATGGCATAGATAAGTTAAAAAAAATATCCATGGCATATTTTATAATCCTTATTCCTATATATATACATTACTTTTGTCCTTATAGACCATTCTATATGTCATGTATAAATAATGGAATTTATAAAATGACTGCCACTACAATAGTTTCAAATACTTGCAATAACATAAAACACAAGAAGAAAAACATAAATTAAGTTTTCAAGTTCCTTAATTGAACTCTAATGGTTGCACTAAATATAGTTATTAAATGTTTTGAATAATAAATATAGTTATTAATTGTTGCAATAAATATAGTTATGATAGGAAATACCACTTATTTAGTAACTATTAGAAATTAGGCAAGTTTTTCACCTCTAGGATGCACTTGTGTGACATTAGGGGCATCTTTTTGTTCCTTTGAGATACCACGAGAAAATAATTTTATAGGCACATTTTAGTGGAGTAATAAGATATTTTGATTTTGGGAATAAAATGGTAGTGCTATAGAGGTATTTCTATTAGAGAAAGCTTCATCATAATGTCAGAAAATATATTAGCTCGTGCACTATCGATGCCATCACCAAGCCTTCCATCAAGAAGCAAGGGTTGTGCACTCCTCCACCTATCCTAGATAGGATTTAGGTGTTAGTATCCATGGATACATGTCAGGAATAATCTCAACCAATCATGGTAATGACTGTACAATACTTGTGGTTGTTGATTGTTTCTTTAGGCAACCTACAAGAAGAGTATCATAATACTTCTTTGAGCATGATTGGCTATATTTTGGGATGACATAGTTCAATATTTTAAATAAGAATTATAGGTTTCTAAATTATTTCAAGTCTAATATATCGTCAATTATGGACACCAAGTTGACCAAATCAACTCCCTTCCATCCCCAAACCAATGCTAAATAAAGGTAGTCAACGTGTGATTGTTTGTATTGTGACAATGTGAAACTATAAATAACTACATACATAAGATGAGAGGATTCCTTAAGTTAAACATAGTTACAATCCATCCATTCATGGCTATATTTTCCACAACTACAACACAACCATTTTCAATTTTCATTGATGGTTTTCCCTTTTACCTAAATTGACATAGCTCTACCATTTTTATGTTTTAAGAAAAATCCTCCCATGCTCAAATTAAGGAATACAGAGCAACCAATTTTTTCTAATAGATATGACACATCAAAAAACATTTTCATGATATTTTATAGAAACCAAATACCAAGCATTAGTAACAATATTATCAACACCAAGTTTGGCATAAGTTTTAAGTTGTTGATAAGATATAGTTGAACTTCCTTAAAAAACATTAATGTGCCCCAACAAGAATCTTAGACACAATTGATATAGGTCTTACTCCATCACCAAGATTACAGGTGAGACTAATTTTGAATTAAGTATTCTACACTTCATTTTCTTACACCCATATTTTGTTTGGAGCTACTTCAACCATAATTTCAACCTTTATTAACACCTAAGAAGCACTTGTCTCTAATGTTTGTTCCTTGAGATCATCTAACTATTACATTATCTTCATCTCTTGAAACATACATGAATTAGTCCTTATCACTAGATACTTTCGATAAATTGTTAGTAAACTAAAGAACCACAACTTTTTAGCATCTTTATGATTCAATTAATGCATAATGAACAAATTCAATTATAAAATTTTCTTCTATTATATATATATATTGCTACTTCACATAAAAAAGATAGCCTTTTTATATAAACTTTATGCGTTATAAAGGTTCTAATAGAAATGAAAATAAGAATTTTGTAGAGTTTATGTATAATATGAATAGTACTGTTAATAAACATTAAAGTTTTATCATACTTCTTACTCTACCAAAGGAGAGGAATAAAATCTCATGTTTTTCACTAAGAAAAAACTTGCATGTTGAGAGATTTGATTGCTCTTGGTGTTCGGTAGGTGTAGAACTAAGATATATTTATGTTGGTTTGTAAAAAAAGGAAATGAGCCAAATATATTTTGTTTAAAGTTAAATAAAAACACATTATCAAATATTAAAAAGAAAATCCAAATAAAAACATGATTTGAAGTAAATGTTCTTTAGTTTAAGGTGTGTATGTATTTTTTTATTTGTATAAGTAAACAAAGGTTTGATTTTTTTATTAAAATTCATTTTTATCTAAATTTTGGACATTTATTATTTTTATCATTTCAATTTGTAAATAACACTTATAGTAGATTATAAAATTTTAAATCAATTGAATTATTAGTTCAATTGATCAATTTATAAATATGTTGTTGAATGAAATAATATCTATGTAAAAAACATCAATACCCATAATAATACTTTGAAATGTCATTCATGTTAATTTATGAGATATGACTATGAAGTCAACTTGATAAAGGCATAAATTGAACTTTTACATAGTAACATTTTAGGAGTCCAAGAAACATTTGTAAACATTAATTTATGATTAAAATAATCAATGGAGATGGTCATTATGATCAAATTCATGTATAATAAACAAATTTGATTATTACCTTATTCCTTATAGTGAATTAGTCATGGAATGAACAAACATGGTCAAACATGATGACTATATGTAACCAAAAAATAACATGTAAAAGTGTAGCTTGCACAATGTTGACTTGTATACATCTCATTTAGGTTTGATTCACACTATGACTCATTCATAGTTTCTCTCTCACACTCTGACTATATGTAACCAAAAAATAACATGTGGAAGTGTAGCCTGCACAATGGTGACTTGTATACATCTCATTTTGGTTTGATTCACACTATGTGATGCAGGAGCATCAAGACCATTTTTTCATTTGTAAATATGTAATAAAGGGGGATGTGACATTTTTATTATTTTATTAATTAATTTGTCATTTTTAATAAAATAGGAGATAAAGTGAGGATTTTGTAAATATTCTTTTATTAATTAAAAGGATATGAGAGAAATAGATTAGGAGCAAAATTAGAGAGTACGCATTCTATGTATGGGACTTTGTTGAGTCCACACCTAAAATATAGATTTAGTTGAGGATTAGGTGGAGAGATTTTTGGAGTGAATTAAATGCATTATTTATGTATAAATATGAGTGGTTTTTGTGAGGAAAATACACTTGAATACTTGAAGAGTTGTGAGTAGTGAGAGGGTTTCTACTTGAGAGCCTTCGAGTGATTGTAAAGGGACATAGATCTCGAATATCTGGCCAAACAAGAGTTTGTAAGTAATTTCGTTTGTTTCAGATTATATATTGGTTGATTGAGATTATATATATTGGTTGTTTCTTGTTAAATTCTGAAACTGGGAGTTGAATTATGCGCACTTGATTTGGATGTGGTTATGAATTCAAAGACAATTGAATGAATCGAATTGTGTATGGGATTCACAGTTCGATTTGAATAATCGATGCAATTCTGTTAAAATAACACAATACGAAACTAATCGAATGTTGAAGGCTCTGGGTTGGGTATGAATATGTGTGAATAGCTGCTTTTAAATGCGTTAATAAAATCCGACTGTTGTTATTGACTACGCCGGTGATGTGGAGTGCTATCAGTTTTGTAAGTCGATATCGAATAGAATGTGGGCTCATAGCTGTGTGAATAAGAGCAGCAATATATAAGCGTGCCTCAGACCTGTTCTTGAAGTCAAATCGATTGAACCGATTTATGTCTGACATTCACAATAATCTATATGGAGGTGATCAGTTTTAATAATTCGATTTCTGTATACAGTGAATTGACATTGGAATTGCAGAGGAGGAACACAAGTCAACGAGCTGGAAAAGTCATTGAATTGAAGGCACTGAATAAATACACTCTGGAAAAGTCGAATTACAGCATTAAAGAAATGCCGGAAGAGCGTTTTGAAGAACTTCAACAACGTTGAAGACCTGGTGGTATATAATCAAATGGAATTCGATTGGACAACGCTGGAAAAGGAAATCGATTGAAGGTTCTTTGTGTAATTGTTCTGCGTGAAGGAGATTGGAACAAATTGCCAAGTCTACATGCAGTGTAAAGGCGGAATGGTAAGCGTTTATTGTTAGCATTCGATTTTAGATAAAAACCTGAGTTGTAACTGCTATAACAACAATCAATGTGATGAAAGACGAATTGGGGTTTGTGTAAGCATTGTATGGAATTTGATGTTGCATAGTTAATCAAATAGTCAACGTGTAATGTTGATGGGTGATGTTCTGCAATTGGCATAAATTGTTCAATCGAACTCTTAAGCAAATGGTGGATTGTGTAAACCAGGAGTGCTGGCACTAAAACAAGCATGTTCGAGTCTGTGAATGAAGTCAAATTATGAATGGAGTATTGTATGCAGCTAATCTGCATTTGTCGAAGTCTAAATGAATGTTGAATCTGGTTGATTTGAAACAGTTTGGTTCCGTGTTCAAGGCAATTGTATGTGTAATTGTTTAATTGCAGAGATTTTGGTTGCAAAGAAGTTCTATCGTCGGATCGATGAGGCGTTCATGGAGTGAATCGATCGACTGTGGGGGTGCGTATGAATGGTGGCATTTAATTTTAATGCGTGAATATTGGTTAATGTTGGAATGCGTAAATTCCATATGCATTGATTTGATTAGTCAAGCTTGATTGAAAAGACAAGGGGCATTATCAATAATAGAACCAAACAAAGATTTATTAAGGTGAATTTACATCTTTGGGCATTTGGGTTGTATTCAAGTTTGGGTTGATTGCATGAAAATTGACTTGAAGCATGGGTTTCCTAAACCATAGAAATTTGTGAACAAGATATGTGAAGAGCTTCCGCGAATTTAAGTTGTTGAGTTTGCTCAGACATTGAAGTTTCATTGGTGAATTTTGAGACACATTTTGTATATGCACATAATAGAGAGATTCTGGGTATTGCAGGGTTAGCCCTGCATCATTTTGGTATCAGAGCTTGGCTCTGTTGAAATTTAAGATGTTTGTTTTTCTGAATGAAGTGCAGGAAGGTTCTGTTGAGAACTGAAGTGTGTTTTATTGAGTGTGTGATGAATACTGAAAGGAAGATCATATTCTAAATCTGAGATGCAGCAGTACACAATTTCAGCAAACAGGATTGCCGAAATGAATGAAGAATCATGCAGATAAAGACGAAATATTGGAAGAAAGGATTAGATTCTAAAATCTGATTGACAGTAGTTGAATATCGAGAAATTGTGCAGAGGAAGCATAAATATTTGCTGAAAAATATTTGCAGGAATGGTGAGATTCTGAAGGTAATTGAAGGTTTGCAGTTTTGTCTAATGATTAGTAGATATAAAATGAATGAAATTTTATAGTAAGATTGCAGTAGTTAAACTGTAAGAGGGATGTTTGTAAGTTTTGGAAGTAACAGAGTTTGAAGACACAGTTGAAAGCTAGTGGAAAGGACAGTCCATTTAAAAGTGCAGGTGAATGGAAGGACAAGATCAGACGAGATCTTGAAGGTAAGATGATATGGTTTTATTTGGATTTGAAAAATAGAATATTGTATTATTTTGCATTGAAGCAGAAGTATTATTGCAACTCCCAAAAGGCAATGTGGTTAGAATTTCTAACAGATAAAGGAAGCTGGTGAAAGTTTCTAAGTGAAAATGTAGATGTGGCAGAACCTTGAGGAATTCCAATATAGATTGGATAAGGATGACAGTTGCATTCTTTTAAGATGCAGATGAGTTGAAGCTAGAAAGAGCAAAGATAAGTGTTCAAAGGAGGTTCCAGAGATAGAGAACCAATTCCTTGCCAAAAGACTGAGTGGGGAGAGCTTGGTGAGGTAAGTGGCGGCAGGATAGGACTTGCTGTCAAAGAGGTTTTAGTGCAACTCATAGTAAAGTGAGTGTGGAACTCATAGATATGGAGAGGATGATGACTAATGACAGTCGTAACAGAGGTTCTGAAAGAGACCACAGCAGAGTACAAAAGGAGAAGGATTTCAAGGCAAAGGGCATACAGAGACAGTTAAGCAAAGAGGAATATGAGCAGGAGAAGGCTGAGATAGTAGTTCAGCTTGAGGTGTTAATGGAGATGTTGTACAGAAATGAAGTAGAACAGAAGCATGGTTATGTCATGAGAAAGAAGATGAAGTGGTAGAGGCTACAAGAGAAGAGGAATCATCAGGTGAATATGCAGTTGATGAAGGAACTAAGGGAACTTGAAAGGGTTATAGATGCCAAACAGAGGATAGAGAAGCTCGAAAGAATTGAGCTACAGCAAAAGAAAGATGCTGAAGAAGATTTTGAAGTTTTGATATGTGAACCAGAAAGTGGACCATTACTTTTTGAAAGTGATGAAGAGCTAGAGGAGTTGAATCATATGAATGATTCGAAGCAGCCGGAAGACTTGATGATTGAAGCATTAAATAAGACCGTAGGGTCTTGTGATTTTAAAACTAATGATTTGTGTATGATTGCAGGTTTGAAAGAAGATAGACAGTCTTTTAAAACTGTCAAAGATGTGAAAGAGTACCTTCCAGAAGATGAAATTTTTGAAGCAGAATGTGATAAAGAGGCTGGGAAAGAATCAGTTCACTACAATGGACAAATGCTGGAAGACATCATTGAAATAGATGATGAGAAGGGGATACTAGCTGACAGTCTCAAAAGTTCTTTGAGTTTGGATCAGCATACTGATATGCTGACAGAAAAAGAGAAATCAACGCAACATACTGAAGTGTTGCTAAAGGGAAAAGAGGTATAGAGGCCTTATATTTTTTATTATAATGATTGTCTTATAATTGGAGATGTTGTTGCAGATGCTGGAACATATTTGGCAAAAGCGGATAGCCAAATGGAAGAAGGAGAGGAAGAACATCTACTGAAGGATGTTAAGGAGAGACTGCTGAAGAAGGATGACAAAATAGTTGTCATAAATAATAATCAAGAAGAAGTTGACAGATGCAAAAAACAGAGGCAAGAAATTGTTCTAAAAGACAATGTAGCAGCAGCAGAAAAGGTGCAAAACATCAGTAAGGGTGGAAAGGAAGCGATCGAAACAAGTGAAGAACAAGAAAGAATGAGAGTTCAGCAATCAAGAGATGGAAACAATCAGCAGACAGAGGATACACTGGACAGAGAAATTGAGTTGATAAGGAGGTTAATGATGAAAATGTCTCAGAGAAAGATATTAGCAGGAAAGAAAAGGAGCGACAACAAGAAGAAGACAAGAAAATATTGTGAGAGCACAACCAATGGGGTAATGCAACATAAAGTGTGGAAACCTGGAGAAGAACAACAGATAGAAGCAACGATAAGTGGGAAATTGCAGCACAAGATATGGGATCTAGGCATACACAGATCCAAACACATGATCAGGCGATCATGTTTAATTTCAACCTTGGGAGTCTGATGTAGGAACATAGGCCATTTTTTCATTTGTAAATATGTAATAAAGGGGGGTGTGACATTTTTATTATTTTATTAATTAATTTTTCATTTTTAATAAAATAGGAGATAAAGTGAGGATTTTGTAAATATTCTTTTATTAATTAAAAGGATATGAGAGAAATAGATTAGGAGAAAAATTAGAGATTAGGTATTCTATGTATGGGACTTTGTTGAGTCCACACCTAAAATATAGATTTAGTTGACGATTAGGTGGATTGATTTTTGGAGTGAATTAAATGCATTATTTATGTATAAATATGAGTGGTTTTTGTGAGGAAAATACACTTGAATACTTGAAGAGTTGTGAGTAGTGAGAGGGTTTCTACTTGAGAGCCTTCGGGCGATTGTAAAGGGCCATAGATCTCGAATATCTAGCCAAACAAGAGTTTGTAAGTAATTTTGTTTGTTTTAGATTATATATTGGTTGATTGAGATTATATATATTGGTTGTTTCTTGTTAAATTCTGAAACTGGGAGTTGAATTATGCGCACTTGATTTGGATGTGGTTATGAATTCAAAGACAATTGAATGAATCGAATTGTGTATGGGATTCACAGTTCGATTTGAATAATCGATGCAATTCTGTTAAAATAACACAATACAAAACTAATCAAATGTTGAAGGCGCTGGGTTGGGTATGAATATGTGTGAATAGCTGCTTTTAAATGCGTTAATAAAATCCGACTGTTGTTATTGACTGCGTCGGTGATGTGGAGTGATATCAGTTTTGTAAGTCGATATCGAATAGAATGTGGGGTCATATCTGTGTGAATAAGAGCAGCAATATATAAGCACACCTCATACCTGTTCTTGAAGTCAAATCGATTGAATCGATTTATGTCTGACATTCACAATAATCTATATGGAGGTGATCAGTTTTAATAATTCGATTTCTATATACAGTGAATTGACATTCGAATTGCAGAGGAGGAACACAAGTCAACGAGCTGGAAAAGTCATTGAATTGAAGGCGCTGAAGAAATACACTCTAGCAAAGTCGAATTACAGCGTTAAAGAAATGTCGGAAGAGCGTTTTGAAGAACTTCAACAGCGTTGAAGACGTGGTGGTATATAATCGAGTGGAATTCGATTGGACAGCGCTGGAAAAGGAAATCGATTGAAGGTTCTTTGTGTAATTGTTCTGCGTGAAGGAGATTGGAACAAATTTCCAAGTCTACGTGCAGTGTAAAGGCGGAATGGTAAGCATTTATTGTTAGCATTCGATTTTATATAAAAACCTGAGTTGTAACTGCTATAACAACAATCGATGTGATGAAAGACGAATTGGGGTTTGTGTAAGCGTTGTATGGAATTTGATGTTGCATAGTTAATCAAATAGTCAACGTGTAATGTTGATAGGCGATGTTCTGCAATTGGCATAAATTGTTCAATCGAACTCTTAAGCAGATGGTGGATTGTGTAAACCAGGAGCGCTGGCACTAAAACAAGCATGTTCGAGTCTGTGAATTAAATCGAATTATGAATGGAGTATTGTATGCGGCTAATCTGCATTTGTCGAAGTCTAAATGAATGTTGAATCTGGTTGATTTGAAACAATTTGGTTCCATGTTCAAGGCAATTGTATGTGTAATTGTTTAATTGCAGAGATTTCGGTTGCAAAGAAGTTCTATCGTCGGATCGATGAGGCATTCATGGAGTGAATCGATCGACCGTGGGGGTGCGTATGAATGGTGGCATTTAAGTTTAATGCATGAAGATTGGTTAATGTTGGAATGCGTAAATTCCATATGCATTTATTTGATTAGTCAAGCTTGATTGAAAATACAAGGGGCATTATCAATAATAGAACCAAACAAAGATTTATTAAGGTGAATTTACATCTTTGGGCATTTGGGTTGTATTCAAGTTTGGGTTGATTGCATGAAAATTGACTTGAAGCATGGGTTTCCTAAGCCATAGAAATTTTTGAACAAGATATTTGAAGAGCTTCCGCGAATTTAAGTTGTTGAGTTTGCTCAGACATTGAAGTTTCATTGGTGAATTTTGAGACACATTTTGTATATGCACATAATAGAGAGATTCTGGGTATTGCAGGGTTAGCCCTGCATCACTATGACTCATTCAGAGGGGCTACCTCTATCATTCTTGCATATTTTGGATATGCAATAATACTAATAACCTTTACATTAATACTAATAAATTTTCTAAAACACGGACTTTTAATAGTACTAATAACTTTTGCATTGAAATTTAAAATAGCTAACTCTAAAAAGACACATACAAATATAATAGCCACAACTAATGCATAGAGATGTCATTCTCCTATGGTCCAATCACAATGATTTAATGAGAAAAAAAACTATTTCACACTAATGCAATTGAAAATCATATAAACATCGGAAGCTTAAAGAAAAATTACCTTTTTCTAAACTGAACAACCATTAATCAAAACTTCTTTTAATTTAAGAGTAAATCAAATTCTGAAATCATTATTCAATTGCAGTGTCATAAGCATACCAAACCAACAGAAAAAATAAAAGATGGAAAGACATACTAATTAATTAATTAAAATTATTATATTATTAATTAAAAATATAAATAGATAAATACTATTAGCTAGCATATAATTTCAGCCTATATTTTTGTTCAATTATCAATATATCCCTTTGATAATTGAAAAGAAACAATCTATCTATAAAATAACATATAAATATAAATCCAAATCCTAGTTTAAATATAAATTTTTATAACATATAAATATAAATCTTATCATAACATATAATACCAAATCTCTCATAACCAATGGCCAAAGTGTCGTTAGACACATAATTTTATTAATTAGAACAACAATGACATTTGGAATTATGCAAGAGTTTACACCTAAACAACAAAACACTCTTGCAATGAGCTATTTATAAGCTCAATGTCCTAACTTCCACTAATTATGGATCACTCATTAAATAACAAGTGTCCACTTACATTAAATGACCTTCTAACTATTATACTAACTTTACTCCTAACTTAGAGCCTAGGAAACGGCTCTATTCTAGAGTCCTATTTTTCATAACAAAATTCTATTTCTAAGTATCTCAAATATTTATTAAATATTCTAGAATAATAATTATTAGTTTAATGTCTTAAATTAATAATTATTTTATTCAAAATTTATAACCTATGATAATATTTATTTTTGGATCATCTAACATTCCCCCCTATGATCCAAAGATACATTACAATAGATACCAAGTTCATCCCTGAACTTAGTAAATTTTATTCTGCCAAGAGGTTTCATGAAAATGTCGGAGGTCTGATCTTCTAAACGACAATACACTAGCTTGATGACGTCCTTTGCAATGAGAGATCTGATATGATGATACTTGGTGTCCACATTATTTGTCTTTGAATGGAAAACTGGATTCTTGGCAAGCTTTATTGCTGACTGATTGTCGATGAATAACAAAATAGCTTCTGCTGGAGGAATTCCCAAGTCTTGTAAAAATCGACGTAACCAAACAATCTTACATGTTGCTTCCCATGCTGAAATGTATTCCGCTTCTGCTAAAGAAGTGGCCACTGTAGCTCGCTTCTTGCAACTCCAGGAAACTACAGTTGTCCCCATGTTCATTAAGTAAACTGAGGTTGATGCCTTGTCATCAATACTGCGAGCAAAGTCGGCATCTGAAAATCCACCAAGTACAAAATTTTTAGTCTTTTTGTAAAGAAGACCAAAATCTTTTGTTCCTTGGATATATCGAAGAATTCTTTTCACTGCATTCCAGTGGCTGTCTAGTGGTTCCTACACAAAACGTGAAAGAATACTGACTGCATAAGATAGATTAGGATGAGTGGTTGTCAAATAAATCAAGTTGCCAATCAACTGTCTGTAAGTAGTGTTGTCCACCTTCCCCCCTCCCCCTTCAAATTTTGAAAGTTTCAAGTTTTGTTCCATAGGGGTAAGGACAGGCTTGCAATCCTGCATTCCAAATCGATGTAGAATTTCTGCTGCATATTTACCCTGAGAAATGAATATTTGATGTGGGCGTTCGAATACTTCAACTCCAAGATAGTAGTGAAGTAGTCCCAAATCTGTGAATCTTAAAACCGACACGAAACTCCTTTTTCACCTGTTCAATGTGATCATCATTGTTTCTTGTGATGATAAAATCATCAACATACATAATTAAAATCACCAGATTTTTACCTTGTTGGCGTACATACAAGGCATCATCAGATTCACTATGATGAAAACCAACTTTATGAAGGTATTCATCCATTTTGGCATACCAAGCTCGGGGAGCTTTTTTTAAACCATATAAAGCCTTTATCAGTTTCTAGACTTTATGTTCTTGTCCCTCAATTTCAAAACCTAGTGGTTGAGTCTTGTAGACGTCTTTCTATAAATATCCGTTGAGAAAAGCACTTTTTACATCCATTTAATGAAATTTCCATTCTTGTTGAGCTGCTAAGGTAAGTGCGAGGCGGATGGTGTTCCATTTGCTTGTAGGAGCATGCGTTTCCTCATAATCTATCCCTTCCTACTGCGCAAAACCTTTAGCAACCAGTTTTTCTTTATACTTGTCAATATCACCATTTTTCTTGTACTTAATTCGATAAACCCATTTGCATCCAATAGGTTTAACATGCTGAGGACAATCGACAAGTTGCCAAGTGTTGTTGTCTTGAACTGCCTGATATTCATCAACAATTTCTTGTTGCCATGCTTTATGTTTTACTACCTCTTGATAAGAAGAAGGTTCAGTAAAATCATTTGCTATCAAAGAAAAATTTCCTTCATTTTCTTTTGATCCCCTTGTTCCTATTTTTTTTTGTTCATTAGGCCTTACATCTTTCAAAAGTTGAACCGCCCATTTCGACAACTGATGCTCATTGGTTTGGGCTTGTGAAAAATCACCATCATTAAAAAGAGGGTTTATGTAAACTAATGTCTGTTGAGCAATATCAGGTTCTGGGGGTGGAGAGTCATTGTCAGAAGAATTGCTCCTACTAGGAGAGTTGGATGAACTGCTAGAAGACCTGGATGGCGCTGGTGAAGAAGACAGACTCGATGAATCATCGTGAGATGAAGGAAATTCAAGTTCATACCAACTTGGTGAATTTGGTTGACTTTGTAAATTTCCATGTCTTTTATCAGTTTTTGTTTCTAACTTTTGAAGAATACTTTGAACTTATTCAGCACTCTTACTCTCATTTTCATTAAAGATCACATCTCTGCTTACAATAAATTTCCCATTCAACAAAAGTTGGTACCCTTTCTTCTCATCAGAATACCCGATCATTGTGCACTTTAAGCTTCGTGCATCAAGCTTAGTTTGTTTTTCCTTCGGAATTGAGGCATAACAGATAGATGTGAAAACTTAGAGATTCTTAACCCATGGTTTGAATCCAAACCATGCTTCATAGGGTGTGATTCCATCTAAAGAAGCTGTGGGATATTTTTTTCTCAAGTAGACAGCGGTATGAAATGCTTAAGCCCAATATGAAAGACTTAACTTTTTGAAAGTTAACATAGATCATGCCATTCCTAACAATGTAATCAATGCAATACGTTTTGAGTTCATGCAATACTTTTTGATATCATTTGAAGTGAATTATCCACCATTGTGAGTTCAAAGAGTGCTAATATTCTCCTTTACTTCATTTTCAATAAGCTTATGAAAAGTTTTGAACTCTTCAAATGCTTCTGACTTTTGCTTCAAGAAATAGACCCATGTCATCCTGCTAAAATCGTCAATAAAAAGAAAAAAGTATCTGCAAATTCCAAGTGAAGTTGGGAAGGGTCCACAAATATCACTATGAACCAATTTCAAATGCCTATCTGCTCGCCAGGAAATGGTGGGAAAATTATCTCGATTTTTCTTTCCAAAAATGCAAGATTCACACTTTGCATTTTCCCTTTTGAAGGTTGGAAGTCCTTTAACCATGCCCTGTTTTTGTAACTGAGAGAGACTGTTAAAGTTGAGATGGCCATATCTAACATGCCATAATATGATTGGTGAAATATCTGTACTTGCTGTGTCTGCAAAGTCAGAATGTCTTGGAATAATTGTCCCTCACATCCTTAACAGTTTTCCATCTTCATAACCTGTCATTACTATTTGCATGTTTTGTTTGACTGAGTTGATTTTAACTAAGCCATCTTCCATAATCACTGTATGCCCTGCTTGTCGAATTGTGACTAAGGACAACAAATTTTGCTTGAATTTTGGGACATACCATACATTAGAAATAATTCTTTCTCCGATGCCTGGTAAAAAATCTTTAACTACACCTTTGCCTGAAGGAGTATGTTTGGTTTTGTCAGCCAGATAAATTGAATTCGAATGACATTCTTTGAAACTCCAGAATAAGTCACGTCAAAATGTCATGTGTTGAGTTGTGCCTATATCAAGAATCCATGCATCTTCATAATCATTGTGGAGAAAGCTTGAAACCTGTAAATTTGTTGCTTCTGTGTTTGTGAAAACATATTCGGAACTATCAGGATCATCTTCATCATTTGCAAACTGTGCTGAGTTTGGATGAAACTTAAAAATTTTCTCAATAGAAGTTCTACAATATGCTGCATAATGACCAACTTTGTTACATCGCTTGCAAAAAATTTGACTCAAATCGGTGCCTCTTCCCTAAGAATTTCCTCTGCCTTGAGACTGTCCTCGACCTCTACTTTGTCCTCTATTTTGAGATTGTCCTCTTCCTAGACTCTGTCCTGTGCCTTGATGATATCCTCTGTTTTGATTTTTTTCTCTGCCTTGAAAATTGTTTCTGCCTGAATTGGAGCCTCTGTTGGAGTTGTTTCCTTTGTGTTGACAGCGACCATGACCTTGTGCTGCTTGATTTTGATTAAAATTACCTTTTCCTTTGTTTCTGGAATTGTCAACTGAGGAGTTGATGGAACTGGATTCGGTGAGGAAGACATCTTCCCGAATCTGCTTCTTCTTCCCGAAATTTTTATCATGTTCTACTAACCTGTCACTCATTTCATCAAATTTGATCTTCTCTAACTTGCTAGTGATTTGCAAAGTTTCCAAAAAATGAGTATATGATGATGGAAATCCGGCAATTAAAATTGTAGTTAAGAAGCTTTCATCAACAACTTGAAAACCAGCATTGATGATTTCTTGATTATTGTTTTTAAGTCGTGAAATGTACTCAAGGACATCACCACCTTCAGTTAATTTCTGTTGAAGAAATTTTAATTGAAGATCAAGCTTCTTTGATTCAGGTTGTGTATCAAAGAGATCTTTGAATGTATGTAAAGCAACCCATGCATCTGAAGAATTCTCAATGTGTATATACATTTCATTAGTAACTAAAGCTTTTATAAGAGCTAATGGCTTGGCATCTTTTATTTCCCATTTTGCAAGTGAATCTGGATCTGTTGGTTTATTTGGCTTAATGTTGCCATCACAAATGCCATGCCACAATTCATTAAAAATGTTCCCAAGGATCAGCTTATCCAAGGTATGCAAACATTTCCACCCCATGTTATTTCAGCACATTAGATGGAGAGTTGTGGGGACATGCCATCAGAGAAATTGCATGACCAAGGGTTAAAGTGCAATGCTTATTTGAAATAGCATACTATCACTGCATAGAGGACCCTTAACTAGTTCAAGGAGGAGATGCATAGCCATCCTGTTTTCTCATAGTTGAGCTGCACACAACAGCTTTGGTTGGAGTGTAGAGTTTCTAAGGATAGGATGGGGATAATCCTAATCAATCCAATGCAGAAGTGTGTGTTCAACATTGTATATGACCCTAAGACAACAGATGCACCATCATGGAGATCAGTAGCGCTATCATTGAGCATAATTGATGAGTTGGGGGCCCAACTATTATTGAATAATTCCGATTAACATTCCACTTATGTAGCATTGGAGAGGCATATGGTTGATGAGATACATCTTATTATGGGTAACATATCCCATTATTATGATATATCATTCTTGATGAGCACCTCACAGCTCAATGAGAAGCTTTTTCCTACAACATATTTGGAACCTTATGGGTTTAACTTGGTCATTGATGAGTGGTCTTTATATAGAGATCTCCATGAGGTTGCACTTCAACATATCATGAAGTGCAAATATAGTCATCAGATTTGGGAGGAAGGTGTTCTGCATTGGATGAGTACCAAATTGGAGCATGATGGGAGATGCCCATAGTTGGATGGATGGGTGAGGATGATGAGAAGGGTGTTGGTTAGCCACTTGCAGATATATGACACTGAGCAGCAGGAGGCATGGCTGCCCTGGCTACTCTTGAGAGATTTTGGCCATCACTTGACATATCCTATGACAATAGGTGTGTTATTTTTTGGGACATGGCATGGCACTCACATCATGTGGCAGCAAATATTTTGGTTATATGGGACATTCTGCATGTCAATCATGATGTTCTTACAAAATGGCTTGTATGCTGATGATATGAGGAACCAACAAGAGTCACTCTTGCTATGGCTACTCTTGAGAGAGTATGGGTTGACTTTCTCCCATACCTTGCATGATGTTTCAGGAGTATATGGTGGCACAATCATGGTGGTAAGGGGATACTCCATAGCCTTTGAGGATCAGAAGATAATTCCACATAGGAAGGAGTCTTCCATATATAGCAGAAAGTTGTTGGCATTCATGCATGCTTTGGCCAAATTTGGGATATTTTGGATGGGCAAAGGATTTTACCTCCATAAAATTCAATCTTGTTCTAAGCATAAGCAGCTACAAGGGAGGAAAAAATAGTGGGATAGAATTATTCCAGCATGTGGCTTTGGCATTGAGCAATTCAAGGGATGTGTAGTTTGTTTGGAGATTTAGGAGGAAAACAACCATACTGCAAGGTTGTTACAGTCATCCACTTTGCCACAAGAGAGAGGGGAGAGCTCTTCCATGGATATCATCATCAGATTAATCACAATACATGGTAAGAGTTGTGTCTTTGTAATTATTGATCATCTAACAAAATATTTTCATTCTCTTGCCATTTATATATAGTGCATTGCTCCCTAAAAGGGAAAACCTCTATTTGGACTTCATGGTCTTTCTGAGACCAACATCAGTGATGGAGATAGCCATTTCTTATATGGATTTGGCCAAGTATTGTTCTATTCTCGGTATTCTTAGTTGACACACAATTCCATTTACTGCCTTCTAGTAGATGAGAAGACATGCAACTCTAGCAAGTGGTTGGGAGACAATTTGCCACATTATGATCAGAGTCAGCAGGTGCAAAAACTACGTTATGTCCACTTGGGTAACTATTGTCACCACCTAGCATTTTATATGGCATTCAATATCCTTCTAATTTGGATTCCCTATTGTGATTATGTCCTATTCACTATATGTGGAATGGCTTGGGCAAGCAAGGTTTGTAGAACCAAGGAGTGGATCCTTGAGAGTCCAGTTGCCTTTTTGCCTCTTGAGGGCCACATTATTTCATCCCAAAATCAGTAGCAGCTCTATACATATCACAAATGGAGATAGAGACAACGTGGGATGGAAAATTTTCTCTATCATGTTCAGCCATACAACCCATGTACATTGCAGGAGGAAGAGATGGAAGAGTTTTCCTATGAGCTACCATTTTGGAGCGTGATCCATTTTGTTTGGATGATAGCATGGGGATTGGAGATTCTCATGGGGATTAAGGTCCCTAACAATTTTCAGATTCCATGCCTCAAGAAGGCCCCTAGACAACATTTATTTGCCTCCATAGATATCCCACTTATTCAATATGAGAGCCATTTGGTTTTATCACCAAAGGATGACTTGCAAACTTGGGAGGAGCAACTAGGGGACAAATTGATTGGAGAGAATCTTGTTCAGTGGAGGAGCTTATTAGATGAGGATGATACAGGAGGAGAAGGGGATGCTTTACAATATCTATCCTTGCATTTTCTTGGGGACAAGAAACATTTGGGAGGGGAGGACTGTAATATTCCTAATTAGATTTCAGCTAGTTGAAATATTAATTTTTTCTTTGATAAAAATATAGGTGAATAAGTTGGTAGAGAGACTCATAAATCTTTTCAGCATGAATAAAAACCACTTCTCATGTGAATGTGGATCATTGTATTAGATGTATAAAGAACCTAGAGGTGTGAACAAGGGCTAAAGCATGTGGACAGTGTCAAAGTTGACAAAATCAACAATGTTGTTATGGAGGGAGTGGATAGTTAAAAGAGTAAAACGCAGTCATAGAGGAGGAGTGTATGCATTAGAGTAGCTTATTTAATGAGTGGGACCCAGGGTGAGGTATTTCACAAAGCATATAAGGAAGAGAATGGAAGCCATAGAAGGAATTCATAATATTGATATTGTATTGGTCTTTTATGACTTTTTACACACTTTAGTTGTTTAGCTAATTATGTTGTGTTGTTTAGCACAAGGTTGTTTCCGAGTGGAAATACCACCCTCATCCTCAGGGGACTTCAAGTGCCTACTCGGGAGAGGTTCAATGAGAATCATTTCCACTTTCTTTCTTTGGGCCAAGATTCAGCCTTCATTCATAGTGCAATCTCCTTCAGGATTGTGTTGTTTTGGAGGGTAGCAGCAGTGGAGGGTTGATAGACCCAATGTCTGAGCTTGTTCTCTAGTGGAGGGAACAACCCTTCATCCAGGAGGCTAGTGAGGAAGTATTTAGAGCTTCATTCCACCATATGGAATTGGGCCAAGCAACAACATTTACCCATAGTGAAGTCTCCTCCAGAAACTACTTTATTTTGAGGTGTAGTTGGAGTGGGAGGTCAAGTACCCAGGTTCTTGACCATATTTTCCAGCGAGGGGATCAACCCTTTATCCAAGAAGGTTGTGAGGTGGCATATCAACCATTTTCATAATAGATCAGCTGCCTCCCACTAGTGTTCTAGTTGTAGAGTGTTATTCAGCCATAAGGCCACATTTTGTATATTCTGAATTTTGAGTATTTCCAGAAACCCTTCCTGGATTATCTTGGAATAGTGCTACAAAGCCTACACCAAAGAAGGCCATTTCAAATAGTGACAAAGAAGCCTCCTTCATCACAATAGAAGGTTTCAAAGGGTTTTCAAACTACCTTCTAGGGTTTGGCAGACAAGCACTAACTCCACTTCATCAAAAGGTAAAATCAGAGGTTTTAAATAAGATGAAGAAGAGCAGACATGAAAATCAATACTCCACTACACAAAAGATTGAAAAAGATGAAAAGAGTATCAGTAAAAAGCGACACAAGACTCATGAATAAGGCCAACATCCATCAAGTAGACAAAGAGAGGAAATAATTTCAATATGAAAAATGGAAAAATCAATAAAATGCCCAATTTGCCAGAGGTTTTGAAAAAATCCCTACTCAAAAAGAAATAAAAAGATCAAAATAGCACTGCTCCTTATAAACACCACCGTCAAAGAAAAAGAGAGTATTAGAAAAAAAGAAAAAAGCCAAAAATAACATTGGTAAAGTGGCTTTTACCTTTGATTTTTATCAAAAGGTATAAAACAACTCCAGAAAAACATCTCCCATTTACTGTTTGGATATTTGAAGAAGGAGTGAGGGTTTTTTTGAATTTTCTGAGAGAGTCCTTAGGCAGTTTTTTCGGGCACTGCACTCTTGAGTAGATGTGCTGCGCTCCTATAGCGTCTCCCTGTGCTATTTTCCTTTCGGCATTGCGTTTCTGTGCAGAGGCGCTGTGCGCCTATAGAAAACTCAATGTGCATCCTCTACAAGAAAAAACGTTTAGGGCCACCCGACATCAATGTGCTACGCACCCACCATCGTGCAGCCTTCGCTAGAGGCCCGACACCATGCTGCACTGCTGCCACAATGTGCAACCTCTGCACGAATTTTCGTTCATGAGGTAACCTGACTCTGCTAGGCACGTTCGGGAGCTGCATGCAGAAGCTGTGTTGCGCTCCTCCCACAACGTGCAACCTCTGCTCGAATTTTCATTCAGGAGGTGACCCAACTCTTCCAAGCACATTCAAGAGCTGTGTGCAGAAGTTGTGTTGCACTCCTTCGATAACATGCAACCTCTGCCAAAATTTTTGTTTAGGAGGTGACCTGACTCTGCCAGGCACGTTCAGGAGATACGTACAGAAGCTGTGTTGCAATCCTGCCACAGCGTACAGCCTCTAGCCAAATTTTAATTTAGGAGGTGACCCAACTCTGCTAGGCACGTTCAGGAGCTGCGTGTAGAAGCTGTGCTGTGCTCCTGCCACAGTGTGTAGCCTCTGCCCGAATTTTTGTTAAGGAGGTGACCCGACTCTGCCTAGGGTTTTGTGAGCTTGTTTTTCTATTGTGGAGGCATTTTGAGAGGTATTTTGAACTTTTCCTACATGTTCATGTTTTTCTCAAAGATAAGGTCACAAAGAAAATTGATAGTTAGTTTAGAGAAGGCAGTGAAAGCCTAAATAAATAAATTGGCCTACACATTGCTAGGCCTTGACCCAATTAGAAACCTCACCATCTCATTCACCATTGTCACATCATTATACAAGTAGTGCCAATTCTCTTTAAAGATTTTGAGGCAGGGGTAAAAAAAAAAAAATGTCTGAAGAAGACATTATTTACATTAATGAGGCAAGTCAAGGGCCTAAAAAGCATCAAAGGAAGGGAGGGATGCCAAATAGGTTTGAACCTATAAGAATTGAAGGGATGATAACCTCCCCTACTATTTTTTCTTATTTTCAAGAATGGGGATGCTATGAATTCTGTAAAAAAGTACAAAATATCCAGTCATCCTCATTTGACCAAGATATTTTCCCTAAACCTTCATAATCATCAAGTACACCTAGCTGGGTGAATTTTGAATTGACCACCAATGCCATATCTAGGGCCACTGGAATACCTTGCATAGGAGAAAGGTGGTTCAAACAAATGCATCTAGACCTAAGCCACTATCGCCCATTCTTGAAACCAAGTTTTCAAGCTGACTGCAAAACCATGTTCCCCTTCTCTCATCTATTGGACACATATGTTCTCCTAATGAAGATCGTTATGAAATACTTCACCTGTGAAGGTAGGTTCTCTAGAGTTTATTCCTACCACATAGGACTCCTCATACACTTCACCAAAACCAAGCTGCTACATGTGCTCTACTACCTTTGCAAAATTATTGAGAAAATGTCTTCCATCATGCAAAAGAGGCCTCCATCCCAAAAAATGTCAAGCCTTTTTCATCATTCCCTCATCAAAGTGATTCCCACACCAACTAGAACAAAAAGGCATCCCCTGGGAGGTTTTCATCGCCCATGATGATTTCACAACTCCACAGCCCATCCCTTTGCAAAGTCTGCCATCATCATCTCAAAATCCTCCTCACACACCTCCATCACCCTCCAGTGACCTTGGTTCATCTTCTTCACATGAATCATTTCATTAAATAGACCTTCCTCATTCACCTTCTCGTAAGAAATCAGAAAATGAAGAAAGAAGTGATGTCCAAGAAGAAATTAGTGAGGGAGAGGATGATGAAAATGAAGAAAGTAGTGAGGAGGAGGAAGATGACAAAGAGGAAGATGGCCAAGAAGAAAGCAGTGAAGGAGAGGAAGATGGTCAAGAAGAAATTAATGAAGGCAGTGACAAAGAAAAAAGTGTTGATGAAGAAGAAAACAAAGATGAAATCAGTTAGCCCAATAATGAGCAAAAAGACCAAAATAGTGGCTCTAATGATGAAGAATATGATTCCAAGGATACAGGGTTAGAGACAACTTATCTAGAGGAAAACAGTGAGCTACAAGAACGAAAAAATAGTGAGCCTAGTGACAGTCAACAAACCAATGATAGTCAAGGAAAAGGAGTAAATAATGAACCAAACAGTGAAGAAGAATTTAGCCAAGAGGATAGTATACATAATGGTGAAGGGAAAAATTATGAAAACAAGGATAGTGAACATAGAAAAAATGCAAATGATACAAGTTATGAAACAGAGATTGAAATTGAAGGTGAAGACCGCAGGCAAGACAGAGAAGACAGTGGGCAGAGAAGTGAGGAAAACTCACCTAGTAAGGAAGAAAGTGACCATCAAAGTATAAAAGGGACTAATGAGGTTGCCTATGAAAGTGACCCTGCAGAGAGTGAAAATAACAATACAAAGGTTGAGTTTCACAGTGAAAACAGTGGGTCAAAGGATGAAGAAGAGGAAATTCATGAAGATAAAGATGTACCAAGCAGTAATGAAGACACTTCTAGCATTCCAAAAATAGAGGATTAAAGTCCTAAGGGTCTTGAAAGTGATGATGGCATAAGAGATAGTAAGACTGCTTATCAAAAGGGCAATCAAGATCAAGGTGAAAATGATGCACTCACGAAGATAACACATGAGGAGAAAAGTAGTCCTAAGGTCACTAATGATCAAAGTTTGCAAATGAAACTTGTTGCACCTTTCCCCATTATCTATCAAAGAGGATGGAGGCATGTGTTTACTGCCTCCAAAAGGAAAGAGGCCATGCCATCCTCCTCAACTCAAATGATTGACAAAGGTAAACAACAAATGAAGGAGGAAGAAGACAACCATGAGGAGCAAAGAGAATTTGAACTCATCAACATAAAAAATGATGATGAAAATGAAACAAGAATTGCAAACTCCCTTCTACAAAACATAAATGCACAGATCAGGGATTTGGAAGCTGAATTAGGGAGAGCTAAGGAGCTAATTCACTTCTTGTAGATGCAGAACAAACAAATGAGTGGCCAGCTGGAAACATGCATATAGACTTCATATTATCATGCATAGGTTTTTATAGACTTCATATTTGTTGGGATGGCAACAAGATGATGAGCTTAGTGGAAAGGAGTCACCTTCACTAAGTGGTCCTGCAGGCTATTTTTGGCGCAAAGTCTATTTTTAGACTATGTCTATTTTTAGACATATGGATCATGTTCTATGAGTTGTAGGATGCTATTTATGGATGGTTGGTCAAGTCGGAAAAAATAGATGGACTTCTATTTTTAGACATACTGGGAAGAATTTATTTCTAGATTGCCAGTCTAAAAATAGATATGTCGAATATTATTAGCTCTTAATCATATTTAGACTCTAAACATTATCTTATTCTCTTGGAGCACTTTAGTTAAGTGCACAGATTTGGCACAGGAGCTGACAGAAGGAATTACACTATTCCTGAGGGTTATGTGGAGCTATTGCATGGATACTTCAGTTAGAACTCATGTGACAGAGTTTGGTGGATTTGATTGAGGAAGTTAGTGGAGTTGTATTCAGTTTAACTAATCTAAACATAGTTGAGATATTTGTATTCAGTTTAACAATTAGTGAGAGTGGTGTGAATTAATTATTAATTAATTCACTAATTATAAACTCATTAATCAACTAAAGAATGCATCAGTTAACTTCAGTGCATGGACAGTTTCAGTGGAGACCAGTGCAGAAATAGGTGAAAGAGCAGGTTAACTATCAGTTGTGACTATAAAGTTTCTATTTGCAACACACAGATAGGTGGAGAAGCCCATGAGGATTGCGCAGTACAAGCCAGGTGGTTTATCTATTTAATGAAGCCATCCCATAGCATTGAAAACGCAATAGAGGTTGGCTATCAAGTGGCAAAATATTGGAGCATGTGTTTTGCTAGATCTAGCTTGATAGTGTGTAGCAATTCGAGGTGGTGCTGAGAGCTTGTGAGGAGATTTGTACTATAGTGAGGAGAAAGGCAACAATATGCCCAAGTACCTCACGAAGTTCGTCCAATGTAGGGATGAGCTGGGAAGTGTGGGGGTGACTATTGATGATGAGGACTTGGTAAGCTTGGCTCTCCTAGGGCTTCCGAAGAGTTGGCACTCCTATCAAGACTCTGTCAATGGTCGGGAGAAATTTCCAGGATGGGAAGCGACTTTGGTTGGATCTTGTGCAAGAGGAGATAAGGCAAAGTACCAGGGAAGGATCTTCATCAAAGAATTTTGATGAAGAGAATTTCACTTTGGCTGCCAAAGCAAAGAAGGGGAAGAGCAAGAAATCTTCTCAATCCGGTGCGAAAGGCAAGAAGCAGGACATGTCCAAGGTGAAGTGATTTCACTGTCACCAACATGGACATTACACCACTAATTGTCCACAGAAGAAGAAAAATAAGTAGGCTGCTGGGACTGCAGCTGGAGAGGCCTTAGCCTCACAGTTTGAGCTAGATTTTTCACTGATCGCATGCTTGGTCTCAAGTATGATAGGATCAGCGTGGGTTTTGGATAGTGGTGCATCTTTTCACATGACATGAGATCAAGATTTGTTTACTGATTTGGATGAGAAAGATCTTGGAGTGCACATCAAGATGGGCGATGATGGTAGATACAGTGCGATCGGTATCAGTACCATTTCCTTTGAGAGGGAGTCTGTTAAACCCTTTGTATTGAAGGAAGTGATGCATGTTCCAGGATTGAAGAAGAATCTTATCTCAATGGCGATGTTAGAAGACAAGGGATATGATGTTGTCTTTAGCAAGGGAAAGGCTTTCCTGTGCAGTAAGGAAACTGGTGAGACCCGGAGGATAGGGGTTCGAATTAAGAACCTTTATCAATTGCAGGTAGATGGCTGCGCAGCAATGGCAGGCAAGGAAAAAGGAGTGGTGAGCCAGGATGATGGTGAGTTGTGGCACCTGAGATTGGGCCACCTTCACCATGGGGCTTTGAAGATACTGTAGTAGATTTCTACTGGGCTTCCTAAGGGTACTCTTACGTAGTCAGATCAGTGCAAGGGATGTACCTTGGGAAAATTTGTGAAATTCACCTTTCATGAGAAGGATAGTTGCGCCATGACAATCCTTGAGAGAATTCACACAGACGTGTGTGGACCTTTCTCAGAAGCTTCGACAGCAAAGCACAGGTATTATGTGATATTTTTTGATGATTTTTCTTGTAAGTGCTAGATCTTCTTCATGCAGAAGAAGAGCGAGACATACTCAAAGTTCTATGAGTTCAAGGCACTGGTTGAGAAATAATCTGGGAAGAAATTGAAGGCTCTTAAGAGCGACAATGGTGGTGAATTCATCTCTGGCGAATTCAAGGACGTTTGCAGCACAGAAGGAATTTGAAGCGAGCTCATAGCACCTCATAACCCACAGCAGAACGAGGTTGCTGAGTGGAAGAACAGAACGATCGTGGGTGTTGCACGAGTGATGTTGCATGATCAGGGCCTTCCCATAGACTTGTGGGCTGAGGCATGCAATACTACAGTATATCTGCAGAACCATTGTCCTCACAGGATACTTGGCATGAGTACACCCGAGGAGGCATTTTCTAGTAAGAGGCCTGATATTTCCCATTTGAGGATTTTTGGTTAACCTGTTTACATTCATGTGACGAAGGATGCTAGGAAGAAGTTGGAGCCAACTGCAGAGGTTGGGATATTTTTGGGGTACACTGATACGCCCCACAAATATCATGTGTATTTTCCATACAGTCGCAAGACTGTTGTGCGATGGGATATAAAATTTTAGGAGGAGAAATCCACGAAGTGTTCGCTTGAGAGGGAGCCACACTTGCATGCAAATGAGGAGCTATTAGTTCCTAAGGATGAGCCTCAGGATGTGGATCAGCCACAAGAGGAGGTTCATGGAGTGGAAGAGACCACTCAGGCAGTGCCAACCATTAGAGGGCGTAAGCGCACTACAGAAGCTGAGCGACTGGCTCAAGATGCAGAGAAGGTTGTAGGAGAACCTACATCACAGCGCAAATAGAGATAGTCACCTGACTGGTATACTCGATACATGGCTCTTATAAGCAAGTGTATCGTGACAGAGCCATCCTCTTTCGAGGAAGCTGTGGAGGACCCCACATGGGTAGATGCCATGGTGGAAGAGTATGATTCGATTGTTAGAAACAGTGTATGGGAGATTGTCCCGAGGCTGGAGGGGAAATAAATGGTGGGTTTGAGATGGATCTACACAGTGAAGCAGGCAGCTGACATGAGTGTGGAGAAGTATAAGGCAAGATTTTTTGCCTGAGGCTTTTCACAGATTGAGGGGATTAATTATGAGGATACCTTTGCACCTGTCATAAGGTATTCTTCCATACTGACGATTCTTTCTCTCTCAGCGCAGATGGGGTGGCACATTCATTAGATGGATGGAAATACTGTGTTCCTCAATGGATTCATGGAGGAGGAGGTGTACATCGAGCATCCCAAAGGTTTCAAAATATTCAGCAGCGAGTCGCATGTGTGCAGGCTCAAGAGAGCGTTGTATGGGTTGAAACAAGCACCTCGTGCTTGGTACACACAGATAGACAGTTATTTCACCGGACTTGGATTCTCCAAGAGTGAGGCGGATCCTAACCTATACCAGATTGTGGTGGAGGGTAAGTTGCTAATCATTGTACTTTATGTAGATGATTTGATTTTGACAGGTGATGAACTGTTGATACTCTCATGCAAGGATGATCTTGCAAAAGATTTTGAGATGAAGGACTTGGACCTCCTTCATTATTTCCTAGGATTGGAAATTTGGCAGTGTAGTGATGGACAATTTTTTTCTCAGGGTAAGTATGCCCGAGAGATACTGGATAAGTTCAACATGCATGGCTACAAGCCTGTTGATACTCCTCTTCTTGGTGGATGGAGGAAGGAGTATGCTACTTCGGCGGAGGTAGTGGATGCCACTGTTTATCGACAATTGGTGGGGTCGCTTATGTATCTGGTCAATACACGACCCGACATATGCTATGCTATCAACTAGCTTTCACAAGCTACGGTTAAGCCTACCAAGCTCTTCTAGAAGGAAGGCAAGCATGTATTGAGATATCTCAGAGGCACATCGGGATATGGATTATGGTACAGACAGTCGGATGAGGTGAGGCTATGTGGCTTCACAGATGCAGATTGGGCAAGGAGCCCAACAGACAGAAAGAGAACATCTGGAGGGATTTTCAGTATCGAGTCGACATCAGTTTCTTGGTATAGGAGGAAGCAGAGATCCTTGGCACTCAGTTTAGTAGAGGCCGAGTATATGGCAGCAAGTTTGGCTGCATGCGAGGCTATATGGATGAGGAAGATCTTGGTCGGGTTGTTCGGTTCACACTTGGATCCTACTGTGATTTATTGTGATAATTAGAGTTCCATCAAACTCTCAGTTAATTCAGTATTTCCTGATAGATCTAAACACATTGACATCCGGTATCATCATATCAGAGATTGTGTGAAGCGGAAGATCATGTTACTTTCATACATTCCCATAAAGGATCAAGATGCTGATATCTTGACGAAGGCGCTCACTAGGAGCAAATTCGAATACCATAGGGGTAGGATAGGGGTTGCAGATAATCCTTATATTTTTGAGAGGGAGTGTTGAGATTGCAACAAGATGATGAGCTTAGTGGAAAGTAGTCACCTTCACTAAGTTGGCCCGCAGGCTATTTTTGGCGCAAAGTCTATTTTTAGACATATGGTTCATGTTTTATGAGTTGCAGGATGCTATTTATGGATGGTTGGTCAAGTCGGAAAAAATAGATGGACTTCTATTTTTAGACATACTGGGTGGAATCTATTTTTAGATTTCCAGTCTAAAAATAGATATGTCAAATATTATTAGCTCTTAATAATATTTAGAATCTAAACATTATCTTATTCTCTTGGAGCACTTCATTTAAGAGCACAGATGTGGCATAGGAGCTAATAGAAGGAATTAATCTATTCTTGAGGGTTATGTGGAGCTTTTGCATAAATACTTCAGTTAGAACTCATGTGACAGAGTTTGGTGGAGTTGATTGAGGAAGTTAGTGGAGTTGTATTCAGTTTAACTAATCTAGACATAGTTGAGCTATTTCTATTCAATTTAACTAATTGATACAATTAGTGAGAGTGGTGTGAATTAATTATTAATTAATTCAGTAATTATAAGCTCATTAATCAACTAAAGAATGCATAAGTTAACTTCAGTGCATGGACAGTTTCAGTGGAGAAGAGTGCAGAAATAGGTGAAAGAGCAGGTTAACTATCAGTTGTGACTATAAAGTTGCTATTTGCAACACACAGATAGGTGGAGAAGCCCATGATGATTTCAAAGTACAATCCAGGTGGTTCATCTATTTAATGATGCCATCCCATAGCATTGAAAATGCAATAGAGGTTGGCTATCAAGTGGCAAAAGATTGGAGCATGTGTTTTGCTAGATCTAGCTTGATAGTGTGTAGCAATTCGAGGTGGTGCTGAGAGCTTGTGAGGAGCTTTGTACTATGATTGTTACATGATCTCCATGACATATAATATAAATATAGTTGGGGTTTTTAGCTTTAAGCTTTCCCGTTGTGAGTTCGAATAGTGCTAATATTCTTCTTTACTTAATTTTCAATAAGCTTATGAAAAGTTTTGAACTCTTCAAATGCTTCTCACTTTTGCTTCAAGAAATAGACCCATGTCATCCTACTAAAATCGTCAATAAAAAGTAAAAAGTATCTACAACTTCCAAGTGAAGTTGGGAAGGGTCCACAAATATCACTGTGAACCAACTACAAATGCCTGTCTACTCGCCAGGAAATGGTGAGAAAAGTCTCTCGATTTTGCTTTCCAAAAATGCAAGATTCACACTTTGCATTTTCCATTTTGAAGGTTGGAAGTCCTTTAACCATGCCCTATTTTTGTAACTGAGAGAGACTTTCAAAGTTGAGATGGCCATATCTAACATGCCATAATCTGATTGGTGAAATATCTGTACTTGTTGTGCCTGCAAAGTCAGAATGTCTTGGAATAACTGTCCCTTTCATCCTTAACAGTTTTCCATCTTCATAACCTGTCATTATTGTTTGCATGTTTTGTTTGACTGAGTTTATTTTAACTGAGCCATCTTGCATAATCACTGTATGCCCTGCTTGTCGAATTGTGACTAAGGACAACAAATTTTGCTTGAATGTTGGGACATACCATACATTAGAAATCATTCTTTCTCCAATGGCTGGTAAAAAAACTTTAACTACGCCTTTTCCTGAAGGAGTATCTTTTGTTTTATCAGCAAGATAGATTGAATTCAGACGACATTCTTTGAAGCTCCAAAAGAAGTCACATCGAAATGTCATGTGTTGAGTTGCGCCTGTATCAAGAATCCATGCATCTTCATAATCACTTCGGAGAAAGCTTGAAACCTGGAAAGTTGTTGCTTATTTGTTGGTGAAGACATATTCAGAACTATCAGGATCATCTTCATCATTTGCAAACTATGTTGAGTTTGGATGAAACTTAGAAATTTTCTCAATAGAAGTTCTACAATCTGCTTCATAATGACCAACTCTGTTACATCGCCTACAAACAATTTGACTCAAATCGGTGCCTCTTCCTTGAGACTTTCCTCTGCCTTGATACTATCCTCGGCCTTTGCTTTGGCCTATGTTTTTATTTTTTCCTCTCCCTGGACTCTGTCCTGTGCCTTAATGATATCCTCTGTTTTGATTGTTGCCTCTACCTTGAAAATTGTTTCTGTTTAAATTGGAGCCTCTATTGGAATTGTTTCCTCTGTGTTGACTGCGACCACGACCTTGGGCTACTTGATTTGGATTGAAATTACCTCTTCCTCTGTTTCTGGAATTGTTAGCTGAGGAGTTGCTTGAACTGGCTTCAGTGAAGAAGATATCTTCCCCAATCTACTTCTTCTTCCCGAAATTTTTATCATGTTGTGCTAACATGTCACTCATTTCATCAAATTTGATCTTCTCTAACTTGCCAGTTACTTGCAAAGTTTCCAAAAAATGAGTATATGATGATGGAAATCCAGCAATTAAAATTGTAGTTAAGAAACTTTCATCAATAGCTTGAAAACCAACATTGATGATTTATTGCTTAATGTTTTTAAGTCGTGAAATGTACTCAAGGACATCACCACCTTCAGTTAATTTCTGTTGAAGAAATTTTAATTGAATATCAACCTTCTTTGATTCAGGTTGTGTATCAAAGAGATATTTGAATGTATGTAAAGCAGCCCATGCATATGAAGAATTCTCAATGTGTATGTACATTTCATTAGTAATTGAAGCTTTTATAAGAGCTAATGCCTTGGCATCTTTTATTTCCCATTTTGCAAGTGAATCTGGATCTGTTGGTTTATTTGGCTTAATGTTGCCATCACAAATGCCATGCCATAATTCATTAAAAATAAGAGTGCTTTCAATTAGACGTCGCCATGTCTTATAGGATTTCACTCTTCTAGCTTATCAGTTTCAGAGAAGAGATTAATTAATTTCGACATTGGAGTGTTGAAGCAGTCCACCAAAATAATCGAGCACAAAAAAATGAGCAACTCGTCATGCCATGACACACACCACAAAAAAAAAATGACGCACGACACAAAAAACGATCTATCGGGGCTTGGCCTTGACCCTCGAATAGTTGTTGAAACAAGAGAAAAATGACTGAGCTTTGCACTAGGCTCTAGTCAATTTCTCAAATATTTACAAGGTAACTTTCAAAATTTGACTTTTACAATGATGCTCTTGCACAATCGGGTAAAAAAAAAAAAAAAAGTTACCCCCCCTCAAAGTAAAATTACTTTGAGTCACACATCTCTCCGGAAACAAATTACAAAAAATCACCTTATTACTCCAAAAAATTACACATAACCTTATTACTCCAACAAATTACAAAATCCTTATTACTCCAAAAAAAATATTACAATGTTCTTTAGAAAATATAAAGTTCTACTTCACCTTATTGCTCCAACAAAAAAAAAAAATGTCAATTTGCATCATTTATAAACCAATCAACTTTTGGTGCTTAGCTGCATTAAATATTCAAGTTTCATTCAAACATCAACTTGCTTCTCCACGACCTTTGCATAATGTCTTCATTTCCAGCTCGAATCCTACGAGTCGATAATGCTATCATAAGCTCTGAAACACTGCAACCTAGCAGCTTTGCAGCATTTCTAACTCCTTTTCAATGAGATCTAAACACTCCTGATTGTCTTCAAACTCCACTTTTGTCCAGTCAATGCCATCTATACTATATTCCTCTTGTTCAAGCTTGAACAGATGGTGATTAAAGTGTTGTTGAAGTCACTCATTCACATAGTTTATGCAAAGTTGTTCAAAACTGTTCTTGTTAAAAGACTCAAATCCATAGATATCAAGAAAACTTCTGGATCTCCCTGTGCATCGTTTTCCTGCTTCTAGTGACTTGTTGATATGCTCTACAAGCTAGTCAAATAAATTTGCATATATTGCCTTTGCTAAAGCATCTCTAGCATCTATAGCTTGAGAATGAGTAAGCCTTCGCAAATAATGGCCTTTGCATATTTCTCATAGGCCTCTCTTAGGTCAGGTGGGTTTTGCGGCCATTGATTTTTCGCTATTAGAATCTCATCAGATTTCTGATATTTTTGCAAACAAGTTGCAGAGCGAGGTTTACAAAACTCTTCTCTTTCAATACATAGCTCCACTTACATGAGATTCACTTAAGGTTTTCAGACGAGTTGCAGAGCGTTTCCGCTATTGGAAGAACCAGACTAGTTACGTGCGATGTGTGGGATGTTATGGTGGGTCCTTTCAACAGCTTGTTGGACGTGACACAAGAAAGTCCGCCGAGCCATGGCATTAATAAAAATCATTATATCAACATGAATGTCATTCAATTCGATTTCTAGAGGAAGCCTAATTGATTAGACTGAAGCACGGACCCATTTACAACACAGTTTTGCAAAATATTTTTTTTTTTAATAATAAAATTGATTGTAGAATTTAAACTATAAACTATTTCTTGCAGTGTTCTTGCACATCCTCAATGTCACACTAATTTTTCAATTTTTTAAATAATCAAAATGATTTTAGAATTTACAAATCTAAAATCAATAATAACATTTCTATTCTTTTTTTCTTTAAACAAAAAACTTGACAAATTCCATACCAATCATTGGTTGATCGATTCAATGGAGTTGAGTTTTCCAAGAACTAGTAGAGCTAGAATCCTCCTCCTCATATCCACTGCAACATTATCGTAGCTATGATACCACAATAATGGCCGAATTGTCCTCATACACGTAATTTTATTAATCAGAAAAACAATTACATTGGAATTATGCAAGAGTTTACACCCGAACAACAAAAACACTCTTGCAATGAGCTATTTATAAGCTCAATGTCCTAACTTCCACTAATTATGGATCACTTATTAAATAACAAGTGTCCACTTACATTAAATGATCTTCTAACTATTCTACTAACTTTATTCCTAACTTACAGCCTAGGAAACAACTCTATTCTAGAGTCCTATTTTTAATAACAAAATTCTATTTCTAAGTATCTCAAATATTTATTAAATATTCTAGAATAATAATTATTAATTTAATATCTTAAATTAATAATTATTTTATTCAAACTTTATAACCTATGATAATATTTATTTTTGGATCATCTAACAATAACGTTGATAGTGCCTTGCATGAAGTGATAGTGCCATAAATAGAGAAAATCTCTCTCAGCTTATTATCATCAATAATATCATGTAAGTATTTTAAATAAAGGTTTGTTTCACATTTCTTCCTTAATTCATATTTTTTCAAGGCTTTTCCGACATACCATTTCCTACCATCAACTTTCTTGTCGTTTAAACTATCAACGGACTTTGCTGCATCATCTGCATTCTCAAATTTGACAAATCCAAAACACTTTGAATTCCCCTCTGCATCCCTCATCACTGCCACACTGGTAATTGTGCCTTAGTCACCAAAATAAAGTCTCAAGTCCTCATCATTCATTGACTCTGATAAATTGTTAATAAAAACATTATTAACTTTCGCTGGTTGTCGCTCCTCCTTTTTGATGAACGGACCAACAGAAATCGGTTTGTCGTTTATCACCACACCATTTAAATTTTTTATTGCATTTTGTGCTACTTCGTCTTGTTCAAAATTCAAAAAGCCATATCCTTTGGAGTTTCCAAATGCATCTGTGGCAACCTTAGAAGACAGAATCGGTCTGAACATAGAGAATTTATCATATAGAGTTTTATTGTCTACACCTTTGTCAAGATTCTTAATAAATAAGTTTCCTGATCTAGACTTGCGGATGCTAGGGTCGCGCTTGGAGTACATTATCCAAATATGATTTCCATTAAGGGGTGTAAAATTCAAGCTACGTAAAGCCTCCCTAGCATTTTTAGCAGTGTTGTAATTGACATAAGCATATCTGAGAGAAGTATTGGTTATGCCATCTCTACAGATGCGAACACTAAGAAGTGGGCCAATCCCCAGTAACATTGGGCTCCAGATCCCCCACATACAAATATTTCCTGGCGGATTCATTGTCTCTGCCATTAACAGGTTCTTGATTGTAGTTGTTACTAACATCTCCTTGTTGTTGATGTGAAACACGTGGTTCTTGTTCTTCGACCCGAGTCTGTGCCATTGCGTCTATGCTTATATTTTTATCTCTTATCTCTGCTCCCCATTAATGTGGAGAAACTAATGAAATACCAATTCAATAAAAGTAAAAATATAGACTCAGACTCAACTTTGTAAAACGCAGATGATTTTCAATTTAAGTGCAGAAAGAAAATCAGAACCCACCACTTTTGTCTTGTGGCAGATTTATTGTGGAGAAACGAATGAAATATGAATTCATTCAAACTAAAAATCCAGAGTCACCACAAAACGAAGATGATTTTCAAACTATGAGGAAAGAGAATCAGAACTCACCACTTTTGTCTTTTGGCAGATTTATCGGTTCTTTTAGTGTAATTCTTTGTAGCTACAGAAATAATACACAGAGGTGAGTGCAGAACCGATTCAATGGACATGGTGATATATGTATTTAAATATGGTGGCTGGGATTTTCTAAATGTGGTGGTGTCACGCCGACCCTATACATTTTATTTGAATGTGTTCGATGGGATTCTCCAAAAAGTGCAAGTGGGGTGACAGGCCCACGTTTCGAAGTCGTTATAGGTTTTTTATTCATGACTCAGCCCCTTATTATCATCACAATACTTTAAATATGCCCTTTATTATCATTACAATAGTTTAAATAAAATGATTATAACAAGGATAATTTGAGAAGGCATAAATTTTAAGAACCAATTCAATAAATTTGTTGAAAAAGGCACAAGCCATCTTTAACACATCTTAGTGATAAAATGTTATGAATTTATAAATAATTAATTGGACCATTCTCTATTGCAATATCACTCACAACTCATTAGTGTTAGATTACAATGCTTTATCTAAGATAATGTTTGGAATGGCATGACAATTAAAGTCTCTACCTTTATGATCACCTAGAGATTCAAAGTATAACATATAGGAGGCCACATTGGTCTTGTTGTGTGATTGGAATATAATTGGAAGAAAAGTTTTGTAAGGATTTTTTGGTATCTTTGTGTAATTCCAACGAATTTTTGTACTCTTATGTAACCACAAGGAAATTTTAATCATTTTGTGGAATTTGTCATGGGATGAATTACCCTAGGGTTTGGGTTGAGAACCCCAACATACCAAGAATCAAACAGCAACTAGAAGCAAGAAAAATTACAATCATAACAAGATCATAACATGTGTAAAGCATTAAGATCACGAAGATCAAGAATGAGACAAAGCTTCTTTATTGATGTATCTAAATATGTGTGGAGGAATACCACCTTATTCAACCATGGCTCCAAGCGAAACTGTCTTCTAGATTCGTCTAGTCCAAGCCTCAACAATATCCTTCCATAAAAATACACATGGATTTCATATAAGAGGAATGAACATCTCCATGAAGGAAACAAGAGTTTCCACAATCTTGGAAGTGCAGCAGTCATAGGGATAAATCAGAGTTGATCACGGACTAACTCGCCATAATCTCAATACCTACTTATCTTTTCAAAAATTGTCCAAAACCATTCAACATGTGAAGATTACAATAGAATTTAACAAAACACTTTAATCTTTATTCCAACATTATGTTAAACTTTCTTTTCTCTCTCTATTTTAAACTTAATCTCGATGGCTACATATATATTCACTCTTTTGATCTTGTCCATGCTTTCTTGATTTAGCTTAAATTAACCATCTTGACATAATACATCTGCTTGGTGTACTTTTCACTTGATTCTTTCAAATGTAACATATCTATCCTTTTTCCATAGCCTTCACGAGTTCTAATATAATTTTTCTCTTTCTCTTCTTGCCATTTTTTTTCTTTTTTTCTTTTTCTTTATGACCTATTTTATCATTTTATTTTTCTACTTGCACTTCCTATCTTCATAGCTCTTTCTCGGAAAATTGTTCAAAAATCTTCCAAAAATTAATTACCCATTAGGTCTCGACCAAAATATATTGACTCACCCTTGATTCAACCCTTTATTTTCTCTCTAGGTTCCTCTTTTGGTTGCGCAAATAATTCTGATGTACTCTATCCCTACACTAGTTCTTCTCCCTCAAAAAAAGGAATCAATTCGAGAATGGTATGAAGAGCTTGATTCTTGAAAGTGTTGTAATAATAAATCATATTTTTGCATGCATTGACAATGGTAGTAGAGTAATCAATGAATTGGGTTGTATTCTCTGCAATTGGTTTCTGAGGGTATGAAGAAATAAATTTTTTCCACTGAGAATCTACGTCAAAGTCAATCATATAATGCTATTATATATTTGGCCTTGGAGGTAGGCTAAAGGTATTAGAGTTTAGGTTTTCCCATGTGTGACTCTTCCTCTAATCCATGAATATTCTTCTCAATCTCTTTAGCCTCACAAAACAAGGTTTGTTGTTGTGCTCGGCATGTGATTGCAAGGGATTTCTCTATTAATTTTTTTCTCTTTCCTTAGAATTGCTACAGACGATGATTATGCTTAGAATGAAATCCTAGAGAATCTGAAATTTGTGGAAAATTTCTTTTGATAACCACATGTAGTTCTAAAGTGTATCCTTAAGAGTGGATCCTTTCTCAATGCTATCATTGATATGCTACTGAAGTTTCCTTATAGGATCAAGAACAAAATCACTAGCTCAATAATATTATAGCGCAAATCCTTGTTTGTGACAATGCGTTCAGTATATGTGGTATCAAGAAACTCAAGGAATTATGTGGGCTCATGTAATATCCCAAAATAGGAAATTCTACAACAATAAGAATATCTTAAGATATTCTAGAGTTGGAGATTCAGCAATATGTAAACACAATAATGGAGTCGTAGTGATACATTAACACAGAGAATGACAGAAGATCCAAATAGCCATCATATTATATCATAGCAGCAAATGTGTATACAAATCCTTGAGGAACAATCACTCAAGTGGGGAATGCAACCCTGAATAGAACATATACATGATAAATGAAGAACACTGCTACATGAAGAAAGCCCAAGGCTATAACAGCGCATTCTATAAAGAATAACTGCTAAAAAATGATGTCAATACACAGATATAATAATGTACAACTCATACAATATGGGGAGAAAAGATATAGATTCCCAAAGGAAATTTCTAGACAATCCTGGAAGGATTGGCTGAAATATGAAAAAGTACAAAATGTTGGAGTTGCAGGGTAGCAACTGCAACTCAAGAAATGGACATGGATGTAGATAGCTGAAGATGTTGCATATGGTACATGAATCTCATCCAAAGGATCCTTAAAGTGAAATGTTGATCCAATCACTCAAGATCTCACCCTCCAAACTAGCAATGCAAACCCGCACTGCAAAAATACTCAGAAATAATGCAGTCAAGGAGATGGAATGTGCTGTAGGAGATGGGAAGTGCTTGGCCTGATGGTGAAGATGTGCAATCAACTCCTAAATCTTCCTCACTAACCTCCCATAGGAATAGAAGCTCCCTCCTCTGAAAGATGAGCCAAGGAAATGGTGTTGTGGAACCCTCCACTGTAACACCCTGCAACACAACGTTTCTTGCTACAGGAATAATGTTGTAGATGAAGGAGGTGGCTTGGCCTTGAGCTTGAATTATGGAGAAATTAAGTACAATCCCTCAAGAGGCCTCTCAGGAAGGGAGAAGGATTCCTAAATAGGAAATCGTTATGCTAAATAGCACAACAATCTCATTTAAAAAACTAAAGAGAGCAAATAGTCATGCAGACCAATTTCTATATTCAATAACATATCCTTCTTTGGCTGCCTTGTCCTCCCTTTATACAAATTAAAGCCTCCTTGCCTTGGCCCCCACACATTATTGTTTCACCCACCAAATGATCTCTTCCCCTTTCACACTACGTTGTCTTTCAAGGTGATCCACTCCCACTATGGTAGTGCTATTGACTTGGTCAAACTTGACCTTGTCCTCATGCATTTTCCCCTTTCCACACTTGAGGGTGAAAAATGTAGCTACTTTGATGGTCCCTTTCACACTATGAGGGATTTTATTCCTACTCATGGGCTTCCTTACCCATTTATTCACCTCCTAGATGATATAAGAAAAATTAATGGTCTAATTAGCTTCATGCTAATTTTGGGAACATTACAGTCCTCCCCTCCCAAATGTTGCTTGTCCTCAAGAAAATGCAAGGATAAAACTGAAGGGAATTCTTTAGGCATGTGGGCTGAAATGAATTGGGATCTACCATCCCCATATGAATCTCCCCTCCCCAAGCAATCATCCAAAAAAAATGAGTTACCCTCCAACATGGCAACTCCTGAAAGTCTTCCTCCACCTTTGGCGCATGGAAAGTAGGTGGGCTGAAAATCTAATCATGGCAGAAAAGGTAGTCTACCCCTTGCTGTCCTCCTCTCCACACATGATAAGTGTAGAGCATGTCATAATCTTGGGCTGCCATAGTATTTCCCTATAGTGGCAAAATGAAGAACAATCCTCCAAGGATCTCTTCTCCATCATTAAAGAACAAGCTGACCCAAAACATCTCATCCATGATGAATAGGACATGATCATCATAGGACATCCAAATGAGAAGTTTTTTGTAGGTTTTACATGATTCTGCACGATACAAACAATGTCTCAAGTGGACACAACGCAGTTTCTCCCATTGCAACTTCAGAAAATATTATGGCAAGTGATGTTTTGAAAAATGGCTAGTTGTGTGAATCATCCCATCTACTAGTGAATAGTAAATGAGTGAATGTATCAACTGAGCATACAAGATTGAATCAAACACTTGCCCATGGTTAAAAAAAGGATGGCTGTCTCCATCATAATAGCTGGCAAAATCTTGCTCATTGGGCTCAACAATAAACTTTCACTCTTGTGGAGCAATGCATTGTATGACAATGGTAGGAAGATGAAAATACTGTGTTACATAATCAATAGATGAAAAAACAACATTCTCACCATGTGCTAAAAGTAAAGTGATGCATTAATACATGAATAAGTTCATGCTCCAAAGGAACAATGATGTTTTCCTATGCAAATAAGCTCCTACCAACCCATAGCTCAATTCTTTGACATGATGATTGTCAAAGACTCCTCCAATAATGTTGTTGCAAATATGGAATTCCTCCTAAGATGGAAGTAATTCCTGATCATAAAAGGCCAAGGAGTAGCCACTTTGCACCATGATAGTGCCATCTCCTACTCCTACAACATCATACAACATGTGAGAGCAAATTTTCCCTTGCTCTCTCAAGTACAACCTAATCAACAAAAGTGTTTGTTGCTTCCTCATGCTCGCATCATACAAGACATGTGATGAAGACATAATGAATGATATGAATGTCACATCTATAGCATAAATACATACTCTTTGTTTCTCAATGATGCATGCATCCTGCCACATATTCTCCATCCCCACACAGTTAGAAAGAGTATATGCCAAGTGTTGGCCAAACTCCTTCAGGAGTAACCAGCTCAACCAAGCCTCCTGCTGCCCAGTATCATAAATTTGCAAGTAGCTCACCAGATTCTTGCTCTCCATCCACATCCACTCATCCATCTATGGATGTCTCCCTTCACTCTCAATCTTGGTACCCTTCCCATGAAAACTACTATCCTCCCAAATCATATTTCTGTCTTTGCATTTCATGGGATATTGAAATGCAATCTCCTCAATGACCAAATTGATCTCATAAGGATCCAACTATGTGGTAGGAAAAAACCTCCCATCATGATGTGTAGGGCTCAAGGAGTCTCCAACACAAACATGAGAGATGTTATCCATCCTAAGATGTCCTCCATCATCTATTTGTTCCCCCTTGAATCCATAAAGATCCAAGTGTGAGGAGGGAAGAACCTCCTCAAACTGTTGAAGAAATTTGCACTCCATGATGTGTTGAAGTGCACCTCCAATGAAATCTCTCCATGAGATCTCCCTCTCGTTAATAGTCCTCCAAAACCAATGAGGTCTTAGATTTGCTGAAAGTAGAAGTCTCTCTTTGAGCTGAGAGGTACTCATTGAGAAAGGGTCATCTAGAAAGGAGAAAGGGTTTCTCACTTCAATATGTCTACTATCTTTCATCCTTCCATTCAAGTCTTCAAACCCCAACCTCAAGTGTGGTATGCATTCCAAAAATGGCTCATGAGAATGATGGTTTATTTCTTCCTTGAATGTTTCAATGTTCCACAACACAGTGCAATCTTTCTACTCTACATTAGCAATGTGTGTGGATTCTCGGTCATATAAAGATGAATTCTCACAATCCTCCAAAAGATTTGCTAAAATAGAAAGTGGAAATTTGTCAATACCTTGATGGAACTTGGGATCTCGTTGTATGGCTGCAATAGTTCTTTCCGCCAATGAAATGGCTGCCCCATTTGCAGATGTAGAAGGCTGCTCTTCCAAGGCTGTGACAACGCTGGTATAAGTCTCCTCCCATGGTGCTATGGGATTTTTCTCCTCTGATATTTATCTATCAAAGGTTCTAATCAACCTTTGAGTGAACTCTGCAAAAGTATTCACCCTTTCATGGATCAAGTGGCTGAACCACCAAACATTGGCTTCACCCTCCAAGTACAGCGCTGCAACTTTTATTGCCTCCCTCTCTACCACTAGGTGTAGTAGGAAGAATGCCTCAAGCTTCCTTGCCCAAGTTCTTGCCGTAGATGATCCATCATATGTAGGAAATAGAAACCAATTACCTTTGATTCCTCTTTTGTTGCAGGACCTCCTCTCTTCCTTCAACTGAATGAACTGTGGAAGAGCTAAAGACTCCTTGAAGGCTCTAGGTTGTGATTTGTACTCAACAAGGTACTTACTTAGAATCAGATGATCCAAGTATCTTCCATGCTCATTGTCTTCTTCTTGATGAGAATAGGAAGTGTATGGTCCTTCCTTCTCTATTTGCTCATCCTCCTTGGGGAGGTTCTTCATAGATCTGAAGAATGATGAGACAAAACCCATCCTCTCCAATATTATGATATTCTTCTATATTATTTGGCTGAAAATCACAAGCTAAGCCAAGATGATGCTCTGATACCACTGTAATATCCGAAAATAGGAAAATTCTACAACAATAGGAATATCTTGAGATATTCTAGAGTTGGAGATCCAACAATATGTAAACACATTAATGGAGTAGCAGTGATAAAATAACACAAATAATACAAGAATATCCAAATATCCATCATATTAGATCATAGAAGCAAATGCGTATACAAATCCTTGAGGAACAATCACTCAAGTGGGCAATGCAACCCTCAATAGAACATATACATGATAAATGAAGAACACTGTTACATGACAAAGACCAAGGCTATATCAATGCAGTCTATAAAGAATAACTGCTGCAAAATGATGTCAATACATAGATATATCAATGTGCAACTCATAAAATATGGAGAGTGAAGATATAGACACCCAAAGGCAATTTCTAGACAATCCTGGAAGGATTGGCTAAAATATGCAAAAGTACAAAATGTCGGAGTTGCAGGGTAGCAGCTGCAACTCAAGAACTAGACATGGATGTAGATAGCTGAAGATGCTTCATATGGTACATGAATCTCATCCAAAGGATCCTTCAGGTGAAAGGTTGATCCAATCACTGAAGATCTCACCCTCCAAACTAGCAATGCAAACCCCCACTGCAAATATAATCAGAAATAACGTAGTGAAGGAGATGGACTACATTGTAGGAGATGGGAGGTTCTTGGCCTGATGCCAAATATGTGAAATCAAATACTGAATCTTCCTCACTAACCTCCCATAGGAATAGAAGCTCCCTCCTCTGAAATATGAGCCAAGGAAATAGTGTTGTGGAACCCTCCACTGCAACACCCCGCAACACAACGTTTCCTACTACAAGAATAGTGTTTTAGCTAAAGGAGGTGGCTTTGCCTTGAGCCTAAAATGTGCAGAAATGAAGTACAATCCCTCAAGAGGCCTCTCAAGAAGGGATAAGGATTCCTAAATAGGAAATCCTTGTGCTAAATGGCACAGAAATATCAGTTAAACAACTGAAGAGAGAAAATAGTCATGCAGACCAATTTCTATATTCAATAACATATCCTTCTATGGCTACCTTGTCCTCCCTTTATACAAATGAAAGCCCCCTTGCCTTAGCCCCCACACGTTATGGTTTCCCCCACCAAATGATCTCTTCCCCTTTCACACTACGCTGTCTTTCAAGGTGATCCACTCCCACTATCGAAGTGTTGTTGACTTGGTCAAACTTGACGTTGTCCTCATGCACTTGCCCCTTTCCACACTTGAGGGTGCAAAATTTAGCTACTCTGATGATCCCTTTCACACTATGAGGGATTTTATTCCTACTCATGGGCTTCCTTACCCATTTATTCACCTCCTAGATGATATAAGAAAAATTAATGTTCCAATTAGCTTCATGCTAATTTTGGGAACATTACATCTCACATGAAGTAATATATTATGACACATTAGAGGCATATTCGAAAACTACTAACCACTTATATTTCATTTTAATAGTGATTTATTAGACATGTTTCTGTAGTTTTTCTTCACCCAAGCACAAATGATCATGTTTTTCAACAATAGAGAAATGTTCTTGCTACTGCTACTCATGTGAGAGGACAAGTTCATTATGTTTTGAATAGTTTCTAACTAATTTATCCTCCAACCACACTGGTGAAGTGATGATAAGTTGGAATAATTGTGATGAATACATGTGCTAGTAGAAAGACTAACAACAAGGAGAAATTTTTCTTGCAATGTTTATCCACTCGTAATGGACTTATTGGATTATCCTTACTATGAAGTCTTTGTTTCATGGGTATACTCTTACTAGAAATAATCCTCGAATTTGAAAATCATATGAGAAGGATAAAATGATAAGACGTCTTCAAGACATGTTAATGATCACATGTTATGAATTTATAAATAATCGATTGGACCATTCTCCATTGCAATATCACTCACAACTCATCAATGTTACATAACAATCCCTGATCTAAGATAATGTTTGCAATGACATGAAAATTAAAGTCTCTAACTTTATGATCACCTAGAGATTCAAAGTCTACCAAATAGGAGGCCACAGTAGCCTTGTTGTGTAATTGGAATATAATTGGAAGGAAACTTTTGTCAGGAATTTTTGGTGCCTTTGTGTAATTCCAATGAATTTTTGTACTGTTATGTAACTGTAAGGAAAATTTACTCATTTTTTTTGGCTGTGGTGGAACATAGTTACTTATAAAGTGCATGAATTTGACTTAGGAGTATGAATTGGGAAGAAAAGAGGTTGAACTATAAAATTTTAATTATGTCACATGTGATACTGGGAAGGACATAAAAGAAAAAAGAGAAAGATGGTAACCTCCCGTCTAGTAATAAGTAGTGAAATGATGTCATTCCTTTCAGCTTTCACTTTTAAAAATTATGATAGGAATATTTTTAGCAACAAAATTATATAGGCATGTATCATTTTCTAGAAAGTGAAGTTTGTTGTCACAAGGTTTAAGGGACATGCAATCCTGTGTTGTGATGAATTGCAGAATGATAGGAAAAGAGAAGGTAATGCCAAAATTATAAATTGGGAAAGAGTATTAGGAAATATTAAGAACAAGTTCCTATCCAAGGATTACCAAATAAATCTTTTCAAGAAGTCAAAAAACCTTAGATAGATGCCTATGATAATGAGAGTATACTTAAGAATTTTATAAATTAAATATCAGAGTTGGATACATTGAGTAGGATGTTGAAAATGTTTCCATATATCTTAAGTGCTTGAGGTATGATATTTAATGTGAGATTGATATCACGACTTTAAGCATAGTCAGCGATGCTTACCAAGCTACTTTGAAATATGGGTAGAAGATTTCTAGAAAAAATAATCAGAGTAGAGGAAAAGTTCATGTGAGAGGCAATGAACAAACAAATAGCACAAAAAGAGGAGGTGAATTTAGAGGGATAATATAATTCCCTAGAATCAAAGGTAGAGGTAGAGAATACAATCCTAGATGCTAGAAGTGTGGAAAGTAAGGCCATATGTCATAGGAATCCCCATATTATACTCGAACGTAGTAAAGGAGTGCACATGTGGTTAAATCTAGAGAGGGGAAAGTGAGTATAATAGAAACTGAAGTTGGTGAAGTAGGAAAATACTTGGTTTTGAAGAGGGATCTAATTTATTTAAGAAAATGGACAAAAGAATAATTTATTGGAAAGAAAAATTACTGTTATTGATCTGGGGTTCGATAGAATCCTACCAATAAAAGTGTCCATCGTAATCTAGCACAACATTTCCATTTTCATTCCTTCGCAAGGGAGAAAATCTCACCCAATGACTGCCAAGCCTATTAATTGACGGGTTGAGCATCTAGACAGTGACATTATTCATTTCATTGATTAAAATATACAAACAAATTCCCATAATCATTCATAAATATTCAAATATCTCTCAGACAAAGTAAAATGGACACATTTAGAGAATTTGATGGAGATATTTAAAAGAAAATTTAAATTACTACCCAGCACATTTTCATTCAATCATAATAATATACATACGGATCCCCACAACAAGCATCTTGTATATTATCTCATAGGAGCCTGCACCATTACATGATAGATTCATATAAACTACATAAGATCTTTTCATAATTTGTCCAAAACCATTGAAGAAGTCAAGATTACAATATAATGTCCCAAAAGACTTCAATATTCATTCCAACATTATGCTGACCTTTATTTTCTCTCTCTCTTTCAAGCTTAATCTCTATGGCTATATATAGATTCAATCCTTTTATCTTGTCCATGCTTTCTTAATTTAGTATGCTTTAACCATCTTTACAAAATCTAATTTCTTGGTCTACTTTTCACATGATTCTTTCAAATGTAACATCTCGATCCTTCTTCCATAGCCTTCACAAGTTCCAATGTCATTTCTTCTTTCTCCACTCGTCATTTTATTTATTTTTTCATGCTTTATGACCCATTTTACCATTTTATTTTTCAGCTTGCACTTCCTATCCCTGCAACTCTTTTCCGAAAAAATAATTCAATATGCTTCCAAAAACGAAGGACCCAATAGGTCTCAACCAAAACCTATTGAATCACTCTTTTTTCAATCCTTTATTTTCTCTCACGGTCCTTATTTTGGTTGCACAACTAATGCTGATGTTTTTTTACCCGTGGACTAGTTATTCTCCCTCAAATAAAGGACCCAACTCTTGAATGGTATGTAGAGATTGATTCTTGAAAGTGTTGTAATAATCAATCACAATTTTGCATGCAACGATCATTGTAGTAGCCTGATCAATGAATTGGGTTATGAACTCTGCAATTGGTTTATCAGGGTATGAAGAAACGAAGCTTTTCCACTATCCTGTCAAAGGGTGTGGTGGTGTGAGACAATGAAGCAGGACTATGTGGTGGAGATGTGGTGAGTGAAGGGATAGAGCATTAATCAATAATATTTATAGGCCAAATGGGCTCTTTAGGATTTTCATTAGGGTTTGTTAGATTTTGTAGCATCATATGGTGTTATAGTTTTGAAACCTTGTGGAGAGGCTAAAACGCGTGATTTCTCCCAAACCCAGAAATTTTTTCTCGAAATTCCACATAGAGAGAGCTCAATTAAATTAACTGATCATCATTTAAATTTTTCCTAAGTCTAACTTAGGAAAAATGGTTAATTAATAGTAATTAATTGAGGAAGGTTATAATTCACTAGAAATTCACGCGAATCAATTTGGATATGATCTTATACATCTAATCATTTTTAATCTTGATTGTTGGAGTTCCAACTGAATATTATAAGAAGAGGTCGATGGGTGGATGGAGAAATACATAGAGGACCATGTAGTGTAAGTTCCATAGGCAGTTTGAGTTAGCCAATATTAGAGTTTGAGCCAGACAGAGGACACATGGCTAGATAGGAGTAGGAGAATTATCCAGAACAAATTTTATAGTTCCAGAGAGGAAGAGAGAGAAGGAAAAATTATTTCTCCATAAGGTTACGTAGGGTCTGTTGAGAGGCTCAAAGAGGAACTTAAATTTATCTAGAGTGGAGGTTATTTTAGGTTCCAGAGGCTGAAAATATTTTCCAATAGGAAAGAGAGACACTTCCTCATTCAACATTAGGCCAGGCGAATTGAGTAGTAGTTGTTCTAGGTTGAGCGTGTGGTAGGTTGTGTAGAAGTGATGTAGGGACTGCACTGTAGAAATTATGGTGTAGAATTGTAAATCCTCATGAAATTTTAATCTAGTTCACAAGACACAATCCTACACTACTTCTCTTCGGAATTCAATTCACAATTTTGAAAGTGAATCACAAACATGCAATGAAAAATAACACACATACATATAATATTTTTCAAGGAAAAAGAAATATGGTAAAAACCCTTTGCCTAATTGCATTAATATGATGAATAGAGATGCATTAAAGTTTATTTGATCAACTGAGCATAACCTAAAAGTGAATACCCTGTATCTCTGCTCATGGAGAAGCTCTGGCCTAGAATTAGTCAATTTCTGCCTCTTCTTGAGCCCCTATTTTCTTGCGCAATTCAAATAAATAAGGCCCCTAATATTTAGAAAATTACTCCAAAATGATTGAAAAATTCACAAGGCTAATCATTTGACTGCATGCAACACCTATACACTCAATACTAGTTTACAAATGATGTTAAATTTCCTTGGAATCTCCACCATAACCAAGGAGCTTGAATTGTTTGCATGCACTAGATATACTAGGCTAATTGATCAATTAACAAGATGATCATGCCAAGAATGCCAAGACTATTAATTGAAGGCCCTCTCTGAGCATTAGGAAGGCTAGATCCTAATCTCAAAAGTAGCTTGATAGTTACCTCTAATATTTCTTGAACACCCATAACAACCTTGGGAAATTTTGGAGTGATAACAGGTTAACATCTCTCCATAGGTCAATATCTCTTGAAAATGTGTTTGAACTTAAATATTCATTGTCCTATCCTAGATTTTACTAGCTTCGACATGTAATTGTTGTTGATTTTAAAAGAGACAAGGCCTTTCTTGGATCCCTTAAGTCTCGATTATGGTCCCAAACCTTTGTAGGATCGCTATTTTAGAAAGCTCTAAGAGAGGTGCTTCTATTTCCTGAGGAATCCTTTATCTAGGTACATTTAATTGGTTCATTGAAGAAATTATAAGTATTCCTCTAGTGACTACATTCATTGTCCAATCCCCTAGTTTTCTTGAAGAAGACAACATTCCTCCTATAAGTAGGGTTGTTGCAAATCAGGAAGAGAGAAATCCATCACCTATTCAAACTAACTTCCTTCGTGTGTTTGAAATTATTTTTAATTCAACTCTCAATATGGCAACCAATACCAACGAAAACCAACCCAATGTTCTTAGAAATAAAAGTTACCTTTCTAGTGTTTTGGGACCTTTGAAATTGAATGATAATCTCTAGTCTTTTCGTGAAATATATAATGAATGGTTATCCAAGTTCAAAGGGATGCCACTAAAATTTCCCATGATCATGTTGATGATCTCTATTGGATGCTTTCTCTAAGGAAAATGACGACAAGAAAGAATTGTGATTTTATTTTATTTATCCTTTAAGGGACAAGTTAGTGAATAGTATCTTAGTATTCTGTAATATTCCTAATTAGCTTTCAGCTAGTTGGAATATTAATTTTTTATTTGATAAAAATATAGGTGAACAAGTGGGTAGAGGTACCCATCAATCTCTTTAGTAGGAATAAAAACCACTTCTCATGTGAATGTGGATCATTGTATCAGTAGTATAAAGCACCTAGAGGTGTGAATAGGGGCTAAAGCATGTGGACAGGGTCAAATTTTACCAAATCAATAATGTTTTTATGGAGGGAGTGGATAGTTAATGGAGGAAAGTGCATTCATAGAGGAGGAGTGTATGCATGAGAGTAGTTTCTTTAATGAGTTGGACCTAGGGTGAGGAAGCTCACCAAGCATATAAGGAAGAGAATGGCAGACATAGAAGGCATTCAAAATATTAATATTGTATTGGTCTTTTATGACTTTTTGCACCCTTCAACTGTTTAGCTAAGTTTGTTGTGTTTTTTATCACAAAGGTTTTTCCGAGTGGAAATCCCACCCTCATCCTCAAGGGACTTTGAGTGCCTACTTAGGAGAGGTTCATTAAGCATCATTTCCACTATCAGGCTTTGGGCCAAGCTTCATCCTTCACTCACAGTGCAGTCTCCTTCAGGACTGTGTTGTTTTGGAGGGTAGCAGTAATGGAGGGTTGATAGACCCAATTTCTGAGCTTTTTATGCAGTGGAGGGAGAAGCCCTTCATTCAGGAGGCTAGTGAGGAAGTTCTTAGAGCTTCATTCCACCATGCAGAATCAGCCCAAGTAGCACCATTCACCCACATTGCAGTCTCCTCCACAAATTGTGTTATTTTAGAGTGCAATTGCAGTGGGAGGTCAAGTATCCAAGTTCTTGACCCAGTTTTCCAGTGAGGGGATAAGCCCTTCATCCTGGAAGGTTGTGAGGAGGGATATCAGCTATTGTCATACAATATCAACCACCTCCCACAAGTGTTCCAATTGAAGATCATTATTCAGCCATAAGGCCACATTTTGTATATTCTGTATTTTGAGTATTTGTAGAAACCCTTCCTGGGTTATCTTGGAATAGCGCTAGAAATCCTAGATCTCATCCTGACATTTTCTAAGCACCCTATCAGCAGGTCCATGTGTTTACATTTACAACAACAGTAAAGCCCAACTAAAATTGTGTTGTTTTAGCCTGTGAAATTATTATATAGCAGTTGTTCTTCATATTTTATGCAATGGGTCTCTAGAGGCTTGTTTTGCCTAAATTGAGTGTATTTTTCCTGAAGATCTTGTACACATTTTCTACTATATTTTTTAATAAGAAGCATATATGATCTGCTCTCATATTTATGTGCTGATTTATCACTGCATTTTCTTTTCTTTTTTTCTATATTCCTGTCTTTTCCATTTTGGAATATTACAGTGGTATCATAGGATGATCTCTCGCTTAGCTTGTGCGAAATACATCTTATGACATAAGGAGAAGAGATCCATAATGATGGAGGGAATGAGTTTTGCCTCATTTCTTTTTAGATCTAAGTAGGATCTCTCCAAGGAGGTAAAAAAAATGAGAATGGAGAGGCACAAGGGGACCTCAAGAAGGTTTCAAGATGAGGAAGCTCCAAGCACTTCCTATCTGCAGCAGAAGAAACTGGTATTGCACAAAGCTCCAAAACAACCTATTATATCCACTTTCTTGGAAGAGGAAGGTGAATGGCATGTAGATGGAGGAAACTTAGATCATGAGATTGTAAGTGATATCTTACAGAGTACAAATCTCAATCAAGCATTTGATGGGTCATCCAAAAGCACAACAAGGGCTTGGAGGAAGAAGTTAGATGCATTCTTCATGCTACATCCAGTAGCAGAAAGAGAAGTAGTTGATATTGCAGTTCTTCACCTTGAGGGTGAATCAAAGGATTGGTGGTTCAACCATTTGAAACATGTAAGAGTGAATGCTTATGCAGATTGTACTCAAAGGCTGATCAAGAAATTTGATAGAAGGAAACTGGAGGTAATTCCTATTGAGAAATTTTTCAACATTGATGAGAAAGTGCATGAGGAGCCAAGGGGGGATGTCAACATTATCACTTCAAAAGAGGAGAAAATTCCACCACCATCAACTGCAAGAGTACTTGCATCAGGAGAAGGAACACTTGCATCTTTGTAATATGGTCTTAATCTCTTGACATTAGGAGTCCCATGCATGATCCAGGTGATGCATGATGGAGAAGAGACATATACCAGTGCTAGTGCAGTACTATAGGAGTAGCCATCAACATCGCCACTAGTTGGAGAAGAAATTACACTGGTTGGAGGAACCCTTGTAGCTATACAAGATGCTCCCAAGGATTAGCTCATCCAAGGTATGCAAACATTTCCACCCCACATTATTTCAGCACATCAGATGGAGAGTTGTGGGGACATGCCATCAGGGAAATTTCATGACCAAGGGTTAAAGAACACTGCTTATTTGAAATAGCATACTATCACTGTGTAGAGGGCCATTAAATATTTCAAGGAGGAGATGCATAGCCATCCTGTTTTCTCATAGTTGAGCTGCACACAACACCTTTGGTTGGAGTGTAGAGTTTCTGAGGATAGGATGGGGATAATCCTAATCAATCCAATGCAGAAGTGTGTGTTCAACATTTTATATGACCCTAAGACAACAGATGCACCATCATGGAGATCAGGAGCGCTATCACTGAGCAGAAGTGATGAGTTTGGGGCCCAACTATTATTGAATAATTTTTATGAACATTCCACTTATGTAGCATTGGAGAGGCATATTGTTGATGAGATACATCTTATTATGGGTACCATATCCCATTATTATGATATGTCATTCTTGATGAGCACCTCACAGCTCAATGAGAAGCTGTTACCTACAACATATTTGGAACCTTATGTGTTTAACTTGGCCATTTATGAGTGGTATTTATATAGAGATATCCATGAGGTTGCACTTCAACATATCATGAAGTGCAAATATAGTCATCAGATTTGGGAGGAAGTTGTTCTGCATTGGATGAGTACCAAATTGGAGCATGATAGGAGATTCCCATAGTTGGATGGATGGGTGAGGATGATGAGAAAGGGGTTGGTGAGCCACTTGCAGATCTATGACACTGGGCAGCAGGAGGCATGGCTGCCCTGGCTACTCTTGAGAGATTTTGGCCATCACTTGACATATCCTATGACAATAGGTGTGTTATTGTTTGGGACATGGCATGGCACTCACATCATGTGGCAGCAAATATTTTGGTTATATGGGACATTCTGCATGTCAATCATGATGTACTTACTCCATGGCTTGTATGATGATGATACGAGGAGGCAACAAGAGTCACTGTTGCTCTAGCTACTCTTGAGAGAGTATGAGTTGAATTTCTGCCATACCTTGCATGGTGTTTCAGGAGTATATGGTGGCACGATCATGGTGGTAAGGGGATACTCCATATCCTTTGAGGATCAAAATATACTTCCACATAGGAAGGAGTCTTCCATATATAGCAGAAGTTTGTTGGCATTCATGCATGATTTGGCCAAATTTGGGATATTTTGGAAGGGCAAAGGATTTGACCTCCATAAAATTCAATCCTGTTCTAAGCATAAGCAGCTACAAGGGAGGCAGCAACAGTGGGCCTAGTGACATTCAACAAACCAATGACAGTCAAGGAAAAGGAGTAAATAATGAACCAAAGAGTGAAGAAGAATTCAGCCACGAGGATAGTATAAATAATGGGGAAGGGAAAAATTCTGAAAACAAGGATAGTGAACATAGAAAAAATGCAAATGATACAATTTATGAAACAGAGATTGAAATTCAAGGTGAAGACCACAGGCAAGACAGAGAAGACAGTGGGCAGAGAAGTGAGGAAAACTCACCTAGTAAGGAAGAAAGAGACCATCAATGTATAAGAGGGACTAATGAGGTTGCCTATGACAGTGACCCCGCAGAGAGTGCAAACAGCGATACAAAGGTTGAGTTTCACAGTGAAAACAGTGGGTCAAAGGATGAAGAAGAGGACATTCATGAAGATAAAGATGTACCAAGAAGTAATGAAGACACTTCTCGCATTGAAAAAATAGAGGATGAAAGTCCTAAGGGTCTTGAAAGTGATGATGGCATAAGAGATAGTGAGACTGCTTATCAAAAGGGAAGTCAAGATCAAGGTGAAAATGATGCACTCACGAAGCTAACACATGAGGAGAAAAGCAGTCCTAAGGTCACTAATGATCAAAGTTTGCAAATGAAACTTTGTGCGCCTTTCCCCATTATCTATGAAAGAGGAACGAGGCATGTGTTTACTGCCTCCAAAAGGCAAGGGGCCATGCCATCCTCCTCAACTCAAATGATTGAAAAAGGTAAACAACAAATGAAGGAGGAAGAATACAACCATGAGGAGGAAAGAGAATTTGAACTCATCAACGTAAACAATGACGATGAAAATGAAACAAGAATTGCAAACTCCCTTCTACAAGACATGAATGCACAGATTAGGGATTTGGAAGCTGAATTAGGGAGAGCTAAGGATCTAATTCACTTCTTGTAGATGTAGAACAAACAAATGAGTGGCCAGCTGGCAACATGCATATAGACTTCATATTATCATGCATAATTAAATGTATCCATCTAGCATAAGAACTGACCAAGGTATCGACTATTATTTTTTTGATTGGATATTTAACCTAGAAAATTCATCAACTAAGTTATTTAGTGAGCTTTGGTTTTTTCTTCTCCCTTAGTCATGTCTAATACGCTGGAAATTTAGTGATGAAAAGGATTGTCTTTATGGAAACAAAATTTATATTTTTGTTGCATTATTTCCTATTCCATTATTTGAATAGGCCACGTTGTTTGCAATTCATGTGGTCATCCCTAAAAGCCCTTAAAAACTATTGATCAACTCATCCAAGGTAGTCAAACATTTCCACCCCATATTATTTCAGCACATCAGATGGAGAGTTGTGGGGACATGCCATCAGGGAAATTGCATGACCAAGGGTTAAAGCGCACTACTTATTTGAAATAGCATACTATCACTGCGTAGAGGACCCTTAACTAGTTAAAGGAGGAGATGCATAGCCATCCTATTTTCTCATAGTTGAGCTGCACACAACACCTTTGGTTGGAGTGTAGAGTTTCTAAGGATAGGATGGGGATAATCCTAATCAATCCAATGCAGAGGTGTGTGTTCAACATTTTATATGACCCTAAGACAACAGATGCACCATCATGGAGATCAAGAGCGCTATCACTGAGCAGAAGTAATGAGTTGGGACATGGCATGGCACTCACATCATGTGGCAGCAAATATTTTGGTTATATGGGACATGCTCCATGTAAATCATAATGTACTTACTCCATGGCTTTTATGATGATGATATGAGGAGGCAACAAGAGTCATTGTTTCTATGGCTACTCTTGAGAGAGTATGAGTTGAATTTCTCCCATAACTTGCATGATGTTTCAGGAGTATATGGTGGCACAATCATGGTGGTAAGGGGATAATCCATAGCCTTTGAAGATCAGAAGATACTTCCACATAGGAAGGAGCCTTCCATATATAGCAGAAGGTTGTTGGCATTCATGCATGCTTTGGCCAAATTTGGGATATTTTGGATGGGCAAAGGATTTGATCTTTTTAAAAAGAAATAGTGATACAAATAGTGACCAAAAGAAATAAAAAGATCAAAATAGCACTACTCCTTATAAATACCACCTACAAAGAAAAAGAGAGTATTAGAGAAAAAGAAAAAAGCCAAAAATAACATTGGTAAAGTGGGTTTTACCTTTGATTTTTATCAAAAGGTATAAAAAAACTCCAGAAAAACATCTCCCATTTACCATTTGGATATTTGAAGAAGGAGTGAGGGTTTTTTCGAATTTTCCGAGAGAGTCCTTAGGCAGTTTTTTCGAGCGCTACGCTCCTGAGTAGTTGTGCTGCGCTCCTGTAGCGTCTCCCTGTGCTATTTTCCTTTCGGCACTGCGTTCGTGTGCGGAGGTGCTGCGCACCAGTATAAAACTCAGCATGTAGCCTCTGCAAGAAAACACGTTCAGGGCCAGCCGACATCAATGTGTTGCGTGCCCACCATCGTGCAGCCACCGCCAGAGGCCCGGCACCATGTTGTGCTGCTACCACAATGTCCAACCTCTGCACGAATTTTCGTTCATGAGGTGACCTGACTCTGCTAGGCAGGTTCGGGAGCTGCGTGCAGAAGCTGTGCTGCGCTCCTACCACAACGTGCAACCTCTACCCGAATTTTGGTTCAGGAGGTGACCCAACTTTTCCAGGCACATTCAGGAGCTACGTGCAGAAGCTGTGTTGCACTCCTGCCATAACGTGCAACCTCTTCCGAATTTTTTTTTAGGAGGTGACTTGACTCTGCCAGGCACATTCAGGAGCTACGTACAGAAGCTGTGTTGCACTCCTACCACAGCGTACAACCTCTACTTGAATTTTCGTTCAGGAGGTGACCCAACTCTGCCAGGCACGTTTAGGAGATGCATGCAGAAGCTGTGCTGCGCTCCTGCCAAAGCGTGTAGCCTCTGCCAGAATTTTCGTTAAGGAGCTGACCCGACTCTGCCTAGGGTTTTGTGAGCTTTTTTTTCTGTTGTGGAGGCATTTTGAGAGGTGTTTTGAACCTTTCCCACATGTTCATGTTTTTCTAAAAGATAAGGTCACAAAGAAAATTCAAAGTTGGTTTAGAGAAGGGAGTGAAAGCCTAAAGAAAACACTTGGCCTACACATTGCTGGGCCTTGACCTAATTAGAAACCTCACCATCTCATTCACCATTGTCACATCATTCTACAATTAGTGCCAATTCTCTTTAAAGATTTTGAGGCAGGGGTAAAAAAAGAAAAATGTCTGAAGAAGAGAATGTTTACATTGATGAGGCAAGTCAAAGGCCTAAAAAGCATCAAAGTAAGGGAGGGATGCCAAATAGGTTTGAAACTATAAGCATTGAAGAGATGATAACCTACCCTACTATTTTTTCTTATTTTCAAGAATGGGGATGCTATGAATTCTGTAAAAAAGTACAAAATATCCAATCACCCTCATTTGACCAAGATCTTTGTCGTAAACCTTCATAATCATCAAGTACACCTAGCCAGGTGAATTTTGAGTTGACCACCAATGCCATCTCTAGGGCCACTAGAATACCTTGCATAGGAGAAAGGTGGTTCAAACAAATGCATCTAGACCTAAGCCACTATCGCCCATTCTTGAAACCAAGTTTTCAAGCAGACTGCAAAACCATGTTACCCTTCTCTCATCTATTGGACAAATATGTTCTCCTAATGAAGATCGTTATGAAATACTTCACCTGTGAGGGTAGGTTCTCCAGAGTCTATTCCTACCACATAAGACTCCTCATACACTTCACCAAAACCAAGCTGCTACATGTGCCCTACTACCTCTGAAAAAGTATTCAAAAAATGTCTTCCATCATGCAAAAGAGGCCTCCATCCCAACAAATTTGAAGCCTTTTTCATCATTCCCTCATCAAAGTGATTCTCACACCAACTAGAACAACAAGGCATCCCCTGGGAGGTTTTCATTGCCCATGATGATTTCACAACTCCACAGCCCATCCCTCTGCAAAGTCTGTCATCATCATCTCAAAATCCTCCTCACACACCTCCATCACCCTCCAGTGACCTTGGTTCATCTTCTTCACATGAATCATTTCCTCAAATGGACCTTTCTCATTCACCTTCCCTTAAGAAATCAGAAAATGAAGAAAGTAGTGATGGCCAAGAAGAAAGTAGTGAGGGAGAGGATGATGAAAATGAAGAAAGTAGTGAAGAATTTGAAGATGGAAAAGAGGAAGATGGCCAAGAAGAAAGCAGTGAAGGAGAGGAAGATGGTCAAGAAGAAATTAATGAATGTAGTGACAAAGAAAAAAGTGTTGATGAAGAAGAAAACAGAGATGAAAGAAGTCAGCCCAATAATTAGCAAAAAGACCAAAATAGTGGCTCTAGTGATGAAGAATATGATTCCAAGGATACAGGGTCAGAGACAAATTATCTAGAGGAAAATAGTGAGCTACAAGAAGGCCAAAACAGTGAGCCTAGTGACATTCAACAAACCAATGACAGTCAAGGAAAAGGAGTAAATAATGAACCAAATAGTGAAGAAGAATTCAGCCAAGAGGATAGTATACATAATGGTGAAGGGAAATTTTTTGAAAATAAGGATAGTGAACATAGAAAAAATGCAAATGATACAAGTTATGAAATAGAGATTGAAATTGAAGGTGAAGACCACAGGCAAGACGGAGAAGATAGTGGGTAGAGAAGTGAGGAAAACTCACCTAGTAAGGAAGAAAGTGACCATCAATGTATAAGAGGGACTAATAAGGTTGCCTATGACAGTGACCCTGCAGAGAGTGCAAATAGTGATACAAAGGTTGAGTTTCACAGTGAAAATAGTGGGTCAAAGGATGAAGAAGAGGACATTCATGAAGATAAAGATGTACCAAGCAGTAATGAAGACACTTCTAGCATTGCAAAAATAGAGGATGAAAGTCCTAAGGGTCTTGAAAGTGATAATGGCATAAGAGATAGTGAGACTTCTTATCAAAAGGGAAGTCAAGATCAAGGTGAAAATGATGCACTCACGAAGCTGACACATGAGGAGAAAAGCAGTCCTAAGGTCACTAATGATCAAAGTTTGCAAATGAAACTTGGTGCACCTTTCCCCATTATCTATCAAAGAGGAAGGATGCATGTGTTTATTGCCTTGAAAAGGCAAGGGGCCATGCCATCCTCCTCAACTCAAATGATTGACAAAGGTAAACAACAAATGAAGGAGGAAGAAGACAACCATGAGGAGGAAAGAGAATTTGAACTCCTCAACGTAAACAATGACGATGAAAATGAAAACATGTTACCAAACTCCCTTCTGAAGACAGCAGATACACAGATCGGGGATTTGGAAGATGAATTAGGAAACTAAGGATCTAATTCACTTCTTGTAGATGCAAAACAAGAAAATGAGTGGCGAAGTGGCAACATGCATATAGAATTCATATTATCATGCATAATTAAATGTATCCATCTAGCATAAGAACTATGAGTATCGACTATTATTTTTAAGTGGATATTTAACCTAGAATTCATCAACTAAGTTATTTAGTGAGCTTTGGTTTTTTCTTCTCCCTTAGTCATGTCTAATACGATGGAAATTTAGTGATGAAAAGTTGTCTTTTATGGAAATAAAATTTATATTGTTGTTGCATTATTTCCTATTCCATTATTTGAATGGCCCATGTTGTTTATAATTCATGTGATCATCCCTAAAAGCCCTTAAAAACTATTGATCAACTCATCCAAGGTATGCAAACATTTCCACCCCATATTATTTCGGCCACATTGGATGGAGAGTTGTGGGGACATGCCATCGGGGAAATTGCATGACCAAGGTTGTACCTTCTTATTTGAAATAGCATATTATCACTACGTAGAGGACCTGCTCGGTTCAAGGAGGAGATGCATAGCCATCCTGTTCCTACGCATTGGTACCACCACAACACCTTTGGTTGGAGTGTAAGATTTTTACGAGGATAGGATGGGGATAATCCTAATCAATCCAATGCGGAAGTGTGTGTTCAACATTTTATATGACCCCTAAGACAACGAGATGCACCATCATGGAATCCACGAGCACTATCACTAAGTAGAAGTGATGAGTTGGGGGCCCAACCATTATTGAATAATTCGATAGACATTTTACGTGTAGGAATTGGAGAGGCATATGGTTAGTGAGATACATCTTATTATGGGTAACATATCCCATTATTATGATATATCATTCTTGATGAGCACCTCATAGCTCAATGAGAAGCTTTTTCCTACAACATATTTGAAACCTTATGGGTTTAACTTGGTCATTGATGAGTGGTCTTTATAAAGAGATCTCCATGAGGTTGCACTTCAACATATCATGAAGTGAAAATATAGTCATCAGATTTGGGAGGAAGGTGTTTTGCATTGGATGAGTACCAAATTGGAGCATGATGGGAGATGCCCATAGTTGGATGGATGGCTAAGGATGATGAGAAAGGGGTTGGTGAGCCACTTGCAGATCTATGACACGCGTGAGGAGGCATGGCTGCCTACAGCCTCTTGAAGATTTTGACATCACTTATTTTGTGTCTGACAATAGGTGTGTTATTGTTTGGGACATGGCATGGTACTCACATCATGTGGCAGCAAATATTTTGGTTATATGGGACATGCTGCATGTCAATCATGATGTACTTACTCCATGGCTTGTATGATGATGATATGAGGAGGCAAACAGAGTCATTGTTGCTATGGCTATCTTGAGAGAGTATGAGTTGAATTTCTCCCATACCTTGCATGATGTTTCAGGAGTATATGGTGGCACAATCATGGTGGTAAGGGGATACTCATAGCCTTCCCCGAAAGATCGAATGCTTCCCATAGGAAAGAGTCTTCCCTTATATGTAGAAGGTTGTTGGCATTCATGCATGCTTTGGCCAAATTTGGGATATTTTGGATGGAAAAGGATTTGACCTCTCCATAAAATTAAATCTTGTTCTAAGCATAAGCATCTACAAGGAAGGCAACAATAGTGGGATATAATTATTCCAGCATGTGGCTTTGGCAGCCGACAATTCAGGGATGTGTAGTTTGTTTGGAGATTAGGAAAAACAACCACTTCAAAGGTTATTCTAGGACTTACTTCCAGAGAGAGAGACTCGTCCATGGATATCCATCATTAGATTAATAAAAATACATGCAGCAGAAGTTGCTGTCTTTGTACTTATTGATCATCTAACAAAATGTTTTCATTCTCTTGCCATTTATATACGATGCATTGCTTACAAAGAGGGCAAGCCTCTATTTGGACTTCATGGTCTTTCTAAGACCAACATCAGTGATGGAGATAGCCATTTCTTGTATGGATTTGGGAAAGTATTGTTCTATTCCTGGTATTCTTGGTTGACAAACAATGCTATTTACTGCCTTCTAGTAGATGAGAAAACATGCAACTTTTATGGCAAAGTGGTTGGGAAACAACTTGCGACATTATGTCAATTAAATGAGGTAGAAAAACTATGTTATGTCCACTTGAGAACTATTGTCACCATATAGCATTTCTTATGACATTCAATATCCTTCTCATTTGGATTCCCTATTGTGATTATGTCATATTCACTATATGTGGAATGGCTTGGGAAAGCAAAGTTTGTAGAACAGAGTGGATCATGAAGTCAGTTGCCTTTGCCTCACAGGGCCATAGTATTTCATCCCAAAATCCTTAACTGACTCTATACATATCTAGATGGAGATAGAGAACAACGTGGCATGGAAAATTTTCTCTATCATGTTTAGCCATACGGCCATGTACATTGCGGGAGACGAGATGGAAGAGTTTTCCTATGAGCTACCATTTTGGAGGGCGATCCATTTGCTTGCATGATAGCATGGGGATTGGAGCTTCTCAATGGGGATTAAGGTCCCTAACAAATTTTAGATTCCATGCCTCAGAAGGCCTCCAGACAACATTTATTTGCCTCCATATATATCCCACTTCTTCAATATGAGAGCCATTTTGTTTTATCACCAAAGGATGACTTACACACTTGGGAGGAGCAACTAGGGGAAAAATCAATTGGAGAGAATCTTGTTCAGTGGAGGAGCTTATTAGATGAGGATGCTACAGGGAGGAGAAGGGGATGCTTTACAATATCTATCCTTGCATTTGCTTGCGAACAAGAATCATTTGGGAGGGGAGGACGCCAATTTAATTAGATTTCAGCTAGTTGGAATATTAATTTTTTCTTTGATAAAAATATAGGTGAATAAGTGGGTAGACAAACCCATAAATCTCTTCAGCATGAACAAAAACCAATTCTCATGTGAATGTGGATCATTGTATTAGTTGTATAAAGAACCTAGAGGTGTGAATAAGGGCTAAAGCATGTGGACAGTGTCAAAGTTGACGAAATCAACAGTGTTGTTATGGAGGGAGTGGATAGTTAAAGGAGGAAAACACAGTCATAGAGGAGGAGTGTAGCCATTAGGTAAGCTTTTAATGAGTGGGACCCGGGTGAGGAATTTCACCAAGCATATAAGGGAAAGAGGATGGAAACCATAGAAGAAATTCATAATATTGATATTTTATTATTGGTCTTTTGAATTTTAACGCTTTAGTTGTTTAGCTAATTATGTTGTGTTGTTTAGCAAAAGGTTGTTTCCGAGTGGAAATACCACCCTCATCCTCGGGGGACTTCGAGTGCCTACTCGGGAGAGGTTCAATGAGAATAATTTTCACTATTTGGCTTTGGGCCAAGATTTAGCCTTCATTCATAGCGTAATCTCCTTCATATTGTGTTGTTTTGGAAGGTAGCAACGGTGGAGGTTGATAAACCCAATGTACGAGCTTGTTCTCTAGTGGAGGGAGCAACCCTTCATCCGGAAGGCTAGTGAGGAAGTACTTAAAGCTTCATTCCATCATACGGAATCCAGGCAGAAACAACAACATTCACCCACGGTAAAGTCTCCTCTAGAAGCTTGCTTTATTTTGAGGTGTAGTTGGAGTGGGAGGTCAAGTACCCAAGTTCTTGACCATATTTTCTAACGGGGGATCAACCCTTCATCCAAGAATGTTTGAGGTGGGATATCAACCATTTCCATAATAGATCAGTTGCCTCCACTGATATTTCCTGGTTGCTGGGGGTGTTATTGACCATAAGGCCACATATTGTATTCGAGATTTTGAGTATTTCCAAGAAACCCTTCTGGATTTATCTTGAATAATTATACCAAGCCTAGACAAAAGAAGGCAATTTAAAATAGTGACAAAGAAGCCTCCTTCATCACAATAGATGGTTTCAAAGGGTTTTCAAACTACCTTCTAGGGTTTTGCAGACAAGCACTAGCTCCACTTCATCGGAAATGCAAATCAAGGGTTTTAAAGAAGATGAAGAAGAAGACATGAAAATCAATACTCCACTACACAAAAGATTGAAAAAGATGAAAAGAGTAACACCATAAAGGGACACAAGACTCATGAATAGACGAAATCATCAAGTAGACAAAGAAGGAAATAGTTTCAATATGAAAAATGGAAAAATCATTAAAAATCCCCAATTTGCTAGAGGTTTTGAAAAAATCCCTACTCAAAAAGAAATAAAAAGATCAAAATAGCACTGCTCCTTATAAACACCACCTACAAAGAAAAAGAGAGTACAAGAAAAAAAGAAAAAAAACCAAAAATAACATTGGTAAAGTGGGTTTTATGTTTGATTTTTATCAAAAGGTATAAAACAACTCCAACAAAACATCTCCCATTTACCATTTGGATATTTGAAGAAGGAGTGAGGTTTTTGAATTTTAGAGATTCCTTAGGCGGTTTTTCGGGTGCTACCTCACGAGTAGCTACAGCTGCGCTCTGTAAGCGTCTCCCTATGCTATTTTCCTTTGTGCCCATTCTGTGCGGAGCGGCTATGATGTGAAGTAGAAAACTCGGCGTGGCAAGCACGAAAACACGTTAGGGCCACGACATCAATGTGTTGCGTGCCCACCATCGTGCGGCCCTCACGCCGGAGAGCCTGACGCCGTGTTGTCTTGCTACCACAATGTGCAACCTCTGCCTCGAATTTTCATTCATGAGGTGACCGACTCTGCTAGGTATGTTCGGGAGACGCGTGCGATGGCGTCTTGCGCTCCTGCCACAACGTGCAGCCTCACCGCAATTTTGTTTTCGGAGGAGACTAACTGCAGTACATTCGGGAGCTACGTACGAGAAGGCTGTGTTGCACTCCTGCCATAACGTGCAACCTCTGCTGAATTTTTTTTTAGGAGGTGACTTGACTCTGGAGCACGTTCGGGAGCTACGTACGAACGTGTTGCGCTCTGCCCGACGTACGGCCTACTCGAATTTTCGTTTAGGGTATTAACTGCGAGGAGCACGGGGTGGGAGATGCGTGCGAGAAGCTGTCTTTGTGCTCTGCTTAAAGCGTATAGCCTCTGCTGAATTTTCGTTAAGTGACTGAGCTACGCGTAGGTTTTTGTGAGCTTTTTTTTCTGTTGTGGAGGCATTTTGAGAGGTATTTTGAACTTTTCCTACATGTTCATGTTTTCTAAAAAATAAGGTCACAAAAAAATTGAAAGTTGGTTTAGAGAAGGGAGTGAAAGCCTAAAAAAGAAAACACCCAGCTACATTCTTTGGGCCTTGACCTAATTAGAAACCTCACCATCTCATTCACCATTGTCACATCATTCTACAAGTAGTGCCAATTCTCTTTAAAGATTTTGAGCGGGGGTAAAAAAAAAAAAATGTACGGAAAGAGAATGTTTACATTGATGAGGCAAGTCGAAGGCCTAGAATGCATCGAAAGGAAGGGAGGGATGCCAAATAGGTTTTGAACATATAAATATTTGAAGAGATGACAACCTCCCTACTATTTTTTTCTTATTTTCAGAATGGGGATGCTATGGATGCAGCCAAAAAAGTACAAAATATCCGGTCAATGTCATTTGACCAAGATCTTTGCCCTAAAACCTTCATAATCATCAAGTACCTAACCGGAGTGAATTTTGAGTTGACCACAAATGCCATCTCTAGGGCCACTAGAATAACTGCATAGGAGAAAGGTGGTTCAAACAAATGCATCTGTTACCTAAGCCACTATCACCTATTCTTGAAACCAAGTTTTCGCGGTATTTGCAAAACCATGTTCCCCTTCTCTCATCTATTGGGCAAATATTTTCTCCTTTAATGAAGATCGTTATGAAATACTTCTTTGTGAGTAGGTTCTCCAAGTCTATTCCTACCACAAGACTCCTCATACACTTCACCAAAACCAAAATCTGCTACATGTGCCCTACTACCTTTGAAAACGTATTCGGAAAAATGTCTTCCATGTCACAAAAGTCACTCCATCCCAACAAATTTCAAGCCTTTTTCATCATTCCCTCATCAAAGTGGTTCTCACACCAACTAGAACAAGGCATCCTGGGAGGTTTTCATCGCCTATGATGATTTCACAACTCCCACTGACCCATCCCTCTGCAGAAGTCTGCCATCATCATCCTCAAAATCCTCCCCTCCCACACACCTCCATCACCCTCCGGTGACCTTGGTTCATCTTCTTCACATGAATCATTTCCTCGAATAGACCTTCCTCATTCACCTTCCCCTAAGAAATCGAAAATGAAGAAAGCGATTGATGGCGAGAAAGAAAGTAGTGAGGAGAGGATGATGAAAATGAAGAAAGTAGTGAAAAATTTGAAGATGGAAAAGTGGCCAAGAAAACGGTGAAGGAGGAAGATGGTCGAAGAAATTAATCAATGCGATGACAAAGAAAAATGTGTTGATGAAAGAAAATAGAGATGAAAGTCGGCCCGATAATAAGCAAAAAGACCAAAATAGTGGCTCTAATGATGAAGAATATTATTCCAAGGATACGAGTCGGGGAGACATCACTTATCTGAGGAAAACAATGAGCTGCAAAGAGAAGGCAGAAATAGTGAGCCTAGTGACATTCAACAAACCAATGACGAGTCTAGGAAAAGGAGTAAATAATGAACCAAACGATTGAAGAAGAATTCAGCCAAGAAGATAGTATACATAATGGTGAAGGGAAAAATTATGAAAACAAAGATAGTGAACATAGAAAAAATGAAAATGATACAATTTATGAAAGCAGAGATTGAAATTGAAGGTGAAGACCACGGACGAGAGCGAGAAGACGATGGGAAGAAGTAAGGAATACTCACCTAGTAAGGAAAAAGTGACCATCAATGTATAAGAGGGACTAATGAGGTTGCACATGTGACCTGAGTACGAACAACAGCTCTGAGTTCGGTTCACGGTGAAAACGAGTGGGTCGAAAGGATGAAGAAGAGGACATTCATGAAGATAAATATGTACGAAGTAATGAAGGCACCCACAGCATTGCAAAAATAGAGGATGAAAGTCCTAAGGGTCTTGAGGTCTTGATGATGGTATAAGAGATAGCGAAATTTGCTTATCAAAAGGGAAGTCAGATCAAGGTGAAGATGATGCACTCACGAAGATAACACATGAGGAGAAAAGCGAGTCCTAAGGTCACTAATGATCGCGTTTACAAATGAAACTTGGTGCACCTTTCCCATTATATATAAAGAGGAAGAGGCATGTGTTTACGCCTCCAAAAATGAGGAGCCATGCCATCCTCCTCAACTCAAATGATTGACAAAGGTAAACAGATAGGGGAGGGGAAAGACGACAACCATGAGGAGGAAAGGGGAATTTGAACTCATCGAAAGCGTAAACAATGACGATGAAAATGAAACAGAATTGCAAACTCCTTCTACAAGACATGAATGCACGGATCGAGGATTTAGGCCAGATTAGGGAGAGCTAAGGATCAAGTCACTTCTTGTAGATGCGAGAAAAAACAAATGAGTGGCTAGGCAGGAACATGCATATAGACTTCCTTATCATGCATAATTAAATGTATCCATCTAGCATAAGAACTAACCAAGGTATCGACTATTATTTTTTGATTGGATATTTAACCTGAAATTCATCAACTAAGTTATTTAGTGAGCTTTGGTTTTTTCTTCTCCCTTAGTCATGTCTAATACGAGGGAAATTTAGTGATGAAAAGGATTGTCTTTATGGAAATAAAATTTCTATTGTTGTTGCATTATTTCCTATTCCATTATTTAAATGGGCCATGTTGTTTGCAATTCATGTGGTCATCCCTAAAAGCCCTTAAAAAATATTGATTTTAAATCAATGATATATCTATTTTTCAAACTCCATTTTTGGATTTTTTCTTTTGGATGGATTTTAAATGGATTTGAGATATGTAGTTTGTTATTATAATTTATGCTTATAAAGTTGTCAAAATTAGCACAATTTGTGCCAACTTATAAAAAATGGATTACCCATTTTTGGGCAATATAGCATTCTAATAGATTCACTTGTAGTCTATTGAAAAAATATTTATATACTTAAAAAAAAGAGGGGATCTATATAGTAAGAAGAATGTTAATGAAATTACGGCTTTAATAATATTGAAATAAAGTGGAGACTCTTATTAAATGATCACAATTTTCACTTATAACTTGACAACCGATATGACATATTTTATAATCCTTATTGAACAACCATTAATCAAAACTTCTTTTACTTTAAGAGTAAATCAAATTGGGAAATCATTATTCAATTGCGGTGTCATAAACATACCAAACTATGAGAAAAAATAAAAGCTGGAAAGACATTCTAATTAATTAATTAAAATTATTATTATATTAATTAAAAATATAAATAGATAAATACTATTAGCTAGCATATAATTTCAACCATGTTTTTTGTTGATTATGAATATATCCCTTTTATAATTGAAAAGAAACTGTATCTATAAAATAACATATAAATATATATCCAAATCTTAGTTTAAATACTAAATTTTTATAACATATAAATATAAATCTAAATTTCAATTTAAATGCGAGATTATAAAACCAACAACCATGTTGGATAAATTTATTATTGAAAAAGAAACTATCTATAAAATAACATATAAATATAAACCTAAATCCCATAAACACTTTTAAATACTAAATTGTAAAACCCATAAATTTATAATTAAAAAAAGAAATCATCTTGTCTATAAAATAACATATAAATATAAATCAAAATCCAAAAACAAATTCAAATACTAGAATTGTAAAACAATTAAAAAAAAAATCTATCTATAAAATAACATATAAATCTCATAAACACGTATAAATACTAAAATGTAAAACCATGATGGATGAAACGAAATGATGAAGCACATTAAATACTAAATTTAGATGAAACAACTTTTAAATATAAATGTAAATCTAGAAACCCTTCTGCGTTATCTTGGAATAGTGCTAGAAAGCCTAGATCTCATCCAGGCATTTTCTAAGCACCCTATCGAGCGGGTCCATGTGTTTACATTTACAACGGCGGTAAACCCAACTAAAATTGTGTTGTTTTAGCCTACGAGAATTATTCTATCATGATTGTTCTTAATATTTTGTAATGGGTCTCTAGAGGCTTGTTTGCTAAATCGAGTGTATTTTTCCCTCGAATCTTGTACACACATTTTCTACTATATTTTATAATAAGAAGCATATATGATCTGCTCTCATATTTATGTGTTGATTTATCACTTCTGCATTTTTTTCTATTTTGTTTTCTATATTCTGTCTTTCCATTTTGGAATATTACGGTGAGTATCGAGGAGGATGATCTCTCACTTAGCTTGTGGGAAGTACATCTTATGACACAAGGAGAAGAGATCCATAATGATGGAGAGAGAATGGTTTTTTCCTCATTTCTTTTTAGATCTATGTAGGACCTCTCCAAGGAGGTAAAACAAATGAGAAGGAGAGGCACAAGGAGACCTCAAGAAGGTTTCAAGATGAGGAAGGTCCAAGCACTTTCTATGCCAACGTGAAGAAACTAGTATTGCACAAAGCTCCAAAACAGCCTATTATGTCCACTTTCTTGGAAGACGAAGGTGCATTGCATGGAGATGGAGGAAACTTAGATCATGAGATTGTAAGTGATTATCTTGAGTACAAATCTCAATCAAGCATTTGATGGGTCATCCACAAGCACAACGGGGCTTGGAGAAGAAGTTAGATACATTCTTCCTGCTACATCGATGAAAAGCGAAAGAGAAAGTAGTTGATATTGCGGTGCTTCACCTTGAGGGTGAATCAAATGATTGGTGTTTCAGCCATTTGAAACATGTAGGTAGTGCTTATACTTGATTGTACTCAAAGGTTGATCAAGAAATTTGATAGAAGAGCGGGAGGTAATTCCTATTGAGAAATTTTTCAACGTTGATGAGAAAGCACATGAGGAGCCAAGGGGGATATTGACATTATCACTTCAAAAGAGAGCTGCTACCACCATCAAGCGCAACAATACTTGCATTAGGAAAGGAGACACTTGCATCTTTGTAAGATGGTCTTAATATCTTGACATTAGGAGTCCCGCTTATGATCCGGGGATGCATGATGGAGAAAGAGACATATACCGGTGCTAGTGCGATTACTATAGGAGTAGCCATCGGCATCACCACCCGAGTTGGAGAAGAAGAAATTACAGCATTTGAACCCTTGTACTTTTATACAAGATGTTCCCAGATCGGCTCATCCAAGGTATGCAAACATTTCCACCCCCATGTTGACATTAGATGGAGATTTGTGGGGACATGCCATCGAAATTGCATGACCAAGGGTTAAAGCCCACTTCTTATTTGAAATAACATACTATCCTAGCGTGAGGACCCTTAACTAGTTCGGAGGAGATGTAGCCATCTTGTTTCTCATAATTGAAATTTTGCACACAACACCTTTGGTTGGAGTGTAGAGCTTACGAGGATAGGATGGGGATAATCCTAATCAATCCAATGTAGAAGTGTGTGTTCAACATTGTATATGACCCTAAGACAAAAAATGAACCATCATGGAGATCAGGAGAGCGCTATCCTTTGAGAAGAAGTGATGAGTTGGGCAGAACTATTATTGAATAATTCGATGAACATTCCACTTATGTATCATTGGAGAGGCATATAGTTGATGAGATACATCTTATTATGGGTAACATATCCCATTATTGATATATCATTCTTGATGAGCACCTCACGGCTACGTGAGAAGATTTTCCTGTATATTTGGAATCTTATGGGTTTAACTTGGTCATTGATGAGTGTCTTTATATAGAGATCTCCATAGAGTTCACTTCAACATATCATGAAGTGCAAATATATTCATCAAATTTGGGAGGAAGGTGTTACTTGCATTGGATGAGTACCAAATTGGAGCATGATGGGAGATGCCCATAGTTGGATGGATGGGTGAGGATGATGAGAATGGGGTTGGTGAGCCACTTGCGGATTTATGACACGAGCCGGCGGAGGCATGGTGCATCCTGGCTACTCTTGAGAGACTTCGGCCATCACTTGACATATCCTATGACAATAGGTGTGTTATTGTTTGGGACATGGCATGGCACTCACATCATGTGGCAACAAATATTTTGGTTATATGGGACATTATGCATGTTAATAATGATGTACTTACTCCATGGCTTGTATGATGATATGAGGAGGGAACAAGAGTCAACACAATTGCTATGGCTACTCTTGAGAGAGTATGAGTTGAATTTCTCCCATACCTTGCATGATGTTTCGAAGTATGTTAAGGTTCAGTGATTTGGCCGATTGGTGAGCCAAATGATGATGTAACATCAACGAGCTTTGGAGCCCAAGGACCTAGCCTTCTGGACTTAGAGAGGGCTCTCTACGTATATGTAAAAGATATCGGTGTGTTTGCTTATGGTGTTCGATATTAGGCTAGTTATGAAGTGAGTTTTTTTATTTTGGTTTTAAGTTTGTGAGCTAAAAAAGGCAGTCAAAGATATAAAATGGGTAACAAAGTTAGATCAAGAAGAAACTGGGCTATGAAATTCGAAAAGGTCGGAAGCTATCGAGATGATGATACAAGGTACTTGATGAGGCCGATTTGTTTCAAGGTAGAAAGGATCTTTGGGAAAAATGGAGTAAATGGACATTAAGTTTGTGAAAGACGAAAGATTTCAAGCATAACTAGTTTGATAGTAGACATAAACATGGGATGGCGAGCCATTAATCATGAAAAATGTAACTACAAGCTAAATAATACATAGAAATAAACATTCAAGCCATACATAGAAGTATAAGACCCTCTAACTTTGGGAAATGGCTATCGGACTTTGGGGAAAACACATAGACGGACTAACAACTCATAAAACTATCTTGAATGCCTAAACGAGTCTTTAAGTTATTGGGCACTTTGACGAACAAGCTTTCATGAGTTTTAGAAAAGAGATGTAGATCGAAACTAGGCCTCCTTGGTTCAACAGATAATGATCTAATCGGTCAAAGAGATATTTTCATGGATAAAACTATGGACGGCCGTGAGTAAGCGGGGCATACCATACATCCCTGCTTAACATGCATAGAACTTATGAATGAAACTAGCAACAATATCCTTAAGTTACTAAAGCGATTAAGAATTCTTTAATGCGACTAAGGAAGAAGAAAACATAAATGCTATGAAGATTAAGGAATTTTGAGGTGCCTCCATGGGCATATCTCAAACTTTTCCTCTCTTGATCTATAGCAAGCAAGAAACATGTATTCATGAATGAAAACTAGAAGACAATAACATGAAAGAGACACTATACCATTCTACCAAGTCATGGAATCCATCGAGCAATCCTTCATCATTCATTCGAGAGCATCGAGCGGAGTCCAAAATCATAACACAAGTATGTTCTTCAAAGCTCATATGACCAATATATTGCTTCTTCTCTCAAGTTCAACCTTGTTTACAATGAGAGCGTGTGAATAAATAGGCTCAAGTGAGGAAAACCTCATGGTTCAACTTCCATCCTCATTGGCCTAATCGAAATATCTAAACTTGTCCTTGAGGCTTTGCGAAGCCAAGAGCACAAAAATATCTCATAAAATATCTAAAAATTGCTAAAAAAGGGAATTTAATTGACTTTGCATCCAATTTCCAAGTGCAAAAATAGCTAAACGCACATTTGGAAAAAGCCGGATTTTTAAGTTCAAAAATTACAAAAATACTTCAAATTTATATCGGAAAAAAGGCCCCACGACTTGACGGAAACATTTAGCGGCCTTCCTGATGTCAAAACGAAACCATGATGGCTACGTTGGAAATCTACGAGCGTTTAATTTACGGCGCAACTGAAATTTCTCAATCCGATGCACAGAAGTCCTCCAAATCTTTGTGTGTAAAGCGAGAAAATTACGATCCTGGCGATAGACCGGGCGGAGTGTGCAAAATGCGAGCTTTTTTTGTTGTTTTGAGGGGGAAAAATGATCTCCAAATGCTCTGAAAATCGCTAAGGACATGCTCATAATTATGGCATCCAATGATGCCATCCTCCTCCTTGATGAATCCCCAAAATGTAATGGCGAATTTATGAGTTTTTGATCAAAAACTCAAAAATGCCAAAAAAACCAAAAATTGTCAAAATGGGCTCCAAGAAGTTGGGAGTTGCATGACCCACAAGGGTCCTTGGCAACATGTTCCCGTGTTGCCCGAAGCCCAAATGTCAGAATCTTGATATGCCTTTCTTCTCTTTAAAGATGTAGGCCTTCCCCTTTTTCCTTCGGTTTCTCTTGGGTGGCCTTTAGCTTGCGCGGGGAAAACTAATTCAACTTTTGATAGTGTTGTGTCATCTTCCTTTGCTCAGTCTCATTTCCTTTTCAAGCTTCATCTCCAAGTGTTTATTGGCTCTTTCTAGCCATGCTTCCTTATTTTCTTCTTGCATTTCTTGCTCAAGTAGTGCGATTGAGGGGGAAAAGATTGTTGGGCTTGTTCTTCTTCCTTTTTGCTTTTCCGGGGCTCTTGCAGCCCTATGGTTCTAGGCCTCTTCACTTTCATTTGGTCTTCTTGCATCTTCATCAAACTCATCGATGAGCTCCTCTACTCCTTACTTGGTTTCGTGCTGATTCTTGTATTTGGGGGTGCTCGTGCTTCATGGGCCGGCCAAATGGACACTCATTTGTTTATTTTGGATCTCGAGAAATGATTGAAGGTCTTTGCTAGATGAAGGTCATTCTCCAATGCTTCAATTTGACCCTCGCATTGAATTAGAGAGGTTTTCGAGATAGGGCTTCATTATCGTTGTCGTCACTTTGGATCGGAATGACGACCCAATGCACCTCCATGTTCTTGACTTTCTCCTAATCTTGCCTTCCCCTTTGAAAGCCAATCTTGCACTCTTCCTTCTTGGCATACGTTGAGAGGTCTCTTGGGCGATTTTCTTTTGCTAGAGTTGACTCTTGTCACTTTTAGTGTGACCTTAGGCCCTTTCTTTCTTCTTCTTGGGCTTGTCTTTTAGGAGAAGGCCACAATTTCTTTTGCCCTTGACATCTTCTTGAAGCTGCTATTCATGAGGTTGCTGTGTATCTTCTTGATTGTTTCTTCTCTTCAATGTCATGATCTTTGGTGTCTTGGACTTCTTGTTCATTTTGTGGATTTGGAAAATTTCTTCCTTTCGATTCCTGCAAGCTAACACATTCCATGACCTTCAATATCAAACACTTTCTCTTCCTTTTTGTCCTGCTTGTTCATTTTCACGGAGATGTTGTTTGCCTCTTTCTTCTTGCCTATTTGTTCATTTTCAACCGAGATGCGCTAACATTCGAACTCTTTTCTTCTTGCCCCTCTGTGACCTTCACCTTTGTCCTGCTTGTGTTCCTCATCTTGTTGCTACTCTTCATCTCTTTCTTCTTGCTCATGCCCTCTCTCTTCACTTCTTTGTCCACTTCCCTCTCTCCTTCTCCATCTTTAATCACGACTGATACATTGGTAATATTGAGCCTTCTAGGAGTGACCTTTCTTTGAATAGTACGAGATGGAATAGGGCAGGTGGGAGATATATGGACGGGAGGAATAGTGGAGAAATCCGGGTGGCGATAAAAACATCCCAAGAAACCCTTTCTTCTCAACCGATGTAGAATGATAAATTTTGATCGAGAGAATGATGGAAAAGGGAAGATATTTGCGGAGATGGAGTCTTCTTTTGGACTAAGGATGCCATCTTCTCGATGCTTTTGCCTAAAAAAGTAAGGAGATTGGTACCTATTTCTAGTGAAGCCATCCAATAGTCGGACATGATAGGCATAAACTCGAGTAAATCTCCCTTCGCAAATCAAATACTTCATTATGACCTTCATTAGAGGAGCATAGGCGCAAGAAGATAAGATAAAGGAGAAAAATAGCAGTGCATGTATCCTACGTAGCTCGGGCTTGATGAAAGGCTTATAGTCATTCAAGTCTAGATGGGCACAGTTTGAACCATTTCGCCATGATATGGAATTTTGGTGGCTATACAACCGACCTAGGGGAAAACTTGAAATGAAGGTCTACTACCTGGAAATGTTTGCTTTGGAACCTCAGGGCGCATAGGTGTGTCAAGGGTGAGAAACTTTTAACCTCTTGTACCTTCTGGCAGAAATCCAAACAACTTACCTCATGAAAATTGGAGAGGATGGATGGATGTGCATTGAATTCCTCTGTAGAGATTGGCTCATATATTTTATGTAAACCACTTTTGTTGTCTTTCCTGGGCGGCATTTTGGGCTAAATAAGTTCTTGAAGAACCAAACTTTGCCTCTTGTCCTTAAAAAGTTGCCAGCTAACTTTAAGGTGAACTCTATCAATTCTTGTTTGATAGTGGCTCGTGTCTTTGGATGGCCTTCTTGTTCCCTCACAATATAAAACCCTTTCTCTTTTTAAAAAGTGGCCTTTCCACCTTTAATGTACCTCGACGAGACTTTTAATAAGAAACAATACGATGGAATGAAAATGACATTAGGTGGGAAGTGCTTGTGTAAAGGGTCAAAAATCGCCTTGTACGTTGATGTTTGGAACTTCCATGACCGGTTTTGTACCTTTGACCAATGGTGCACTTTCCAATCATCACAAACTTGCCCACTGCCTAGTATGCCAATCACTCACAAACTAATATCTCATGCGATCAACCTTTAGTGTAAGCATACGATCTGATACCACGAGTTTATGTAACAAGGTGACGAGTTTTGGAAAAAAGCTTCAAAAAAGTTTAACAACGCACCGTAAGAGTTTTCTCTTTTCAAATAATCAAGGCTCCTTATCAATGTAACACCCTTGCCTTTGTAGAAAATTCCTAGTTTGCTCTATATGAATATCAACTTATCAAATAAGCTCGAAAAACAAAAAGACGATCGACGGGAACACTTAGTGAAAAATTGTCTTTTAAGTTTGTGGTCTATAGGGTTAACTTTTCCCTTTGGTGTTTTGAGAAATCAACACCTTTGTTTGATTTATGAAAGGTGAACAAACAATGTTTTCAACAACACAACTTCCTTTTCCTATAGAAGCCTTTAATAGCACATTCGACACTTTACCACAGTTTTACACCACGGATATTTCTGACAAAACAAACATTTTTCGGATATGGTGACAAAGTTTGAAAAAGTTTGTATCTTGTGGTATGAAAAATTTGTAGCGAGTTCAACATCTTGTTTTCTTCATAGCATATAAGCAATCAATTAAACACCATAAATATAGTCAATCACATTGGATTTACACGGTGTTGTGAGAATCCCTTTGTGTTTTAGAGGCAAGCGATAGAGTATTGAGATGTTTTTTATGATATGCGCTCTCCTATCATTTAAAGCTATCTAAAAGACTCCTCTCACCTCGCTTGCTCTCCACTTTCTTGCTCTTTGCATTAATGCGACCCACCACCTTCCAATTTGTACATGGCGGTTTTCTCACAATTTCAAACAATGCATATGCCTAACGGCTTAGTATAAACACGGGGTAGTGGGGAAAATTTATGGTTTAATAACAATACGGCATACGAAGCCCTTTGATGTTTCACCGGTCAACGGGAACACATCATTTTTTTTTCCACCCCAAAACTGAAATTGTGGCCTTTAACCCTTATACCACTTGCATAATCTTTTGAAAGAAAAGCTAAGAAGGGCGCAATAAAATACCTTTACAAATCGATGGAAAACCTTTTGAAAAGCTTGTGCCTGCAACCCGGCGGAGTGATTTGGAAGTGTATGGAGATGTAAACAAGCGCGTGGCACTTTGTAGAAGAAGAACGCCGCGCAATATGCTCGGGTGGCTGTCGGGTCGTGGTCGGGCGCTCGTGACCCGCGCTACGGGGGGGGGCGCCACGCGCGGCCACAGGACGTGCGCGCCTTGTAACGCGGTTAAAAAATATGCTCCCGGGAGCGCCACGCACTCCTACGGGTGCGCGCGATCAGCGAGAAAACCTGCAAATTGACTTTGAAGAACTGTTCAAAGCTTGGGCAGGTAAGAAGCTCGATTCCTTGCTTAGTGATTTGAAAATGAAAATTTTCCCCTTCGACCTCACTCCTTTGACATATCAAACCCCCAATGGTCACTTTATTTTTGAAATGCAAAAATGAACTTTGGTTGGCCTTCTGCAAAGGTTTTCGAAGCCTTGGCCTTCTTCAACCATACTTTTTGGCGTACTTATAAAATTAGATTTCGAAATGATGTAGGCGGCGGAGGGTTTTATGTTCTTAAACCATGTTAACATCAACCATCCTTTTATAACATCAATGACTTGAAAAGGTGTTTTACGCTAACATTGTCCCTTTGAGGTGTTAATTTGGCACGGGAGCTCTAGCTTTAGAAAACGACTCAACGAACTTGTATACCATCCCTTGGCAGGTTGTTTAGCATTTGTTGTGACTATTTTAAACGAGAAAATCCACTCGGCTTGTTGAAAAAATGCGAAAGCGCCTGTTATTAGAAAGGACGAGGGCTTGTCTTTTCTTGCTTTGTAGTCTTTGTCTCGAGATGTCTCTTGATTTTTTCTCAACGTTGTAGGTATCGATGACTTTACGAGATTTATTCGAGACTTTGCCAATCTTCTATTGATTAAGAAAGGCACTTTTTCCAATACATTGTCTCTGCTTAGAAGATATCATTATGATATGTACGTCCCTTGAATAATGAAGACTGCATTTGTTTCAAGCTTCCTAAAACTAACGGTATGTTAAATGACCCTCTTTTGCATATTTAAACAATCTTTTTTCGATTGATGATGTCTATTGGTAATAAAAGCTCGGATTGCCTTTGCCGAGGTGATTGTCTTTACATGCTTTTCCAAAGGTTTGCTTCAGTTATAACTTTTAATATCCTTGTGTTGAGGAGACAAGCCTATGAGGTGTAAAAGCAGCTAAAGTTACTTTCATAAACACCAAAGCTCTTATTAACCATTTTCTTCTAGTAAGACTCTGAAATCACCAAAACTACGCATCTGAAGGCTACATTTGTCTTTGTGGTGGAGTGTAGATCGCAACATCATGAACTTGTGAGCGCTTTGAATGATAGCAAGATGTCACATGTACGGGACATGCTACTTTCTTTCCTTTTCTTTATGTTCGTTAAAACCATGGATTGTATTTCACATTTCTTTTCTTGATATTTTTACTGCTCAAGGCTGATTTGAGCCATTCATATTAACACCCCTGTAGAGGTATTTTTGTCATGATAGCTTTGATCAATGGAGTCTCTTTTTGATGCGCCATGATGATGATCTTGGCAATTTTATTTTATCTTCTTTCTTAGGACATAAGACCAAAAACCACCTTTCCTTTGTCTTGCACATTCCGGATCTTAGCCCTGTTTTAATCATCACTTTCACTGAAACCTAGAGTCAACATTTCTTTGTCTAGTAAAAAAGCAAGGACACATTGCTTATAGTAAGTTTTGCAATCCTTGAAGTCAATATTAGCCATCGCCCTCTGCTTGTAGATGAAGGGCTTTAACCCTTTGCTTGTAGATGAAGGAGGTTATTGGCCATGAAAAATTACTGATACGTTTTGATAATAGTGGTGTTTTTCTTCTCTTGTGATTTCATGCGAAAAGAAGGTACACCAAAGTCTTCATGAGTAACTCCTTGCCACGGATGTCTCTCGGGCTCATGTTGACATTGAGAAATGCATTTTGTTCTTCTAAATATGGATACAGAATTTTCTCCTGAGATGATGATATATTTCATTTTGTCTTTGTAAAATCCATAAAACAACGCCAAAACCACCCCAATAATCATCTTGAGACGGTGGTCTATGCGGTGGCGAGACTTAGGGGTGTGTAAGTGGCGCGACTTAGAGTACGTGGTCAAATTCATTTAACGAGTGGGAGATGCTGTCATGATTGGTACGTATCGGATGGAGGTTTTGGCCTTTTGATGGATTTGCAGGTAAATGCCTTAAAGCACCACTTCCTAACTTGGGGAGGCTTTTTTGGAAACGGACATTGGATTGTCCTTTTAAGTGATGGGCGGACGGTAAGGGCTAAAGCTAGATAGGATAGTGATAATGAGTTTTAATTTTGACATAGTGAAGATTTGAAAAGTAGGAGGGCGAAAAAAGTTTTATGAGGGTTTTCTAGATGAAAAAATGACATCTGGAGATCAGCTTCTAGAAAACTCAGCTATGGATCTAGTCATCACTAACAAGTGAAAAATACTGATGACTAACAGTGGCTCCATTTGGGGAGGGCAGCTCCTCGTCAGGAGGTGTCCAGAATTCAGATCTTTGGCTTATGAAGACCAATGCCTTACCCATTGGCACAAAATTTCGCCCTTCTTTGATGCTATTTCTGAAAAGTGACAGCATGGTTAACATTAATGATATTTCTACCTACCCCACTATCTTTCCTAGCATTTTTTCTTCTGTTTGGCGCATTTGAACTAGCAGCCTTTTGACAATGTATATTTTTCTTTTTGCAAAATGAACCTATCTATTTCTACTCTTATATCTGCCGGGAGTTCAGATTAAACTGATGAACTCCTTCATTACTCTACCTAAACTAGATCAACTGTCAAGATTAAACTGTTTGACAGGATTTTGTTCTCTAATCTAAAACATGAAATTTAAAAGATGATCAAATCAGGATTAAACAATCTGATTTGTCATGTATTTGCGGCATAAAAGACAAGCTGCACACAAATATTATTCTGCATAAAGGAAATGTAGAAAAGCGGGGCTAAGATGTTCAATGTGTTTTTCATCCCTCGCTTCTCTCTTTGGTTCTGTTTTAGGCATGTGGAACCAGAATATCTCCCTAATATAAACTCTGTGATAATTCAATCTTACACAATGTTGACTATCTTTTGCACTCACTAACTTATCAGCAAATAAATTTAAACATGCTCAGCTATGATTAGGCTAGATAGATGAACAAGACATTGAAGTACTAGTAGCGGCATTTAGACTTGCTCGCTTTCCGAAAGACTATTTTTTGGAACATGGGGCTTTTTTCTATCTTCAATCGCCCTCTTTTCTGTCTTTTACTATTTTTGACTTTTCTATCTTTTACTATTTTTGACTTTTCTATTTTTCTATTTTTCAAACAGTGGTATGTACAATGAATGAAAGTATTTCAAACTCAGAAATGGAGCTCCTGACAAAAATAATGCTTTAATGTCCTGCCATTCACAGGACCCCCAAAAATTTCAGTTCCATCAGGTTCTTGCAAGAAGAAAGCATTGTTTCCACTGACTGAGCTGATGATGTAAGGCCCTTTCCATAAATTTTCAAACTTTCCATGTTTACCTTTGTCTTCTCTTCTAGAATCCCATTTTAAAACTTTATCTCCAATTTGAAAATAATTTTCCTTAGTTCTTCTGTCAAAAATCTGTTTTATTTTGTCTTGTGCTAACTAAGCCCTTTGGTAAACTTCTTCTCTGGTTTGTTGTAAATGGATAGTCTGATTTACCCTCCTTTGCATGTCATTTTCTTCTATTTGGACTTCTTGTAATAGCTTCATTACCGGAACCCCTAAAGATGTTTGGAAAATGGCATCTATACCATAAACTAGCTGGTAAGGAGACATACCTATGGATTTCTTGGTGGTTAATCTATCAGCCCATAAGGCGTGTACTAGTTTCCCATGCCATGCCTTTTGATTTTGTTCAAGAAGTTTTTTTATAATGTTGACTAGGCTTTTGTTAGAAGACTCGGCTAAGCCATTACCTTGAGGGTAATAGGCTATGGAATGTCCTAATGAAATGTGATATTTGTGACAGAAGTCAACCATTTTTTTGGAGGAGAAGGCAGCGGCATTATCTGTAATGATATTTCTGGGACAGCCAAATCTAGATAGGATATTGTTTTCTAGGAACTTGATGATGACTGAATCGGTGGCATTCCAGGAAGGTATGGCTTCTATCCATTTGGTAAAGTAATCAGTAGCTATGAGGATCCATTTATGTTGAGCAGATGAAGAAGGGTGAATTTTTCCCGATAAAATCCAGACCCCATTGCTGGAAGGGTCCTTCAACTATAATGGGATGTAAGGGCAAAGGTAAAAGCTTTTTCTTGCCATCAAAAATTTGACATTTATGGCATGTCATAACTAGTTTGTGAGTGTCAGGGAATAAGGTAGGCCAATAATAACCGGCTCTAAGGATTTTGTTCGCTGTGGTTTTCCAGTAGAGATGGCCCCCACATTCCCCTTCATGCATTTCATGCATAATTTTCCCTGCATCAAACTCAATCAAACATTTAAGCAGCATACCAGTGGGATTTTTCCAATACAGAAAACCATCTATAATACAAAACTTTAAAGATTTTTGTTTAAGAAATCTCGCTTTTGTTTTTGATAAAGTCGGAGGAGCATTCAGATAAGTTAATACATAAATAATATCTGCATACCAAGGTGAATCCAGAAATATTTGATCAATAGAGGAAAGTGTGCACTCTTCCTGTTCTTCTAAGACATCAACAAAATTTATATCTAAAGCTTGGAGGTTGGTTTCAGCCATTAGCCTTGCAAGTCCTTGTCCTTTAACTAGTTTGGTAGGTCGGATTTCTAAGTCATATTCTAGGATGATAGCGATCCATTTTCCCCTTTTACCATCGGGATCTTGGTTCAGAATGTCCTTGATGACAGTATTAGGGACAAAAGCGATGACATGAGAATGCAAGATGTAAACTCGGAAATATTTCAGTGCTTTTACCAATGCGAATGCCTGTTTTTCCATGATGTTGTATTTTAAGGGAGCATCTCTCAGGGATTTGCTAAAAAAGGCAATGGGTTGTTCTTGCCCAGCTGCATTTTTCTGTAACAACACCACAGCTATTGTGTGTTCTGAGGCAAATGAAAAAATGTAAAAATCTTTGGTAAAGTCAGGGCTTATCAATACTGGTGTTTCAGTTAAGGCCCTTTTAATTAGTTCAAAAGATTTTTTGGCTTCTATATTCCATTTAACCCTGACCTCCTTTTTTAACATGTTTGTGATATCTTTCAGGAGTTCGGCAAGGTTTGGGATGAATCTTCTTAAGAAATTTATATTTCCGATAAAGGACTGTAACTCCTTTATGTTTCTGGGGTGACTTATCTGCAATATACCTTCGATTCTCTGGGGGTATATTTTAATTCCTTCTTCCGAAATAATGTGACCTAGGAGTTTTCCTTCCTCTAGACCGAAAAGTGTTTTCTTGAGGTTTAGGGATAAACCATATTTTCTGCATTTGTTGAAAACCTTTCTTAAGTGTGCTAGGTGTTCTTCATCTGATTTGGAATATACCATAATATCATCCAGATATATGACTATGAAAATACCTATATCTTATGAGAAGGCTATATCCATAGCTCTTTGGAATGTGGCACCAACATTCATCAATCAAAAAGGCATTTTGACGTACATAAAGGTGCCCCAAGGTGTGGTGAAAGTTGTTTTGTGTTGATCAGTGGGATAAACCAACACTTGGTTATAACCAGAAAAACCATCTAGTAATGAGATCCTTTTGGCACCGACTACCTTTTGAAGTATGTGGTCCATTTTGGGCAAAGGATAGTTGTCCTTTAAACAGGCTCTATTTAGGTTTCGGAAATCAATACAGAGTCTGATTTCTCCGGTTTTCTTCCTAACCGATACCAGATTTGAGACCCACTCAGAGTACCTGAGAGACACTATTATTCCAGCATCATACATTTTTTTAATTTATTTTTCAACCAAGGGTAGTAATACTGGGTTTATTCTTCTTAGTTTTTGTTTAAAAGGCTTCTAGTTTTCTTTAAGGGGAATCTTATGCTGAATGATACTCGTATCATATGATTTTAGATCTTGGTATCCCCATGCGAACACATCTTTAAATTCCTTGAATAAATTGATGTAACTTTGTTTTATGTGAGGCGGGAGGGTTTTGGATAGTTTAATGTTTTTGGGCTCTTATGGAATTCCTATGTTGTATTCCTCTATGTCATCCTCGGTAGATTCCATTTTTGGTTTTTTGGCCACATCGTTAAAGTCAAAAAATTCTTCTAAAGGTGTGAGCCCTCTGGGTATGGTGTCATTTTCGCAGTGTAAGACTTCGAGTTCCCTTTGGTCAATGTCCTCTCCTATCTCATTTTCATATGGATGGTCTACCAGGTTTAGATTGGTCCACAAAGGTGGATTTAGCTCTTGGTCTTGACTTTGGCTGGGTTTCCTTTCTTTGTCTCCTGAGTCTATTTTGGTTATTTCAAACTCATTCCTAGATTGTAGGAAATCATCAATTTGATCATCGTCTTGGAATATTTTCCAATGGTCAAGATTATCTGGTACTGTAGGGTGATGTTTGACCTGAGTACTATATTGTTCACTTAGGCATGGTATCTGGCCATTACTCGCAGCAAAGGCGAGTTCATTTGCTAGGATGTTTTGAATCCTAGGGATATAGGTGAGTTCATATTTCTCAAAGGTTTTAAGGATATCCAAAGCTGCATTCCTATATTCTCTTAGTCTTGGATTCTTTGCCGAATATTCACCTTTGATTTTTTTGATTACAAGCTCTGAGTCTCCTTGGGGTGATACTCTCTTTGCGCCTAAGTCCCTAAGTATGTGTAGACCAATGAGAAGGGCTTCATATTCCGCAATGTTATTAGTACATTGGAATTCCAATCTAAAAGAATGACCTTCTTTAGTATTGTGTATCCAGATGTCGGCGCCTGAACCTGTTTTGCCACAAGAACCGTCAATGCTTATACTCCAAAGAGCTTCCTTTTCATACATGATACTAAGCTATTTTTCAGGTTTCTTGGGACTTTGGTCATCAATTTCTTCATTCAGTAATGGTTTGGAAATGTCTTCATTTTCTTTTATCTACTTGTTTATATCACTTTCATTGTATAAGATAAAAGAATCGAAATTGCAATGAACGGAATATATGGGAGTATTTTTTGGCCTATCTCTGTTGCTAACCATGTATTTCATGTGAGTCTCTCGATATAACCTCCTCGTTTGGTTGAAAACTGCGATAGTAGCGAATGACATATCCATTTGAAGACTACCTTGTATTTTGGTAGCCCATGCCCTTGATAGTAGCATTCCATACTTGGGCGGGATATCAGCCACTACTACGTCCATGACTAAGTTTTTCGCTGGTAGTTATGTTAGGGCAAAATCTAGATTCTTTATTAGACCTAAACATTTGACCTGGCTTGAGTCGAAAGAATACAGGTTTTTGTAAGGTTGAGTCACTTCTAGTCCCAGGTTTTCCATGACTGCTTTAGGCATGAGGTTATGGGAAGCACCAGAATCTAACATGGCGTTATGTAATATCTTGTCCCATATGTTTAAGCTTACATAGAAAGGAGAAATAGATCCTTCTTGGTATTCACCTTCTACTTTAGGGCCAAATAAGAGCTCGAGTTTGTCGTCAGTTAGATTCAAGGTATCTGCCTTGCTCTCTAGGTCGAGGATTTTGAAGATTTGAGATCTATACCTATCTACAGTTATTAGCTCCGTGAGGGGTATGGTAACTTTTATTTTGGAAATTTCCCCTTCGAAACTAAAAGGAGTATGTAGTTTGGGCAGATTTGTTTCAGCTTTCTCAGACATAACTTTTTCCATGTTCTTAATTTGTTGACTTTGGCTTGGGACTTTGTTTGATACAGCCAACTCTGGGGTTTTTGTAGAGGTACTAGGAGTATCTGAGCTAATACTTGTCTGAATGGCCTTGCCTTTGTTTTGGTCAATATTTTTGGCCCCAATTTTGTTACTATCCATGGTCTTCTTTAGGATGTCATCAGAGGTTTTGGTACTGTCAGGACTACCCTTTTTGGAATGGTGTTGGTTTTTTCTGCTTCTAAGGTTATACTGCCTGTGAGCTTCTATAATGGCATTCTGAAAATCTATGGCAGGATCTTCGAACTCTTCCCAGTTGGTTTCGTCCCGACCTGGAGAGCATAACTCTTGTTCTTCCGCTGTGAGGTACACCTCGCTTTCATTATCAGACCCTACGAGATTTAAATGACTTTCATCAATGGGTTTTGTATCCCTATCTTCTTCTTCCACATAATTTTCATTAAATGGTGGCCTAATTTGTTGGTCATTTTCCCTTGGTCTGTTTTGAGGCTGCTCCCTTCTAAAATTTTTGTTTCGGTTTCTATTTGGAGGGTTTGGCTGGTTTTCCCTAACAGGGGCCTTTTCATTTATCCTTTCCCACATTTTGGCCATGGTTTTGACTAAATCATCTATTCTAGGATCTAGGGAAGGTGATGAAGTGGATACCTCGTCTTTATATGTGACCTTTCTTTCTGACCTAGTCCTAGCCCTTTTTTCTGCTAAGTTGGCATCTGCTTTTATTGCTATTTGTTGCATTTCTTCTAAGTTAGGGGGATCTTTGTCTCTCAAATGATATTTCATGTCCGGATCGAAACCCTCGGGGAATTTTTCCAAGGCTAAACCAAGTGGGGGTTTGAAATGAGGTGGAAGGGAGTTATATACACTGTTGAACCTAGTGCAGTAAGCCTGGACACTTTCCCCATTTTCCCGTTTTAGGTTGTTATATGCTGATAGGATTTGAATAGGGTTCCTTCGGACTTCCCACCTATTTCTGAAGATTTGATGTAGTTCTGGGATGTTGTGGATGCTGTTTGGAGTCAAGCTTTTGAACCATGTTTTGGGCTCGCCACCCAGGCTTTGGGCGAATATTCTCATTCTGACGGTCCCGTCTTGTACCTCCAGGTATTCATAAGCATCAGTCATCCTACTTATATGCTGTTGAGGTGTGGTGGTGTCCTCTCCGGTAAAGTTTGGGATTTTGTCTAGATATTTATTTGGGAGAGGAGCCAAGGGCGGTGGCAACACCAAAGGTGCGTACCAGGCTGCCATGACGGGAGCTAATGGATGATGTACAAGATGAGGACTAGTGGGATGAGATGAGGTGGTTTGAACAGTGGTGGTTTGGACAGGTGTGGTGGATGAACTTGGACTAGTGATCTGGTTTTGAGCAGATCTAGGATGGTAGGAGCCAAATTGATGGAGAAGCTGAAAATCGAGGGGGGTGGAAGGTGAGGCTTTTCTACTATGACTGTGTGATTGGTCTAGGGTTTCAAGATCGTCAAAGTTTATCTTACTATGAGACCTGCTTCTGAAAAGAGTTTTGGATGACTCTAATTCAAAAGGTGAATCTGGTGGGATAGTGAGATGTTTAGGTACTGATCTTGTTTTACGGATGGATCTATCAGTAGCTAGATGGTCAGTTTCGGAATCTTGCCACAGAATCTTCTCTGGGTCATCTACTATGATAGGGGGATTTGGGTCTGGATGGGATCTGGTGTTGATTCTTCGTGAAGCCAGATTTTGGATCTAGAGTTTAGAGAGGATGGTACTGACGAATGATTTGGATGGGTGGTCTCTCTAAAGTTCTACTAAGGTGAAGGATGGTCAAAATAAAAGAGATGGACTAGTGGAGTTGCCAGGTGGAACTGGGTTGTTTTTGTGAAGATAGCTATGGTCCACCACCGGTAACTAATCTGGAAATGTTTTGGATTTTCTGAGTTTTATGTGCAGCCTATGGTTTGTTAAAGTATTCTAAACTTGCTTCAACACTTTGCTAGGGTGATGAGAACAAAAGAGTTTACTCTAAATGGGTCTATGGGCTGCTTGTTTGTTTATGGTATCTAAAGGACTAAAAAGTCTACAAGAGTTTGCTAGACTATTGTGTACTCAGTGTCCTATTATCTCCCGCTATGTTGATGGGGTAAGTTGATTGGATGGTAATCTAGAGTTCGATAAAAATAGTAAGGCCTACTGGAGGCTAGTGGAGTCGCCAGGTGGATTTTCAGTTTTTTTGAGGTATATGTGTATGGTCCACCACCAGTACTGACAAAAACCAATCTAAGGGAGTGTTTTGGGGTTTTTTGAGTTTTTATGTAATCCTAAGGTTTGGAAGAGTGTCCTACAGCTGAGTCATCATTTTGCTAATATGGTGAAGGAGCTATTTTCAACTCTTCAGACAATATCTAAGTTTACTAAGCTTGATTGAGACTTCAGGAATTACTAAGGTGTACTTAGATTGTCACTAACTCGGAAGGTCCTACTGTGAGTGTCACTATGTTAGTGAGCAGTGGGATAAGTCAATCAGATAGTATTCTTAAAGGTCTCTAAATATTAGGGAAACTAAGTTTGTTTATTACTCAGAGTCCCACCGTGATCGCCATTATGTTAGGGTGGCGATGAGGTGGCTCAAACGGATAGTAGCCTAGATTTTAGTAAAATAGTAAGGCCTACTGGAGGCTAGTGGAGTCGCCAGGTGGATTTTTAGTTGTTTTGAGGTATATGTGTATGGTCCACCACCAGTACTAACAAAAACCAATCTAAGGGAGTTTTTTGGGGTTTTTCTGAGTTTTATGTGCAGCCTAGGATGTAAGAGTGTTATAAACCTGATTCATCACTTTGCTAAGATGGTGAAACAGAGAGTTTACACTAAATGATTCTAAAGGCTGATGGTTTAAGTTAAAATTTGAAGGAATAAAGAGTTTATAAAAGTTTGCTAGACTTTCATGTACTCAATAGGTCCCACCGTGATCGCCATTATGTTAGGTTCCCGTGATTTGGCCGATTGGTGAGCCAAATGACGATGTAACATCAAACCAAGCTTTGGAGCCCAAGGACCTAGCCTTCCTGGACTCAGAGAGGGCTCTCTCTATTATATGTAAAGGATATCGGTGTGTTTGCTTATGGTGTTCTGATATTAGGCTAGTTATGAAGTGAGTTTTTTTATTTTGGTTTTTTAAGTTTTTGAGGGATAAAACTGATCAAAGATATAAAATGGGTAACAAGAAGTTAGATCAACTGGGCTATGGGGTCAAAAAGGTCAGGGAAGCTATCAGATGATGATACAAGGCTGTAGTAGGGCCGATTTGATTCAAAGTAGAAAGGATCTTTGGGCAAAATGGAGTAAATGGACATTAAGTTTGTGAAAGACGAAGGATTTCAAGCATAACTAGTTTGATAGTAGACATAAACATGGGATGGAGAGCCATTAATCATGAAAAATGTAACTACAAGTTAAATAATACATAAAAATAAACATTCAAGTCATACATAGAAGTATAAGACCCTCTAACTTTGGGAAATGGCTATCAGACTTTGGGGAAAACACATAAGACAGAATAACAACTTATAAAACTATGTCGGAATGCCTAAACACAGTCTTTAAGTTATTGGGCACTTTGACAAACAAGCTTTCATAGTTTTAGACAAAGGGCTAGATCGAAACTAGGCCTCCTTGGTTCAACAAGATGATAATCTAATCAGTCAAAGAGATATTTTCATGGATAGAACTATGGACAGCCGTAGGTAAGCAGGGAATACCATACATCCTACTTAACATGCATAGAAATTATGAATTAAACTAGCAACAATATCCTTAAGTTACTAAAGAGAAGTTAAGAATTCTTTAGTGCAACTAAGGAAGAAGAAAACATAAAAGCTATGAAGATTCAGGAATTTTGAGGTGCCTCCATGGGCATATCTCAAACTTGTTCTCTACTGATCTATAGCAAGCAAGAAACATGTATTCATGAATGAAAACTAGAATACAATAACATAGAAAGAGACACTATACCATTCTACCAAGTCATGGAATCCATCAACAATCCTTCATCATTCATTCAAGAGCATCCAAGAGGCAGTCCAAAATCATAACACAAGTATGTTCTTCAAAGCTCATATGACCAATATATTGCTTCTTCTCTCAAGTTCATCCTTGTTACAATGAGAGCTTGTGGAATAAATAGGCTCAAGCGAGGAAAACCTCATGGTTCAACTTCCATCCTCATTGGCCTAATCAAAATATCTAAACTTGTCCTTGAGGCTTTGCAAAGCCCAAGGCACAAAAATATCTCATAAAATATCTAAAAATTGCTAAGAAAGGGAATTTAATTGACTTTGCATCAATTTCCAAGTGCAAAAATAGCTAAACGCACATTTGGAAAAAGCAGATTTTTGAGGTTCAAAAATTACAAAAATACTTCAAATTTATATCATAAAAAGATCCCCTGACTTGCCGGAAACATTTGGCAGCCTTCCTGATGTCAAAACGAGGCTCATGATAGCTCGTTGGAAATCTCTGAGTGTCTACTTACTGGCGCAACTGAAATATCTCCAATCCGATGCCCAGAAGTCCTCCAAATCTACACCTGTGTGTAAAAAGCCAGAAAATTACAGTCTGCTGATAGACCGGGCAGAGTGTGCAAAATGAGAGCTTTTTTTGCTGTTTTGAGGGGGAAAATGATCTCCAAATGCTCTGAAAATTGCTGAGGACATGCTCATGAAATTATGGCATCCAATGATACCATCCTCCTCCCTTGATGAATCCCCAAAATGTAATGGCGAATTTATGAGTTTTTGATCAAAAACTCAAAAATGCCAAAAAACCAAAAATTGTCAAAATGGGCTCAAAATTGGGGTGCATGACCCTCAAGGGTCCTTGGCAACGTGTTACGAAGCTGAAGCCAAAATCTCAAGTGCTGATATGCCTTTCTTCTCTTTCCGTGCGGGGCGCTTCCCCTTTTCTTCCTTCAGTTTCTCTTGGATGGCCTTTAGCTTGCGCCGGGCAAACTGATTCAACTTTTGATAGTGTTGCGTCATCTTCCTTTGCAGCTCCAGGTCTCTGTTTTCCTTTTCAAGCTTCATCTCCAAGTGTTTATTGGCTCTTTCTAGCCATGCCTCCTTATTTTCTTCAATTTCTTGCTCAAGTAGTGCAGTGAGGGGAAAAGATTGAAGTTGGGCTTGTTCTTCTTCCTTTTTCTTTTCCAGGGCTCTTTTAAGCCCTATGGTTCTAGGCCTCTTTCGCCTAGGTTGGTCTTCTTCTGCATCTTCATCAAAATCACCGATGAGCTCCTCTATCCTTACTTGTGCTTTAACTGCCTCATTCTTGTATTTGATTGCACGTGCTTCATGGACAGCCAAATGGACACTCATTTCTTTATTTTGGATCTCCAAGAAATGATTGAAGGTCTTTGCCCGATGAAGGTCATTCTCCAATGCTTCAATTTGACCCTCGCGATGAATTAGAAGGTTTTCAAGAATGCGGGCTTCATTATCGCTGTCGTCACTTTGGATCGGAATGACAGCCAATGCACCTCCATGTTCTTGACTTTCTCCAATATTTCCTTTCCCTTTGAAAGCCAATCTTGCACTCTTCCTTCTTGGCATACCAGTGAGAGGTCTCTTGGGCGATTTTCTTTTGCTAGGGACAACTCTTGTCACTTTTGGAGTGGCAGCCTTAGGCCCTTTTTTTCTTGCTGTGCTGGGCTTTGTCTTTTTAGGAGAGGGAGGCACAATTTCTTTTCCCTTGACATCTTCTTGAAACTGCTGCTCTTCATGAGGCTGCTGTGTATCTTCTTCAGATTGTTTCTGCTCTTCAATGTCATGATGCTGGTGTGCTTGGACTTCTTGTTCATTTTGTGGTTCAAGCTGCTGCTCAAATTCCTGCCCAAACTGCTGTTCATGACCTTCAATATCAAGCTGCTGCTCTTCCTTTTGTCCCTGCTGTTCATTTTCACTGAGATGCTGCTGTTCAACACTCTTTTCTTCTTGCCCCTGCTGTTCATTTTCACTGAGATGCTGCTGTTCAGCACTCTTTTCTTCTTGCCCCTGCTGCTGACCTTCACCACTATCCTGCTGCTGTTCCTCATCTTTTGTTTGCTGCTCTTCATCTCTTTCTTCTTGCTCATGCCCTTTCTCTTCTTGCTGTCCACTTCCCTCTCCTTCTCCATGCTGTCCTGACTATTCTGTGGTAATCTTGAGCCTTCTAGGAGTAGGCCTGCTGGACAAAGGTACAGGGTGATGAATAGGCTGGGTGGGAGATATATGGACAGGAGGAACAGTGGAGAAATCCAGGTGACTGATAAAAACATCCCAAGAAACCCCTTTCTTCTCCAACTGATGTAGAATGATAATTTTGATCAGAGAATGATGGAAAAGGGAAGATATTTGCAGAGATGGAGTCTTCTTTTGGACTAAGGATGCTATCTTCTCGATGCTTTTGCATAAAAAGTAAGAGAGATTGAGCTGCCTAGTTCTAGTGAAATGCATCAATAGTCAGACATGATAGGCATAAACTCAAGTAAATCTCCCTTCACAAGTAAAATACTTCATTATGAACTTCATTGGAGAAGCATAGCTGTCAAGAAGATAAGAGAAAGGAAAAATAGCAGTGCATGTATCTCTGTGCTCGGGCTTGATGAAAGGCTTATAGTCATTGAAGTCTAGATGGGCCTGTTTGAACCATTTCTCGCCATGATATGGAATTTTGGTGGCTTTAGACACTGACTTAGGGGAAAACTTGAAATCAAGGTCTGCTACTGGGAAATTTTTGTTTTGGAACCTCAGGGCGCATAGGTGTGTCAAGGGCGAGAAACTTTTAACCCCTTGTACCTTCTGGCAAAAATCCAAAAAACTTACCTCATGGAAATTGAAGAGGATGGATGGATGTGCCTTGACTTCCTCTGTAGAGATTGGCTCATATCTTTTATGTAAACCACTTCTGCTATCTTGCCTGGGCTGCATTTTCGGCTAAATAAGTTCTTGAAGAACCAAACTGCCTCACTGTCCTTAAACTGCCTTCTTTAAGGTGAACTCTGTCAATTCACTGTTTGGATAGTGAACAATGTCTTTGGATGACTATACACTGTTCCCTCACAATATAAAACCATTTCTCTTTTTAAAAAGTGGCCTTTCCACCTTTAATGTACCTCAGCCAACAGACTTTTTAATAAGAAACAATACAGTGGAATGAAGACAGACTGTTAGGTGAAATTGCTGTGTAAAGGGTCAAAAATCGCCTTGCTCTGTGATGTTTGGAGCTTCAACAACCTGTTTTGTACCTTTGACCAATGGTGAACTTTCCAATCATCACAAACTTGCCCCTGCCTAGTATGCCAATCACTCAACAAACTAATATCTCATGCAATCAACCTTTAGTGTAAGCATACAGTCAATGCCACAGTTTATGTAACAAGGTGACAGAGTTTTTGGAAAAAAGCTTCAAAAAGTTTAACAACGCCTGTAAGAGTTTTCTCTTTTCAAATAATCAAGGCTCCTTATCAATGTAACACCCTTGCCTTTGTAGAAAATTCCTTTTCTCTATATGAATATCAACTTATCAAATAAGCTCGAAAAACAAAAGACAGTCAAGCAGAACACTTAGTGAAAAACTGTCTTTTCTGTGGTCTATAGGGTTAACTTTTCCCTTTGGTGTTTTGAGAAATCAACACACCTTTTTTTTTTTTTTATGAAAGGTGAACAGACAATGTTTTCAACTTAACACAACTTCTTTTCCTGTAGGCGCCTTTAATAGCACATTCAGCACTTTACCACAGTTTTACACCACGGATAACCACACAGCAAAAACACTGTTTTTCAGATATGGTGACAAAGTTTGAAAAGTTTTGTATGCTGTGGTATGAAAAATTTGTAGCAGTTCAACACACTGTTTTCTTCATAGCATGCAACTTAATCAATTAAACACCATAAATATAGTCAATCACATTGGATTTACACAGTGAGCAGTCACTGTGTTTTAGGGGGCAAGGCGATAGAGTTTTGAGATGTTTTTTATGATATCACAAACACTCTCCTATCATTTAAAATGTAAAAGACTCCTCTCACACAACTGCTCTCTCCACGCTCTACTTCTCTTTGCATTTATCTGACCCACCACCTTCCAACTGTACATGGCAGTTTTCTCGCAATTTCAAACAATGCATATGCCTGACATCTTCGACCTTGTTTGACCAGGGTAGTGGGGCAAATTTATGGTTTTTAATAACAATACAGCGTGCAAGCCTTTTGATGTTTCACCGGTCAACAGGAACACATCATTTTGTTTTCACCCCAAAGCCTGAAATTGTGGCCTTCTAACCCTTATACCACTTAACAATCTTTTGAAAAGCTAAGAAGGGCGCAATAAAATACCTTTACAAATCGATGGAAAACCTTTTGAAAAGCTTGTGCCACCTTCAGCAGTGATTTGGAGGTGTATGGAGATGTAAACAAGCGCGCGGCACTTTGTAGAAGAAGAACGCCGCGCGATAGCCAACCGGGTGGCCTGTCGGGTCCTGGTCGGGTGCCCGTGACCCGCCGCTACAGGGGCGTCGCGCGCGGCTACATGAGCGTCGCGCGTCCTTGTAGCGCAGTTAAAAAATATGCTCCAGGAGTGCCGCTCGGTGCAAAAGCCCGGAAAACCCTGCAAATTGACTTTGAAGAACCTGTTCAAAGCTTGGAGACTGTGGGGAAAGCTCGATTCCTTGCTTAGTGATTTGAAAATGAAAATTTTCCCTTCGACCTCACTCCTTTGACATATCAAACCCCCAACGATCACTTTACTTTTTGAAATGCAAAAATGAACTTTGGTTGGCCTTTGCAAATGTTTTCGAAGCCTTTGGCCTTCTTCAACAATACTTTTGGCATACTTATAAACTTAGATTTCAAAATGATGTAGGCAGCAGAGGTTTTTTATGTTTTTAAACCGTGTTAACATCAAACATCCTTTTATAACATCAATGACTTGAAAAGGTGTTTTTCTGCTAACATTGTCCCTTTGGTGTTAATTTGGCACAGGAGCTCTAGCTTTAGAAAATGACTCAACGAACTTGTATACCATCCCTTGACAGTTGTTTAGCATTGTTGGTGACTATTTTAAAACAGAAAATCCACTCCGAAACTGTTGAAAAAATACTGAAAACTGCCCTGTTATTAGAAAGGATAGGGCTTGTCTTTTTAACTTGCTTTGTCAGTGCTGTCTCCAGATGTCTCTTCAACTTTTTCTCAACTGTAGGTATCAACGACTTTCTGCATTTATTCAGAATTTGCCAATCTTCTATTGATTAAGAAAGGCGCTTTTTCCAATACACTGTCTCTGCGTAGAAGATATCATTATGATATGTCTGTCCCTTGAATAATGAAGACATGCATTTGTTTCAAGCTTCCCAAAACTAATAGTATGTTAAATGACCCTCTTTTGCATATTTAAACAATATTTTCAGTGATGATGTCTCTTGGTAATAAAAGCTCAGATTGCCTTTGCCAGGTGATTGTCTTTACATGCTTTTCCAAGGTTTCAAAACTCAGATTATAACTTTTTAATATCCTTGTGTTGAGGAGACAAGCCTATGAGGTGTAAAAGGCAGCTAGAGTTACTCATAAACACCAAAGCTCTTATTAGCCATTTTCTTCTAATGGAGCTCTGAAATCACCAAAACTACTGCATCTGAAGGCTACATTTGTCTTTGTGGTGGAGTGTAGATCGCAACATCATGAACTTGCACTGGCGCTTTGAATGATAGCAAGATGTCACATGTCTGGGACTGTGTACTACTTGCTTGCCTTTTCTTTATGTTCATTCAGAAACCATGGACTGTATTTCACATTTCAACAGAAACAAAAGAACACACAGAGGTCTTTTTACTGAAGTATTTTCCTGCTCAAGACTGATTTGAGCCATTCATATTAACACCCCTGCAGAGGTATTTTGTCATGATAGCTTTGATCAATGGAGTCTCTTTTTGATGCGCCATGATGATGATGCTGGAAATTTTAATTTATCTTCTTTCTTAGGACATAAGACCAAAAACCCTGCTTTCTTTTGTCTTGCACATTCCAGATCTTAGCCCTGTTTTGATCATCACTTTCACTCAGAAACCTAGAGTCACTGTTTTACTGTCTAGTAAAAAATAGACCTGTGCTTATAGTAAGTTTTGCAATCCTTGAAGTCAATATTAGCCATCGCCCTCTGCTTGTAGATGAAGGAGGCGCCTTAACCCTCTGCTTGTAGATCAAGGAGGTTCTTGGCCATGACAAATTACTAGTCTGTTTGACAGTGGTGTTTTTCTTCTACTGTGATTTCATGCTGAAAGAAGCTGCAAAGTCTTGATGAGTAACTCCTTGCCCTGCAGATGTATCTCAGGCTCATGTTGACATTGAGAAGCAGTTGTTCTTCTAAATGTGGATGCAAGAATTTTCTCCTGAGATGATGATATATTTCCTGTCTTTGTAAAATCCATAAAACATTGTAAAACACCTAATAATCAGCTTGAGACTGTGGTCTATGCATTGCTGAGACTTAGGGGTGTGTAAGTGGCGCGACTTAGGGCTGTGATCAAATTCATTTGCAGAGTGGGAGGTCTGTCATGATTGGTCTATATCAGATGGAGGTTTTTTGGCCTTTTGATGGTTGCCAAGGGTAAAATGCCTTAAAGTGCCACTTCCTAACTTAGGGGAGGCTTTTGAAACAGACATTGGATTGTCCTTTTAGAGATGATCGACAGACCAGTAGGGCTAAATCTAGATAGGATAGTGATAATGATTTTTAATTTTGACATGGGCGGACTGAAAAGTAGGAGGGCGAAAAAAGTTTTATGAGGGTTTTCTAGATGAAAAATTGACATATGGAGATCAGCTTCTAGAAAACTCAGCTATGGATCTAGTCATCACTAACAAGTGAAAAATACTGATGACTAACAGAGTATATGGTGGCACAATCATGGTGGTAAGGGGATACTCCATAGCCTTCAAGGATCAGAAGATACTTTGACATAGGAAGGAGTCTTCCATATATAGCAGAAGGTTGTTGGCATTCATGCATGCTTAGGCCAAATTTGGGATAATTTGGATGGGCAAAGGATTTGACCTCCATAAAATTCCATCTTGTTCTAAGCATAAGAAGCTACAAGGGAGGCAGCAACAGTGGGATAGAATTATTCCAGCATGTGGCTTTGGCATTGAGAAATTCAAGGGATGTGTAGTTTGTTTGGAGATTGAGGAGGAAAACAAATATACTTCAAGGTTGTTACAGTCACCCACTTTTCCACGAGAGAGAGGGGAGAGCTCGTCCATGGATATCATCATCAAAATAATCACAATACATGGTAAGAGTTGTGTCTTTGTACTTATTGATCATCTAACAAAATATTTTCATTCTCTTGCGATTTAATATACAGTGCATTGCTCCGCAAGAGGGCAAGCCTCTATTTGGACTTCATGGTCTTTCTAAGACCAAAATCAGTGATGGAGATAGCCATTTATTGTATGGATTTGGGAAAGTATTGTTATATTCTTGGTATTCTTAGTTGACACACAATGCTATTTACTTCCTTCTAGTAGATGAGAAAACATGCAACTCTAGCAAGTGGTTGGGAGACAACTTGCCACATTATGATCAGAGTCAGCAGGTAGAAAAACTACGTTATGTCCACTTGGGGAACTATTGTCACCATCTAGCATTTCATATGACATTCAATATCCTTCTCATTTGGATTCCCTATTGTGATTATGTCCTATTCACTATATGTGGAATGGCTTGGGCAAGCAAGGTTTGTAGAACCAAGGAGTGGATCCTTGAGAGTCCAGTTGCATTTTTTCCTCTTGAGGGCCACATTATTTCATCCCAAAATCAGCAACAGCTCTATACATATCACAAATGGAGATAGAGACAACGTTGGATGGAAAATTTTCTCTATCATGTTCAGCCATACAGCCCATGTACATTGCAGGAGCAAGAGATGGAAGAGTTTTCCTATGAGCTACCATTTTGGAGGGTGATCCATTTTGTTTGGATGATAGCATTGGGATTGGAGCTTCTCAATGGGGATTAAGGTCCCTAACAAATTTCAGATTCCATGCCTCAAGAAGGCCTCAAGACAACATTTATTTGCCTCCATATATATCCCACTTCTTCAATATGAGGGCCATTTGTTTTTATCACCAAAGGATGACTTGCACACTTGGGAGGAGGAACTAGGGGACAAATTGATTGGAGAGAATCTTGTTCAGTGGAGGAGATTATTAGATGAGGATGCTACAGGAGGAGAAGGGGATGCTTTACAATATATATCCTTGCATTTGCTTGCAGACAAGAAACATTTGGGAGGGGAGGACTGTAATATTCCTAATTAGATTTCAGCTGGTTGGACCCATAAATCTCTTCAGCATGAATAAAAACCACTTCTCATGTGAATGTGGATCATTGTATTAGTTGTATAAAGAACCGAGAGGTGTGAACAAGGGCTAAAGCATGTGGACAGTGTCAAAGTTAACCAAATCAATAGTGTTTTTATGGAGGGAGTGGATAGTTAAAGGAGGAAAACGCAGTCATAGAGGAGGAGTGTATGCATTAGAGTAGCTTCTTTAATGAGTGGGACCCAGGGTGAGGAATTTCACCAAGCATATAAGGAAGAGGATGGAAGCCATAGAAGGAATTTATAATATTGATATTGTATTGGTCTTTTATGACTTTTTACATGCTTTAGTTTTTTAGCTAATTATGTTGTGTTGTTTAGCACAAGGTTGTTTCCGAGTGGAAATACCACCCTCATCCTCGGGGGACTTCGAGTGCCTACTCGGGAGAGGTTCAATGAGAATCACTTTCACTATCTGGCTTTGGGCCAAGATTTAGCCTTCATTCATAGCGCAATCTCCTTCAAGATTGTGTTTTTTTGGAGGGTAGCAATAGTGGAGTGTTGATAGACCCAATGTCTGAGCTTGTTCTCTAGTGGAGGGAACAACCCTTCATCCAGGAGGTTAGTGAGGAAGTAAGCTTCATTCCATCATCTGGAATCGGGCCAAGAAACAACATTCACCCACAGTGAAGTCTCCTCTAGAAACTGCTTTATTTTGAGGTGTAGTTGGAGTGGGAGGTCAAGTACCCAAGTTCTTGACCATATTTTCCAGCGAGGGGATCAACCCTTCATCCAAGAATTTTTTGAGGTGGGATATCTGCCATTTTCATAATAGATCATCCGCCTCCCACTAGTGTTCCATTTTTAGAGTGTTATTCAGCCATAAGGCCACATTTTGTATATTCTGAATTTTGAGTATTTCCAAAAACCCTTCCTGGGTTATCTTGGAATAGTGCTACAAAGCCTAGACCAAAGAAGGCCATTTCAAATAGTGACAAAGAAGCCTCCTTCATCACAATAGATGGTTTCAAAGGGTTTTCAAACTACCTTCTAGGGTTTGGCAGACAAGCACTAACTCCACTTCATCAAAAGGTAAAATCAGAGGTTTTAAAGAAGATGAAGAAGAGCAGACATGAAAATCAATACTCCACTACACAAAAGATTGAAAAATATGAAAAGAGTGTCAGCATAAAGGGACACAAGACTCATGAATAAGGCCAACATCCATCAAGCAGACAAAGAGAGGAAAGAGTTTCAATATGAAAAATGGAAAAATAAATAAAAATCCCCAATTTTCCAGAGGTTTTGAAAAAATCCCTACTCAAAAAGAAATAAAAAGATCAAAATAGCACTGTTCCTTATAAACACCACCTGCAAAGAAAAAGAAAGTATTAGAAAAAAAGAAAAAAGCCAAAAATAACATTGGTAAAGTGCTTTTTACCTTTGATTTTTATCAAAAGGTATAAAAAAACTCCAACAAAACATCTCCCATTTACCATTTGGATGTTTGAAGAAGGAGTGAGGGTTTTTTCGAATTTTCTGAGAGAGTCCTCAGGCAGTTTTTTCGGGCGCTACGCTCCTGAGTAGCTGCGCCACTCTCCTGTAGCGTCTCCCTCTGCTATTTTCCTTTCGGCACTGCGTTCCTGTGCGAAGGCATTGCGCGCCAGTAGAAAACTCAGCGTGCAGCCTCTGCAAGAAAACACGTTGAGGGCCACCAGACATCAATGTGTTGCGCGCCCACCATCGTGCAGCCTCTACCAGAGGCCCGACACCGTGCTACGCTGCTACCACAATGTGCAACCTCTGCACGAATTTTCGTTCATGAGGTGACCTGACTCTGCTAGGCATGTTCGGGAGCTGCGTGCAAAAGCTGTGCTGCGCTCCTGCCACAACATGCAACCTCTGCCCGAATTTTCGTTCAGGAGGTGACCCAACTTTGCCAGGCACATTCAAGAGCTGCGTACAGAAGCTGTGTTGCACTCCTGCCATAACGTGCAACCTCTGTCGAAATTTTTGTTTAGGAGGTGACCTGACTCTGTCAGACATGTTCAGGAGCTACGTATAGAAGCTATGTTGCGCTCCTACCACAGCGTGCAGCCTCTACTCGAATTTTCGTTCAGGAGGTGACCCAACTCTGCCAGGCACGTTCAGGAGCTGCGTGCAGAAGCTGTGCTGCGCTCCTGCCACAACGTGCAGCCTCTGCCCGAATTTTCATTAAGGAGGTGACCCGGCTCTGCCTAGGGTTTTGTGAGCTTGTTTTTCTATTGTGGAGGCATTTTGAGAGGTATTTTGAACTTTTCCTACATGTTCATGTTTTTATAAAAGATAAGGTCACAAAGAAAATTGAAAGTTGGTTTAGAGAAGGCAGTGAAAGCCTAAAGAAAACACTTGGCCTACACATTGCTAGGCCTTGACCTAATTAGAAACCTCACCATCTCATTCAAAATTGTCACATCATTCTCTTTAAAGATTTTGAGGCAGGGGTAAAAAAAAAAAAATGTTTGAAGAAGAGAATGTTTACATTGATGAGGCAAGTCAAAGGCCTAAAAAGCATCAAAGGAAGGGAGGGATGCCAAATAGGTTTGAACCTATAAGCACTGAAGAGATGATAACCTCCCCTACTATTTTTTCTTATTTTCAAGAATGGGGATGCTATGAATTCTGTAAAAAAGTAAAAAATATCTAGTCACCCTCATTTGACCAAGATCTTTGCCCTAAACCCTCATAATCATCAAGTACACCTAGCCGGGTGAATTTTGAGTTGACCACCAATGCCATCTCTAGGGCCACTGGAATACCTTGCATAGGAGAAAGGTGGTTCAAACAAATGCATCTAGACCTAAGCCACTATCACCCATTCTTGAAACCAAGTTTTCAAGCTCCTAATGAATATCGTTATGAAATACTTCACCTGTGAGGGTAGGTTCTCCAGAGTCTATTCCTACCACATAAGACTCCTCATACACTTCACCAAAACCAAGCTGCTACATGTGCCCTACTACCTTTGCAAAAGTATTGAGAAAATTTCTTCCATCATGCAAAAGAGGCCTCCATCCCAAAAAATGTCAAGCCTTTTTCATCATTCCCTCATCAAAGTGATTCTCACAACAACTAGAACAACAAGGCATCCCCTGGGAGGTTTTCATCGCCCATGATGATTTCACAAATCCACAACCCATCCCTTTGCAAAGTCTGTCATCATCATCTCAAAATCCTCCTCACACACCTCCATCACCCTCCAGTGACCTTGGTTCATCTTCATCACATGAATAATTTCCTCAAATAGACCTTCCTTAGTCACCTTCCCCTAAGAAATCAGAAAATGAAGAAAGCAGTGATGGCCAAGAAGAAAGTAGTGAGGGATAGGATGATGAAAATGAAGAAAGTAGTGAAGAATTTGAAGATGGAAAAGAGGAAGATGGCCAAGAAGAAAGCAGTGAAGGAGAGGAAGATGGTCAAGAAGAAATTAATCAATGCAGTGACAAAGAAAAGCGTGTTGATGAAGAAGAAAACAGAGATGAAAGAATTCAGCCCAATAATGAGCAAAAAGACCAAAATAGTGGCTCTAATGATGAAGAATATTATTCCAAGGATACAGGGTCAGAGACAACTTATCTAGAGGAAAACAGTGAGCTACAAGAAGGCCAAAACAGTGAGCCTAGTGACATTCAACAAACCAATGACAATCTAGGAAAAGGAGTAAATAATGAACCAAACAGTGAAGAAGAATTCAGCCAAGAGGATAGTATACTTAATGGTGAAGGGAAAAATTCTGAAAACAAGGATAGTGAACATAGAAAAAATGCAAATGATACAATTTATGAAACAGAGATTGAAATTGAAGGTGAAGACCACAGGAAAGACAAAGAAGAAGTAAGGAATACTCACCTAGTAAGGAAGAAAGTGACCATCAATGTATAAGAGGGACTAATGAGGTTGCCTATGACAGTGACCCCGCAGAGAGTGCAAACCACTGACAAGGTTGAGGTTTCACAGAAATAGTAAATCGTAAATAATTAGAAGAGACATTCATGAAGATGATAACAAGCAAAGAATGAAGGAGACAATTTCCAGTGATTATAAAAACAGAGGATGAAAGTCCTATATTCCAGAAAGGAAGATGGAATAAAGAGATAAAGAGATCAGCTACTGTAGAAACAAGATCATAAATAAATGATGCACCTACGAAGATAGCACATGAGGAGAAAAGGGGCCCCTAAGGTCACTAATGATCAAAGTTTGCAAATGAAACTTGCTGCACCTTTCCCCATTATCTATCAAAGAGGAAGGAGGCATGTGTTTACTGCCTCCAAAAGGAAAGGGGCCATGCCATCCTCCTCAACTCAAATGATTGACAAAGGTAAACAACAAATGAAGGAGGAAGAGGACAACCATGAGGAGGAAAGAGAATTTGAACTCATCAACGTAAACAATGACGATGAAAATTAAACAAGAATTGCAAACTCCCTTCTACAAGACATGAATGCACAAATCAAGGATTTGGAAGCTGAATTAGGGAGAGCTAAGGATCGAATTCACTTCTTGTAGATGCAGAACAAACAAATGAGTGGCCAGCTGGCAACATGCATATAGACTTCATATTATCATGCATAATTAAATGTATCCATCTAGCATAAGAACTAACCAAGGTATCGACTATTATTTTTTTGATTTGATATTTAACCTAGGAAATTCGTCAACTAAGTTATTTAGTGAGCTTCGGTTTTTTCTTCTCCCTTAGTCATGTCTAATACGAGGGAAATTTAGTGATGAAAAGGATTTTCTTTATGGAAATAAAATTTATATTGTTGTTGCATTATTTCCTATTCCATTTTTTGAATGGGCCATGTTGTTTGCAATTCATGTGTTCATCCCTAAAAGCCCTTAAAAACTATTGATTTTAAATCAATGATATATTTATTTTTCAAACTCCATTTTTGGATTTTTTCTTTTGGATGGATTTTAAATGGATTTGAGATATGTAGTTGGTTATTATAATTTATGCTTATATATATATATATCAATGGATATGGTCATTATGATTAAAGTCGTGCATAATAAACAAATTTGATTATTACCTTATTCTTGATAGTGAATTAGTCATGGAATGAATCAACATGGTCAAACCTTCGATATGACATAGATAAGTTAAAAAAAAATATCCATGACATATTTTATAATCCTTATTGAACAACCATTAATCAAAACTTCTTTTACTTTAAGAGTAAATCAAATTCTGAAATCATTATTCAATTGCAGTGTCATAAACATACCAAACTAATAGAAAAAATAAAAACTGGAAAGACATACAAATTAATTAATTAAAATTATTATTATATTAATTAAAAATATAAATAGATAAATACTATTAGCTAGCATATAATTTCAACCCATATTTTTGTTCAATTATCAATATATCCCTTTTATAATTGAAAAGAAACTATGTATCTATAAAATAACATATAAATATATATCCAAATCTCAGTTTAAATACTAAATTTTTATAATATATAAATCTAAATCTAAATTCCAATTTAAATACTAAATTATAAAACCAGCAACCATGATGAATAAATTTATTATTGAAAAAGAAACTATCTATAAAATAACATATAAATATAAACCTAAATCCCATAAACATTTTTAAATACTAAATCGTAAAACCCATAGAATTTATAGTTAAAAAAGAAATCATCTGTCTATAAAATAACATATAAATATAAATCAAAATCCCAAAAACACATTCAAATACTAAATTGTAAAACAATTAAAAAAAAACAATCTATCTATAAAATAACATATAAATCTCATAAACACTTATAAATACTAAATTGTAAAACCATGATGGATGAAACAGAAATGATGAAGCACGTTAAATACTAAATTTAGATGAAACAAATGTAAATCCCGGAAGCACGTTAAATACTAAATTTTAAAACCAACATGTTAAATAATAAATTTAAATGAAACAACTGTTCAAAATAAATCTAAATCCCAGACGCACGATAAATACTAAATTTTAAAACCAGCAACCTTATGGATGAAACAACAGGAAGTATAACTAGAGCAGCATGGCAGCACTATAAATTAATTCGACACTAGAGCAAACCAATGCAACTACGCTGAACGTGGTATGTGCCGGTTGTCTGTACTTGGAAACAAGATCAGAAGAAGGGATGATTTAATGATGGATGTCTAGGATTGAACATGGAGGCAGGAGTGGTGGTTCCTGGTGCCATGCGAACTTGATTACGCAATTGGGAACAATGACACTGAAGTTCTGTTATTCTCTCCTCTTCTCGCGGAGCCGGATTACGCAACTGGGAGAAATGACACTGAAGTTATGTTCTTCTTTTCTCTTTTGGCTGAGCCAGAGCAACATAGAGAGGCTTGCCCATGACAATTTTTCTATTCATTTCGTCTAGTGCTCGGGATGTTTCCTGAGGAGATGAGAATGCTATAAATCCAAAACCTTTACTGTGTCCATGAAAATCTCACATAACCTTGCATGAAGTGATAGTGCCATAAATAGAGAAAATTTCTCTTAGCTTGTTATCATAAATACTATCATGTAAGTATTTTAAATAAATATTTCTTTCACATTGCTTCCTTAATTCAGATTTTTTCAAGGCTTTTCCGACATACCATTTCCTACCATCAACTTTCTTGCCGTTTGAACTATCAACGCACTTTGCTGCATCATCTGCATTCTCAAAATTGACAAATCCAAAACACTTTGAATTCCCCTCTGCATCCCTCATCACTGCCACGCTGTTAATTGTGCCGTAGTCACCAAAATAAAATCTCAAGTCCTCATCATTCATTGACTCTGATAAATTGTTAACAAAAACATTATTAAATTTTGCTGGTTGTCGCTCCTCCTTTTTGATGAACGGACCAACAGAAATCGGTTTTTCGTTTATCACCACACCATTCAAATTTTTTATTGCATTTTGTGCTTCTTCGTATTGCTCAAAATGCACAAAGCCATATCCTTTGGAGTTTCCAAATGCATCTGTGGCAACCTTAGAAGACAGAATCGGTCCGAACACAGAAAATTTATCATATAGAGTTTTATTGTCTACGTCTTTTGTTGGAATATTTAAAATTCCAGAACAACAATGGAGAATAAAATTCCCCCTCTTCAACACTGAGAAAATATTAAAAAAATTTCTTCACTGGAGACAGAGTTTTCACTGTAAAAACTATTTCATTAAACTTCAAAAACTTGGTTACAAAATCACCTCTGACTGAGGGAATACAAAAAACTTTGACTGCTTCAAAACACAGTTCAAAACAACTCACACTCTCTAAAATTTCACTCTGGACAAATACTATGTCTCTTCAAAAATGAATGCACTGTTGTGCCATTCAAAATTCTGTTACACTTCTGCTGTGTGTAAAATTCCAACTTTCAAAAAAAAAACTGAACAATGCACTGTTGTGCTATATAAGTCTTTTACACTGCTGTGTAAAAATTAAAAACTTACAATGTCAAAAATACACACAGCACTTTTACAATATATATAAAAAGGCCCACGGCCTCCCTTTTAAAACGACTAATTTAATATATATGCAAAACATATATATACATGTATGGAGGTGCTACGCACCGAATTTTGAAAAACGTTAAAATAACTTTGACCACGAGTTTGAACCGGACGCCAAACCAAAATTGAACCAATCTGCATAAAAATTTCGGGTGCCAAAAGTTGCCAGCTGACGTCACTCAATTTGTGATGCGGAATTTTTATTAAATCCGCTTCATGATTTTTCCGCGTCTGATTTTAGGCAATCGTACGGACGGCTGAGTGTGATGCGGAATTTCTCACAAATCTGCTTTAATAAATTTCAGGTCCGGGAATTTGACTTGTGGTTTGGGACCACTGTCCTTCAGTTTTTTTTAAACTCCTGCACATTCAAAAATGGCAAGCGGCTCTTCTGCAACGTTTTTTTTATACTGCGATCTTGACTGATCGCTGAAAAAGGAAGGTGGCTGCCTGTACATCAGCTGTAAGTAATTTCAACACTCCCCCTTACTTTCAGCTGCTGGGTTATCAGTCATACCCAGACATTTCCTCAAAAACTCAAAACTCTTCTGCCCCAATGGCTTGGTCAGAATTTCTGCAAACTGCTCCTGAGTTCTGCAGTGTTCCAAAACAATTTCACCATTGTTTACCAATTCTCTAATGTAATGAAACTTTGTGTCAATGTGTTTCTTTCTCTTGTGAAACACATAATTCTTGGATAATGCAATAGCTGAGCTATTGTCACAATAAATCACTGTTCCTTTTACCTGCTCTTGGCACAAAATTCTCAACATCCTCCTCATCCAAATTGCTTGACACGCTGTTGCTGTAGCTACCACATATTCTGTCTCTGCTGTAGACAATGCTACAATGGGTTGTTTTTTAGAAGCCCATGAAATTGCTCCTGAACCCATGTGAAAAACATAACCGGAAGTGCTCTTCCGATCATCTCAACTTCCAGCCCAATCACTGTCAGTGTATCCAACTAAATCTGAATTTTCTGAAGCAGTATATAAAATACCAAACCTTTTTGTACCTTTAACATACCTCAGAATTCTCTTCGCTGCCTACCGATGTGCATCCTTTGGCTTCTCCATAAATCTGGAAATTAAGCTAACATCATGCATTATGTCGGGCCTAGTTGCAGTCAAATACATGAGGCTGCCAACTATTCTCTTATACAAGCTAGGATCAAAATCCTTGCTGCTATCCTCTCTGCTGAGTTTTAATCCCATCACTGTGGGAGTGATTGCTGCTTTGCTCTCCTACATATTAAATCTTTCAAGCACTTCATTAAAATATTTTTCTTGTGAGATAAAAATCTCATTTTCATCTTGTTCTACTTCTATTCCTAAAAAGTATTTCAACAAACCCATGTCAGTCATTTCAAATTCTTCTTTCATGACTGTTTTAAAATTTTCAATAAGGTAATTATCATTACCTGTGAAAATAACATCATCAACATATAAAACTACAATCAACATTTTACCATATTTTTCTTTGATGTAGAGGGTGGGTTCTCCCTCACACTTTTCAAATCCATTTTCCAGTAGATAGGAATCTATCCTACTGTACCATGCTCTTGGTGCTTGCTTCAGCCCATAAAGAGCTTTCTTCAACTTGCACACTTTGTGCTCTTGGCCTTTCTTCTCATAGCCGAGAGGTTGTTCAATGTAAACCTCTTCCATTAACACTCCATTTAGGAATGATGACTTCACGTCCATTTGGTAAACTTTCCACTTGTTTTGTGCTGCTATGGACAGCACTGCTCTCACGGTTTCCATTCTAGCAATCGGTGCGAAAGTTTCCTCATAATCTATCCCATGCTTCTGCTTATACCCTTTGACAACAAGCCTTGCCTTGTGTCTCTCTATTTTGCCTTCAGCATTACTCTTGGTCTTGTAGACCCATTTAAATCCAATAACATCTTTACCTTTTGGGAGTTCAACCAAATCCCAAGTCTTGTTTCTTTCTATGGCATTAATCTCCTCATCCATAGCTTCTATCCATTTCTTATCCTTAATAGCTTCTTCGAAATGAACAGGGTCATCAACATGAAAATATAAAGCAAACAAAGAATTGATACCTTCATTTGCTGCCTCTTGTGCATAAATTTCATTCAAATTTCTGAATTTCTTACCTCTTTCACTTGGTGTACAAATTCTTGAAGAAGCACCTGAATTTCCTCCTTGTGGTGTGCTTGGAGAAGAAATCTCATTTCTCCTCAAGGGTGTCTCTTGCTGTTCTTCTGTTGGTGCTGCTGTTTGGGGATGTATTTCATCCAATTCATCATCATCTTCATCATGAGATAAACAGTGTTTAACATTCACTGTTTTCTCTATGCTTCCATCCCAAGCTTCCTCCTCAATAAACTAAACATCTCTGCTCACAATAAACTTCTTGGTGGATGGGTTGTATAACCTGTAGGCCTTGGATTCCTCACTGTATCCAATGAAAATACATTTCTCCCCCTTGCTGTCCAACTTCTTCCTTAGTTGATCTGGAATGTGTGCATAAGCCACACATCCAAAAACCTTCATGTGTGTGACACCTTGTTTTGTGCCACTCCATGCCTCTTCCGGCACTTTGTTCATCATTGCTTTTGTAGGGCACCTATTCAAAATGTATGCTGCACAATGTACAGCTTCAGCCCAATAATCATTAGGCAAATGTTTTTCCTTTAACATACTCCTCACCATGTCCATTATGGTTCTATTCTTCCTTTCGGCTACTCCATTTTGCTGCGGAGTATATCTAGTTGTAAACTGCTTTTGAATACCATTTTCTCTACAAAAATGTAGAAAATCTTTAGAGATATACTCACCTCCTCTATCAGTCCTTAGGACTTTGATGTGCAGCCCACTTTGGTTTTCCACAAGTGCTTTGAAATTGCAGAATTTTTCAAACACTTCACTTTTATTTTTCAAAAAGTAAACCCAATTTTTTCTTGTAAAATCATCTATGAATGTTAACATGTAGTGGCTGCTAGCAAGCGATGGAGTTTGCATCGATCCACACAAATCTGAGTGGACAATCTCTAAGGGTGCCTTTGCCCTTATGCTTTTCCAGGAAGGAAAACTTTCTCTGTGTTGTTTCCCCAAGATACAACCTTCACAAAGGCTGTCCGGCTTCTCTATCAATGGTAAAACTCTTACCATTCCTTTTCTGTTCAACAAATTAAGACCTCCAAAGTTGAGATGTCCAAATATCAAGTGCCACAACCAATTTTCATCTTTTGGTTTGCTTTGGATAGCCTCTTTTTCCACTGCTGCTATCTTTTCTTCATTCTTCAAATTTGGTCTCATTCTAAGAGGGAACATCCTGTTCCTTGTCATCTTCACTTCAGCAATACATTGTTTGCTGGGTGGTTTGTCCATGATGGTACAAACATCATCCTAAAAAAATACATTGTACCCCTTTTGGACAAGCTGTCCAATACTTAAGAGGTTACACTTCATTCCTGGAACATAACAGACATCTGCTATGGATTTCTTTGCACCTTTCCTTGTTAAAACATTTACATTTCCTTTTCCCATAACAGACACTTTACTATCAGTCCCTAGTGTGACTTGTGACTTCACACTCTCATCTAGCATAGAAAACATTGCTAAGTTTCCTATCATATGGTTACTGCAACCGGAGTCTAGAAACCATAAATCCTAATTCTTTTCTTCAGTGATATTACAAGCCAAAAACAAATTATCTTGGCTGATATTTTCTCTAGTGAAATTTGCACTAGTTCTATTTCCCATATCATGCTGCTTCTTTCTACATTCATTAGCATAATGACCATATTTTTTACAATAGTGACATTGGACATTGGACTTATCATACCTATGTCCTTGAGCATTCTGCTGACCACTCTTATGGCTGATGCCTTGGCCTTGATGCTGATTTGGATTGCTGCCCCTTCCTTGAGCATTTGTTGGACTGTTCCTTCCACCTCTGTTTTGGCTTCTGCCTCTTCCTCTTTTGTTTCTTCTGCCTTGCCCTCTTCCTCTTTTGAAAGACATCTAGGTCTTAAAGGCATGTTCCAGAGATGAGTTTTCACTCCTACCCAATCTCTGCTCATGAGTCATCAGTGATGCATGTAGCTCATCCACTGTGAACTTTGTGAGATCCTTAGTCTCCTCTACGGTGGTGACAATCACATCGAATCTTGAGGGTAGACTCCTCAAGAGTTTTTCCACAATCCTCTTATCTTCAAGAGTCTCTCCATGAGATCTTATTTGTGTGACCATTCCAATCACATGAGTGAAGAATGAGTCAATAGTATCTGACTCTTTCATACAGAGAGTCTCAAAGTCTCTCCTCAGCAACTGAAGTTTTGATGTCTTCACTTTTTCCATGCCTTGATAGGCTGTCTTGAGAGTTTCCCATGTTTCTCTGGATCTCTTGGCTGCTGCTATCCTTGGAAAAACACTCTCATGCACTGCTTGATACAATAAGAAGAGAGCCTTGGAGTCTTTCTTCCTATTTCTCTTCAGCAACTCTCTCTCTGCCTGAGTTAAATCATTAAACTCTTCTTCATCTGCTGGCTCTTCAAAGCCATCCTCAACAAATTCCCATAAGTTTTGGGAGACAAATAATGCTCTCATAGTTATTGACCAGTAGTCATAATTTTTCCCATTAAACATTGGGAGATGGATATTTCCCATACCCATACCAGTGCTGGCTCCAGCCATTTTGCACTCTTAAATATGATTCAAAAACACTTGAATGTGTATTCAAATAACTGATTGTTCTGCAACAGTAACACAAAATATGTATAGAGAAATACCTTGAAGTCTTTTTGGCTGAGTCTTCACACTGCTGGAGAAGCTGCTGTAACTAAGAACTCCTTTCCTTCAGCTTCTTTGATCTTCAAAGAGCCTGGACTAGCTCTGATACCATGTTGGAATATTTAAAATTCCAAAACAACAATGGAGAATAAAATTCCCCCTCTTCAACACTGAGAAAATATTAAAAAAATTTCTTCACTGGAGACAGAGTTTTCACTGTAAAAACTATTTCATTAAACTTCAAAAAACTGGTTACAAAATCACCTCTGACTGAGGGAATACAAAAAACTTTGACTGCTTCAAAACACAGTTCAAAACAACTCACACTCTCTAAAATTTCACTCTGGAAAAATGAATGCACTGCTGTGCCATTCAAAATTCTGTTACACTTCTGCTGTGTGTAAAATTCCAACTTTCAAAAAAAAACTGAACAATGCACTGTTGTGCTATATAAGTCTTTTACACTGTTGTGTAAAAATTAAAAACTTACAATGTCAAAAATGCACACAGCACTTTTACAATATATATAAAAAGGCCCACGGCCTCCCTTTTAAAACGACTAATGTAATATATATGCAAAACATATATATACATGTATGTGGACTCTACGCACCAGAATTTTGAAAAACGTTAAAATAACTTTGACCACGAGTTTGAACCGGACGCCAAACCAAAATTGAACCAATCTGCATAAAAATTTCGGGTGCCAAAAGTTGCCAGCTGACGTCACTCAATTTGTGATGCAGAATTTTTATTAAATCCGCTTCATGATTTTTCCGCGTCTGATTTTAGGCAATCGTACGGACGGCTGAGTGTGATGCGGAATTTCTCACAAATCTGCTTTAATAAATTTCAGGTCTGGGAATTTGACTTGTGGTTTGGGACCACTGTCCTTCAGTTTTTTTTAAACTCCTGCACATTCAAAAATGGAAAGCGACTCTTCTGCAACGTTTTTTTTATACTGCAATCTTGACTGATCGCTAAAAAAGGAAGGCGGCTACCTGTACATCAGCTATAAGTAATTTCAACATCTTTGTCAAGATTCTTAATAAATAAGTTAACTGATCCAGACTTGCGGGATGCTAAGTCTGTATTTGTGAGTACATTATCAGTGGAGGCTTTCCATTAAGTGCCCAAATTCAAACTACGTAAAGCCTCGCTATTTTGTTGATGTTGTAATTAACATGAAGCATATCAGAAGTATTGGTTATGCCATCTCTGTAGAATGCGAACAACGAGAAGTGGGCCAATCCCCTGGAGAGTTCCTTAAATCATGATAACATTGGGCTCAGATCACCCATACAAATATTTACTGTGCCATCAACATCTCCACGTTGTTGATGTGAAACACGGGGTTCTCGTTCTTGGACTGGTACGTATATTCGTCTATGCTTGCTATTTTTATCTTATCTACGCTCCTAGTTAATGTGGAGAAGCAGATAAATACCAATTCAATCAAAGTAAAAATCCGGACTCACAATGGTAATTCGCGAGATGATTTTCAATTTAAGTGCGGAAAGAAAATCGGAGACCACACTTTTGTATTCTAAGCGAGATTTATTGTGGAGAAACGAATGAAATACTAATTCAATCTAAAGTCAACGTAAAACGAAGATGATTTTCCAAACTACGAAAAGAGAATCGGAACTCACCACTTTTGTCTTTCGGCAAATTTATCGGTTCTTTAGTGTAATGCTTTGTAGCTACGAAATAATACGCGGATGTGAGTGCGGAACCGATTCAATGGTAATGCTGATATACGTATTTTAAATATGGTGGCTGGGATTTTAAATGTGGTGGTGTCGGGCCGACCTTATACGTTTTATTTGAATGTGCTCGATGGGATTTTCCAAAAAGTGCGAGTGGGGTGAAACGGTACCGTTTCCAAGTACGTTATAGGTTTTTTCTTCATGAGTTGGCCCTTTATTATCTACATCCTGATAGTTTAAATAAAATGATTATAACAAGGATAATTTGAGAAGGACAAATTTTAAGAACCAATTCAATAAATTTGTTGAAAAAAGCACACATCTTAATGATCAAGTGTTATGAATTTATAAATAATTAATTGAACAATTCTCTATTGCAATATCCTCGCTCTTTGTATTTACATGACAATGCTTTATCTAAGATAATGTTTTGGAATGATCTTCAACATGATTACCTAGAGATTCAAAGTCTAACACCTAGGGGCCACATTGGTCATATTGTGTGATTGGAATATAATTGGAAGACAACTTCTATAAGGATTTTTGGTATCTTTCTGTAATTCCAAGGAAGTTTTTGTACTCTTATGTAACCACAAAATTTTAATCATTTTGTGGGATTTGTTATGGGATGAATTACCTAGGGTTTGGGTTGAGAACAACATGCAAAGAATCATACAACAACAAGAAGGAAGGAATTTTACAATCATAACAAGATCATAACATGTATAAAGCATTAAGATCACGAAGATCATGAATTGGACAGCTTCTTTATTGATGTATGTAAATATGTACGGAGAATACCACGATTCGACCCGGCTCAGTGAAACCGTCCTCGGTTCGTTGAGCCCAAGCCTCATGATCTCCTTCCATAAACATACACATGGATGCATATAAGAGGAATGAAGTGAGAAAACAAGGGTTTCCACGATCTCGGAGTGGTAGGCACGGATAAATCGGGGAATTGATCACGGACCAACTAGCCAAATCTCAATACCTATCTCTCTCTCCCCTTTTAGGCCTTTCCATCAGTGTATTTCTACCACCTAGAACGGTTGTTTTAGTTGGCATATATTTAGGCCACAAGCTCTGACAGGTAGGCTTCGGTGTAACCCATAAACCCCACCAAAAAAATAGGGAATTTTATATCATATTTTAAATTATATACGCGGGTTCGGTATAACTAGACCCGCGTGTGCACACTATTTTTGAGAGACGGAGTTGTGTATGGAATTCAAAATAATGTTTTTTAGGTAAAGGAGCCAACTCTAAAGGGAAAGTGCTCCCAAAGGGCCATAACCATGAGCATCAAGTATATAGGAGTGGAAAATGATGCTATAATAGAATTGGAAGGAAATTTTTGTCTTTTTGTGTAATTGAAAGGGTCATTTCTCCTTAAAAAATAGGTAACCTATGTGGTTGTGTTGGAACATAGTTACTTAGCAAGTGCATGAATTTGACTTAGGAATATGAATTGAGAAGAAAAGTGGTTGAACTAAAAAATTTCAATTATGTCACATGTGATAATAGGGAAGGAGATAAAAGAAAAAAGAGAAAGATGGTAACTTCCGAGTTTAGTAATACGTAGTGAAATGGTATCGTTCCTTTGAGGTTTCACTTTTAAAACTTATGAGCAGAATATTTTTAGCAACCAAATTATATCGGTATGTATTATTTTCCATAAAGTTGTGAACTGCCGGCCACTTTTAATGGTTTCTTTTAAAGAAATTAAACCCCGATTTTTTACCATGTCCATCTTTTTTGATAATAAGATTAGCATTTTAGAATATGAAGAGATACATTTCCCATTAGTACATCCATATCTTTGGTTAATTTTGTTGTAGACTACATCCTTGACACTAAAAAGAGATTTAATGTCAACATCATCTCAATAGAGCTTAGTAGTATGGTTATATCACATATAGATATGGATAATATAGTAACATAGAAAATAGAGTTATGTTGAAGGAATATCATTTCTACGTAGGTTGAATCACATTGGATTTGGTTAGATGGATTCCTAGGCTAATTTGCAAATGCTTGTGTATTTCAATTATCATGCAAGTTTAATAGACAATGCAAGATGTTTCATATTTGGAACTATTTCAACGAATGACATGAGAAATGTGAATGTTATGGAGTGGATACATGCATGGAAATAACATTATGTGGGCAAGAAATGAGGTTCAAAGCCAATGTTTTCATTGATGTTGTAAAATCTATAATTGGATGTTGTTTTTTACTACGGGGAAAAGGGAATGTGAAAGAAGATGAGAAGAACAATTAACAAATAATGGACATGCATAGAGATATTTATGGGAGTTGGCCAATGCAGATTGATAAAAAACATACAGATGGGAAACAACTAAGTATACACATTCGTTTAGTATAAGCATCAAAAAACTATATAGTTAAAATAGGGATATGGAATTTTTGGTTTTTTACTTATGTTTCCCAAATAGTAATGGTGAATGTGATGATTGTGAATCTAAATAATCAATTGATAGATGAGATTGTGTATATTTCCCAATTGACCAACATATAACCACTTAATTATTCCATTTTAGAGAGGAACAATCAACTATTTCCTTGATTATGATCATGTACCAAATCTCATACAAGTGTGATGAATTAATATTTTATTAACTTTCAATTAACAGAATGAATGTAGTACAAATTCTTGATCTAGTGGACTAATGTGATGGAACTACGTTTCTTCAGGAGTATATAAACATCGCGGATTCCTCAAAAGATAACGGATTTTCCATTTCCTATTATTGGTTGGAAAAATTTATTAAAGAGAGGAAAGAATAGATTCAATGTATTAGTAGCTAACTCCAAAATCATTACCTTTCTTATTGGATTGATGGTTATTAAGTGAGAATGTATACAAAAAATGAAAAAAATCGAATAAAGGTGTTTATGTATACCAAGATTATAGACCAAATCAAACTGCATACTACCATACAAAATGAGGTGTTGTGAAACAATTCCTTTCACAAATAATGTCAAAGAATAATTAATCAAAGCTACAATAATTCCTAGATCATACTAAGAAACAAAATGTTGCAAGAACATCTCAGAAGGTTTATATTTCACCCACATGAATCATGTTTTTTTCTATAATCCGCAATATTTAGCCTAGGGGACCTGCGATCAAATAGGAGGCTATGTTGAAGTGTATTTAAAGGAATAAATGAAAATATTACATTTGGTAGTGTGGCAATAGTTTCTAGAAGAGGGAAAATGTTAGGAAAAAACTCATAGGTCGTTTTGTTAGTTACAACCTCTATTTTGCACTAGAGGAGTTTCTTTTGTCATAGGAATTAATGATGAAGGGCGGGAGTATTATTTCATGAGAGTGGAGGAAATATTCATTGTCTCCTATGTGGTTGTCTCGTTATATGTAGTAGAATTATTGAACCATGTGTAATAAGTCTTCTTCTATGCAAAATACAATTGTTTTTGAGTTGTACTCTATGTTCACTATGTTCGATCATTTTAGCATTGTGTTAGTATTATGTGGAGTAAACTATTGAGTGGTTGTGAGCTTTATATCACGAGAGAAAGGGATTTCAATAATAAGGGTTTAGATATTGAATTCTTGTTTAAGGCCAATTATTTATTGCGGAAACTTTGCACCAATTAATGTGTAGTCCAAATTCTTGTCATCTCCCACTCAATTTTGAGGTCTCATTTCTTGGATAGTCCAAACATTTAATTTCCCTAAACGGTGACTTAAATTACCAAGCATATTAAGGTAATTTGAATGTTGATAAATCAATAGCATTAGGGTAAATTCCCATGGACAAAGAAGATTTGAATGTGAATAAGTAGATGAGGAAAATAAAGTGAAGTTTGTTGTCACAAGGTTTAAGGGACATACTGACCATCGTGAGGTATGATGAATTGCGGAGAATGATAGGAAAAAGCAGAAGGAAAGGCCAAAATTATAAATTGGGGAAGAGTATTAGGAAAAATTAAGACTAAGTTCCTAGCCAAGGATTACCAACTAAATATTTTCAGAAAGTGCAAAACCTTATACATAGAGGCCTATGAAAGTGAGAGTATGATTGAAGAGTATTTATAAATTAAATATTGGAGTTGGAGACATTGAGTAGGATGTTGAGAATGTTTCCATATATCTTAAGGAATTGGGGTATGATATTTAATGACGATTTATATCATGAATTTAAACATAATCGATGCTTACCAAGCTACTTTTTTAAAATATGAGTAGAATATTTCTAGAGAAAAATAATTAGAGTAGAAGGAAAATTTCGATTCGAAGAGGAAGTGAACAAACAAGTAGCACAAAAAATAGGTGGTGAATTTAGAGGAAGACAATCTTTCCCTAGAGGCGAGTAGAGGTAGAGAATACCAACCTAGATTCTACGTGTGGAAAGTTAGGCCATATGTCATGGAAATGCCCATATAATACTCCAACCTAGTAAAGGAGTGCAATTGTGGTTAAATCTAGAGCAGAGAATGTGAATATAGTGGAAATGCGAAGAAGCTTCCTAGATTTGGAAAAGTCCTTGTTGTTCGAGAGGGATATACTTTATTTAGGCAAAGGAATGAAGGAATCATTTATTGGTAAAAAATTCCTCCATGTGGATCCATGATTCGATGGTATGGTTCCAACAAAGGTGTTCATCACAGTCTATCACAACATCACCATTTTCATTCCTTTGCAAGGGAGAAATGTATCACCCAAGGCATGGAAATACTATTAATTTATGTGTTGAGAAACTAGAGAGTGATATTATTCATTTAATTGATTACACTATACAATAATATTCGCATAATCATTCATAAATATTCAAAAATATCTCACACAAAATAAAATGGATACGTTTTATAGAATTTTTACATAAATAAGTTTCTGAGTCTAGACTTGTGGATGCTAGAGGTTGCTGCTTTGTGAGTACATTATCTGAATAGGTTTTCCATTAAAGAGGGTGTAAAATTCAAAGCTCACGTACAGCCTCACTACGGATTTTTAGCGGTGTTGTAATTGACATAGGCATATGCGAGAGAAGTATTGGTTATGCCATCTCTACGGATGCGAACACTAAGAAGTGGGCCAATCCCATAGAAGAGTTCATAATTATTCACTTCAATAACGTTGGGCTCCCATATCCCCCACATACAAAATATTTCTAGGCGATTCATTGTCTACTTGCCATTAACGAGTTCTGATTGTACAGTTTGTTATTAACATCTCCCCATTGTTGATGTGAAAACTACCGGTTCTTGTTCTTGGACACGAGTATGTCCCATTGTGTATATGATTATATTTTTATCTCTTATCTTTGCTCCCAGATTAATGTGGAGAAAGGAATGAAATACCAATTAAATCAAAGTAAAAATCCACACTCGAGACTCATCGCCATAAAATGCGAGATGATTTTCAATTTAAGTGTGGAAAGAAAATCGGAACACACCACTTTTTGTCTTTTTAGCGAGATTTATTGTGGAGAAACAAATGAAAATACGAATTCAATCATCTAAAAATCTAGAGTCACCTTAAAGCGAAGATGATTTTCAAACTACTGTTGAAAAGAGAATCGAGAACTCACCACTTTTGTTTTTTGGCATATTTATCGGTTCTTTTAGTGTAATTCTTTGTAGCTACGAAATAATACACGAAGTGAGTCGCGGGTACGATTCCATGGTCATGGTGGTATATGTATTTAAATATGGTGGTGCAGGATTTTCTAAATGTGGTGGTGTCTGAGTATGGCCATTATACATTTTATTTGAATGTGTTGAGTGGGATTTTCAAAAAGTGCAAGTGAGGAGTGTGACCCCACACATTTCAAAAGTCGTTATAGGTTTTTTTCTTCATGACTTGGCGCTTTCATTATCTATCACAATAGTTTAAATAAAATGATTATAACAAGGATAATTTGAGAAGGGAGAAATTTTAAGAACCAATTCAGAAGTAAATTTGTTGAAAAAGGCATAAGCCATCTTTAACACATCTTAATGATAAAATGTTACTTGAATTTATAAATAATTAATTGGACCATTCTCTATTGCAATATCACTCCCCAACTCATTAGTGTTACATGACTAACACTTTTATCTAAGATAATGTTTGGAATGATAGCATGACAATTAAAGTCTCCAACTTTATGATCACACTAGAAATTCAAAAGTCTAACACCTAGAAGGCCACATTGGTCTTGTTGTGTGATTGGAATATAATTGGAAGACAAGTTTTGCTAAGGATTTTGGTACCTTTGTGTAATTCCAAGGAATTTTTTGTACTCTTATGTAACCGCGAGGAAATTTTAATCATTTTGTGGAATTTTTTTATGGGATGAATTACCCTAGGGTTTGGTTTTGAGAACCCCCAACATAACGAGAATCATACTGACAACTAGAAGCAAAGAGAATTTACAATCATAAAAATATCATAACATGTATAAAGCATTTAGATCATGAAGATCAGGGAATGCGGACAAAGATTATTTATTGATGTATGTAAAGATGTGTGGAGGAATACCTCATAATTCAGCACGACTCCAAGCGAAAGCTTGTCTTCTAGATTCATCCATCACAAGCCTCAACAATATCCTTCCACTTAAACATACACATGGATGTCATATAAGAGGAATGAACATCTCCATGAAGGAAACAAGGGTTTCCACAATCTCCAAAGTGCTGTGAGTCCTGAGGGATAAATCGAGTTGATCACGGACTAATTTTCCATAATCTCGATACCTACCTATCTTTTCAAAAAGATTCCAAAAACCATTCAACATGTGAAGATTACAATAGAATGTACCAAAACACTTTAATATTCATTCCAACGTTATGTTAACCTTTATTTTCTCTCTCTATTTTAACCTTAATCTCAATGGCTACATATATATTCACTCCTTTTGATCATGTTCATGCTTTCTTGATTTGGCTTAACTAAACCATCTTAACATAATATATACTGCTTGGTGTACTTTTCACTTCGATTCTTTCAAATGTAACATGTCGATTTTTTTCCATAGCCTTCACGAGTTCTAATATAATTTTTTTCGTTCTCTTATTGCCAATCTTTTTTTCTTTATGACCTATTTTATTATTTCTTTTTCTACTTGCTCTTCCTATCTTCATAGCTCTTTTCGGAAAAATTGTTCAAAATTCTTCCAAAAGTGAATTACCCAGTAGGTCTCGACCAAAATATATTGACTCACCCTTGATTCAACCCTTTATTTTCTCTCGGCAGTTCTTCTTTTGGTTGCGCAAATAATTATGATGTACTCTACCCCTACACTAGATTTCTTCTCCCTCAAAAAAAGGACCCAATTCTAGAATGGTATGTAGAGAAAGCTTGATTCTTGAAAGTGTTGTAATAATCAATCATATTTTTGCATGCATCGACAATGATAGTGAGAGTAATCAATGAATTGTGTTGTATTCTCTCTGCAATTGGTTTACGAGGGTATGAAGAAAGAAATTTTCCATTGAGAATCTACGTCAAATTCAATCATATAATGCTATTATATATTTGGCCTTAGAGGTAGAGCTAAAGGTATTAGAGGGCGAGGTTTGGCCATTTGTGACTCTTCCTCTAATCCATGAATATTTTTATCAATCTCTTTAGCCTCTCACGAAAACAAGTTTTGTTCGTTGTTCTTGGCATGTGATTGCAAGGGATTTCTCTATTAATTTTCTCTCTTTCCTTACGAATTGATACTGAGATGATGATTACACTTAGAATGAAATCCTAGAAGAGAATCTTGAACTTCATGGAAAATGTATTTTGATAACCACATGTGCTTCTAAAGTCGTATCCTTAAGAGTGGATCACTTTCTCAATGCTAGAAGATCCAAATAACAATCATATTAGATCATAGCGGCAAATGTGTATACAAATCCTTCGAGAACAAATCACTTAGAGTAGGGCGATGCAACCCTCAATAGAACATATACATGATAAATGAAGAACAACTGCATACATGAACAAAGCCCAGAGGCTATAATAGCATAGTCTATAAAGAATAATTGTTGCAAAATGATGTCAATACATAGATGTATCAATTTAAAACTCATACAATATGGGGAGACAAATATATAGACTCCTTAAGGCATTTCTAGACAATCCTGGAAGGATTGGATGAAATAACTGAAAAAGTACAAAAATCTCTCTCTTAGGAGTTGCGGTAGGCAGTGCAACTCAAGGAGTGGACATGGATGTAGATAGTTGAGAAGTTGCTTGCATATGCTACATGATTCTCATCCAAAAGGATCCTTTAGAGTGAAAGTCTGATCAATCACTCAAAATCTCACAGTCCCAAACTAGCAATGCAAACCCCCACTTTGCAGAAATATACTTAGAAATAACGCAATCAAGGAGATGGTAGCGCTTTATATAGGAGATGGGAAGTGCTTGGCTTGATGCCAAGGTGTGCAATTAGCTCTGAATCTTACTCACTAACCTCCCATAGCAATAGAAGCTCCCTCCTGCGAAATATGAGCCAAGGAAATGGTGTTGTGGAGACCCTCCCTTTGCGACACCTGCAACACTACGTTTCCTACTACGAAATAATGCGATGTCGAAGGAGGTGGCTTGGCGCTTGAGCTTTGAAATGTGTGAGAAATGAAGTACGGTCCACTCAAGAGGTCCTCTCAAGAAGGGATAAGGATTCCTAAAAAGGAAATCCTTGTGCTACACGACACAACAATCTTATTTAAACAACGAAGAGAAAATAGTCTTGCGAGACCAATTTCTCTATTTGATAACTATATCCTTCTATGGCTTCCTTGTCCTCAATTTATACAAATGAAAAGCATCCTTTCCTTGGCACTCCACACATTAGGGTTTCCCCATCAAATGATCTGCTTCCCCTTTCACAATGCATTGTCTTTCCAATGTGATCCACTCCCCACTTTATGGCGGCGGCTGATTGACTTGGGTCAAACTTGACCTTGTCCTCATCGCATTGCCCCTTTCCCACCACTTGAGGGTGAAAAATGTAGCTACTACGATGATCCCTTTCACACTATGTAGGGGATTTTATTCCTAATCATGGAGCTTCCTTACCCATTTATTCACCTCCTAGATGATATAAGAAAAATTAATGTTTACGATTAGATTCATGCTAATTTTTAGGAACATTACCTGTCACTCCTCCCAAATGTTGCTTGTCCTCGAAAACGGCCTGCTGCAAGAGATAAGCCCAGAAGAGAGCCTTCTTGAGGCATGTGGGCTGAAATTAATTGGGATTTACCATCCCCATATGAATCTCCCCTCCCCAAGAAATCATCCAAACAAAATGAGTTACCCTCCTACATGGCAACTCCTGAAAGTCTTCCTCCACCTTTGGCTCATGCAAAGTAGGTGGGCTGAAAATTTGATCATGGCAGACAAGGTAGTCTACCCCACTCCATCCTCCTCTCCACTCATGATAAGTGTATAGTATGTGTTGATCTTGGGCTGCCATACTATTTCCATAGTGGAAAAATTAAAAACAATCACTCGAGGATCTCCTCTCCATCATTGAAGAACAAGTTGACCCAAAACATCTCATCCATGATGAATAGGACATGATCATCATAGGACATCCAAATGCGAAGTTTTCTATAGGTTTTACATGATGCTACATGATACAAAAAATGTCTCAAGTGGACACAACGTAGTTTCTCCCACTGTGCAACCGAGAAAATATTATGGCAAGTGATGTTTCTAGAATGGCTGAGTTGTGTGAATCATCCCATCTACTAGTGAATAGTAAATGAGTGAATGTATCAGCTGAGAGCATACAAAGAATGAATCACACATTTTGCACATGGTTAAAAAAAAGGATGGTTATCTCCATCATAATAGCTACGGAAAATTCTTGCTCATGGAGGCTCAATAATAAACTTGCCCTCTTGTGGAGCAATGCACTATATGACAATGGTAAGAATATGCAAATGCCTGTTACATAATCAAATATATATGAGCTCTCACCATATCTTTGAAATTAAAGTGATGCATGAATAGATGAATAATTTCATGCTCCAAAGGAACAACTATTTTCGGTGGCACTATGAAAATAGGCTCCTACCAACCCATAGCTCAATTCTTTGACATGATGATTGTCAAATACTCGAATAATGTTTCATATGCAAATATGGAATTCCTCCCAAGATCGATAATTCACGATAATAAAAGGCCAAGAAGTAGCCCCCTTTTCACCATGATAGTGCCATCTCCTACTCCTGCAACATCATACAACATCTGAGAGAAAATCTTCCCTTTCTCTCTCAAGTACAACCCAAGCAACAAAGCGTTGTTTGTTGCTTCCTCATGCTCTCATCATACGAAAGAAATGTGATGAAGACATAATGAATGATATGAATGTCACATCAACACCATGCATCCATACTCTTTCTAACATGCTCACTGATGCGAGCATCACGCTCACATCTTCTCCATCCCCACACCCTTAGAAAAGAGTATATGCCAAGTGTTGGCCAAACTCCTTCGGGAGTAACCGGTCTTAGCCAAGCCTCTACTTCCTGGTATCACTAAATTTGCAAGTAGATCACCCGCTTCTTGCTCTCCATCCACATCCACTCATCCATATGTGGATGTCTCTCTTCACTCTCTCAATCTTGGTACCCTTCCCATGAAGACTACCATCCTCCCCAAATTAGATTTATGTCTTTGCATTTCTATGGGATATTGAAATGCAACCTCAATGATCAAATTGATCTCATAAGGGATCCAAATAGGTGGGTAGGCAAAAAATTTACCATCATGATGTGTAGAGCTCAAGGAGTGTCCAACAAAAACATGAGAGATGTTATCCATCCTAATATGTCCTCCATCCTAATATATCCTCCATCAACTATCTGTTTCCCCTTGAATCGATAAAGATCCAAGTGTGAGGAGGAAGAACCTCCTCAAGCTGTTGAAGAGCTTTGTACTCCATGATGTGTTGAAGTGCACCTCTAATAAAATCTATCCATGAGATCTCCCTCTCATCAATAGTCCTCCAAAACCAATGAGGTCTTGGATCTCATTGAAAGTAGAAGTCTCTCTTTGGTAGAGAGGTGCTCATTAAGAAAAGGGTCATCTAGAAAGGAGAAAGGGTTTCTCACTTCAATATGTCTAATATCTTTTCATCCTTCCCTTCAAGTCTTCAAACCCCAACCTCAAGTGTAGTATGCATTCAAAAAATGGCTCATTAGGATGGTGGTTTATTTCTTCCCTTGAATGTTTCAATGTTTCACAACGCGAGTGCAATCTTCTTGCTCTACATTAGCTAATGTGTGTTGATTCTTGGTCATATAAAGATGAATTCCCACAATCCTCCAAAATTATTCTTTTTGAAATGAAAAGTGGAAAACTTTTTTTCACACCTTGATGGAACTTAGGATGCTGCTTGTATGGCCGCAATAGTTCTTTCCTCCGATGAAATGGCTAGCCCATTTGTAGCGGATGTAGTAGGTTGCTCTTCCAAGGTTGTGCAGCAGTAGCTATGACAGAGATCTCCTCCCATGTTGGTGTGCGCTTTTTCTCATCTGAGTCTTTCTCTATGCACAAGGTTATAATCAACCTTTGAGTGAACTCATACTATAAGTATTCACCCTTGCATGGCTCAAGTGGCTGAACCACCAAACATTGGCTTCACCCTCCAAGTGCGACACGCAACTTCTCTTTTGCCTCCCTCTCTACTGTTGGATGTAGTACGCGAAGAATGCCTCAAGCTCCCTTGCCCAACATCTTGTCGTAGATGATCCATCATATGTGAAAGGCAATAGAAACCTATTACCTTTGATTCCTCTTTTGTTGCGGGGACCTCCTCTCTTCCTTCAATGAGATGAGCTAACGAGAAGAGCTAGAGTCTCCTTGAAGGCTCTAGGTTGAGATTATGTACTCAACAGTACTTACTTAGTAAATAGATAATCCAAGTATATTCCATGCTCATTGTCTTCTTCTTGATGAGAATAGGGAAGTGCATGGTCCTTCCTTCTCTATTTTCTCATCCTCCTTGGGAGGTTCTTCATAGATACTGAAGAATGATGAGACAGACACATCCTCTCAATATTCTGATATTCTTCTATGTATTTGGCGCTGAAACTCACGAAAGTGAGCCAATATGATGCTACGATACTGCTTTATCAATATCCCAAAATAGGGAAATCATACAACAATAAGAATATCTTAAGATATTCTAGAGAGTTGGAGATCCGACAACAGGTAAACACAATAAGGGAGTAAACGGTGGTACATTAACACGAAGGAATGAAATGAAGATCAGAAATAGCCATCATATTAGATCATAGCAACAAATGTGTATACAAATCCTTGAGGAAGCAATCACTCAAGTGGGCAATGCAACCCTCAATAGAACATATACATGATAAATGAAGAACAACTGCTAGATGAATAAATCCCAAGGCTATAACAATGCGATGTAGCTATAAAATAAATAACAACGCAAGAATTGATGTCAATACATAGATATATCAACATACTGGCTCATAAAATATGGGGAGCGAGATATAGACACCCAAATGCAATTTCTAGACAATCTGGAAGGATTGGCTAAAAATATGAAAAAGTACAAAATGCTAGGTGCGGGGTGAGTTGCAACTCAAGAACTAGACATCGATGTAGATAGTTGAATATGATGCATATGGTACATGAACCTCATCCAAAGGATCCTTTCGATTGACAAGGCTGATCCAATCACCAAATATCTCACCCTCCAAACTAGCAATGCAAACCCCCACTTTGCAAATATACTCGAGAAATAATGCTTGATCAAGGAGATGGAGCCTAGCATTTGTAGGAGATGGGAAGTGCTTGGCACAGTGCCAAATATGTGCCAAATCAGCTCTTGAATCTTCCTCACTAACCTCCCAGAGATGAATAGAATCTCCCTCCTTTGAAAGATGAGCCAAGGAGATGGTGTTGTGGAACCCTCCCTTTGCAACACTACCTGCAACACAATGTTTCCTTGCTACGGGAATAACAACGTAGCTGAAGGAGGTGGCTTGGCCTTGAGCCTAAAAATGTGGAGAAATGAAGTAAAATCCATCAAGAGAGGCCTCTCCAAGAAGTGAGAAGGATTCATAAACAAGAAATCCTTGTGCTAAACAACACAACAATCTCGGATAAACAACTTAAGAGAAGACGAAATAGTCATGCGGAGAACAATTTCTATATTCAATAAAATATCCTTATATGGTTGTCTTGTCCTCCCTTTATACAAATGAAAGCCTCACTTACCTTGGCCCCCACATACATTAAGGTTTCCCCCACCAAATGATCTCTTCCCCTTTCACATTTCATTGTCTTTCAAGGTGATCCACTCCCCACTATGGCTTGACCACTTGTTGACTTGGTCAAACTTGACCTTGTCCTCATGCATTTTCCCCTTTCCACACTTGAGGGTGAAAAATGTAGCTACTCTGATGATCCCTTTCACACTATGTAGGGGATTTTATTCCTACTCATGTGCTTCCTTACCCATTTATTCACCTCACTAGATGATATAAGCAAAATTTAATGTTTCAATTAGCTTCACATGCCAATTTTGGGAACATTACATATCACATGAAGTAATATATTATGACACATTAGAGGCATATTCAAAAACTAATAACCACTTATATTTCATTTTAATAGTGATTTATTAGACTATGTTTACGTATTTTTTCTTCACCCAAGCTCAAATGATCATGTTTTTAAACAATAGAGAAATTTTCTTGCTATTGCTACTCATGTGAGAGGACAAGTTCATTATGTTTTGAATATTTTATAACTAATTTATCCTCCAACTACACTGGTGAAGTGATGATAAGTTGGAATAATTGTGATGAATGCATGTGCTAGTAGAAAGACTAATAACAAGGAGAAATTTTTCTTGCAATGTTTATCCATTCATAATGTACTTATTGGATTATACTCACGGGTGTATGAAATCACACGAGCTTAGAGAGTGTGGTCTACTCTCTAAACTATTGGTAACAGGTAGAATGTGGGGGGAGCTCAAAAGCATAAAAATTAAATGAAATAATATGCTAAAGTATGCTCTAGTTAAAAAACTAAAACTAAAAACACACAAAAGAAGCTATATGAAGAATTCCAAACAGATAATAATGCAAACGATGGCTTGATGGCATCTTCTTATTAAATGTTTGGAATAAAAGAAATATGCTACCCACTTGCCAAAGGGCCCACATAGGCAATGGCTCTAGGGTCTTGATGCAAGGATGTTTGTCTTTCAAGTTTTTCCTGCTGATGCGATCTAACTCTCTCTCTCTGTGGTGGACTAAGATGTTGGGTGGCCAACTATCGAGTCCTCTTTAGCTCCATTTCTGGGTCACACACAATCTTGGTGTTGCTTGAGAAGCTTTGGCTTGACATAATCTTGTGATCACCATTTCTTCGTCTCTTGGTGGGTTTATATAGGTGGGGTCGAATCCTCCTTCCCTCCCTTGGTACATGATGGTACAGTGTTGAAGGGAGAGGTGTGATTCCATTGTGTGCTCAAATATTCTTTTTTGCACCACATAATGTCTAAGGAGGCATTGGTGGGTTGTCCTCGAGCTGACTTTCACATAGGAGTAACATCCTTTGCTTTTTGTGGTCCCAGAAAGTGACTTTTTTTCCATTTCCGAGAATGCATGCTTTTTGGGCTTGAGGGCATAAAGGCGCTCTTCGTGAAAGAAAAAGTGTGCATTTGAGCATTTGTGACTAGTTCAAACCTGTTTTTCTAAAGCCTAAGAGATTTTAAATACTTCTTGATTCCATAATGTATTCTTGTCCTGTAACCTTAGGCTCGACATTAATTGATGTCATCATACCTGCATGATTTTCTGGTGTGAACGGTTTCCCCCCTAATGTGTATTGGTCTAGGAAGGAATTGTATAGGCCCCGAAATACATTATAGTTTCTTTTCTATATTGTATGCGAGAGAGGGAGAGAGAGAGACGCCTATGTGTACTTTTTGAATTGACAACACCTTTTACTTGGTTTTCCAAGATAACCATGGCCTAAGGGACCCCCTGCCAAGCGGAGAAAAAACCATACAACATATTTACAAAATTTCAACGAGGCGGGCATGTCCCATGCTCGTGATGCTATCGCTAGGTAAAAAAAATTAACATATACATATGTGTACGTGTCACTCACCCCATGGTAGTGATCTTGGTAGTTGACGATGACTGACGCCCTCGGGGGCATTTTTTTATTTGAATATAGGTGGAATGTGGTACACGTATGCGTAATCTTGGTATGGCATATCATTGCGCAATTTACGCATATGTATTGGTGGGACACGTGTAAGAATTTTTATCGGAGACACTTATAAAGGCACGGGTCTTCGACGGATGCGATCAAAGTGCAATGGTTGTAAGGTACGTACCATCGTGACATGAAAGCTTTGTTGTAGTTGAATGTCGGGGAGGATCGATGACATCTATGGACAATGATGTCTCCCATAATGCCACGAGATACCCCTTTGCATGGGGAGGGGTCATCAAGAGTACAACTTCCATTTTGGAAAAGAGGCGTTGAGGTCGACAAAAGGAAGCCTTAACCAAACCATGATGGGTTTAACATAGGCATGTTGGTGAGCGGTAGTTGAAAATGGATGATAGGGATTTAGTGGCCCAGGAGTCGGAAATATATAAATGAGCGACTTGGCGGTAGTTATAGGTATTTACGAAGGAAAAGTCCCTAGAGTCGCTAGGACTTCCGAGCGAGTATGGTAGCTATGATTGTCGTAATGGTGCGTGCATGGGAAAGTGGGTGAAATCGCACGACTTGAGGATATGGGGGGCTAGCATATGCATGGGAGAAAAAGGTAAAATATGAGGGTGAATTTTTCAAGGGCATCATCTGTAGGTATTTGTACACTTACGAAAAGAATAAAATAATGGGGTTTGGTTTTGTAAAAAACACGGAGACGGGTACCCCAAAACATGAAAGAGGGTTGCTCTTGAAGGTGTGAGGATGATGTTTTGCGGGGGTAGGGGGTCCCATTGGTTGGTCTCATGTGTGGGGTTCGATGAAGTGGAATATGTGAGATGGGTTTATGTTAATGGAAGTATGCCGAGAGATGGTAAATGCGGTGCGGAGGTGCACTTTCATTTGCTTTTTACAACCGTCGTCAGGAAAGGGGGTTGAGTTTTAGCAGGGGAACTTGACCTTATGCATGGTATGTGGATGGGCATGAGGTACTTCCAGGACTAAAATGTTATGGCCATGGTGTCACATGTGGGGTGATGTATGGTCTAATTTGGATGACGATCTCCATGGAGGGGGCTCTCTGAGCCATCGCGGATGTTTATCATATGCACGGTGGGGTGATGATAAACATGGTCGGGTATAAGGACCCTGGGGTTTATTTCTAATGGATAAATGATGTCGGGATATGCAAATTTTACGGAACTCTGTCATGCTTTGAGGGTAGAATATTTTTGTTTCGAGAACTTTTAGTGGGTGGTGCTATCGATGGTTTGTGGGTTCTTCTGCAAAAAAAACTACATCAAGTGAAAGCATCTTCTTTTCATCCAATATTATTGAAAAACATGAATTTTGGAAAGAATATGGGAGGGTGCATACCTGTCGGCGCTTGAAAAAAATATTTCTTCGGAAGCGAATGTGGGCATCTCTTTCGTTCGCCATGGTATCTTGATGATGGTGCAACTTACGGTTTACGGAAGCGAGACCTTCGATCTCCTATTATGGACCTCGAAGTTGGAAAAGGGCAATAAATATGGGATTGTGGCCCTAATCCTATTCATTTTTGCTTACTTTCTCGAGTTTTGGGAGATCGAAAGGTGATAGCGAGAGCCTTTCTTGCCATTGTGTGGTCGGCACATTGTGCGGGATTAGTGATATTATGCCGAGGTAACTTCCATGACGTCCTCAATTTCAATTTTTTTAGTTCGGGGGATCTCGGGGCCATACAAATTGGGTTTTTACGGCCTCGAAAGGGGATTTTTTCTAGATTGCGTGGGTGATATAGTAAAGGCGCCCCCCTTGCACTGTATTTTTGATGCAATAACATGAAGGTGTTTTTCCTTCCTTTTTGTGCACAAGGAGTGCGCAGCCAGATGGAACGAGGCACGAGGGGGTCTGTCTAAGAGACGGGCGTGCGAAGCAAGGCTCTTGTAAAAATTTGGATTTTTTGTCCCTTTTGATGTTTCTCCTCTATCTTTGATGGGTCTTTGTTCTTGGCAGGTTGGGTGTGGAGAGAATGAGATTGGCCCAAGATCCCAGAATGGCTGCGGCTACGATGTTGGGGCACATCATCGATTGGCGCATGGGGCCTTACGAAATTTCTTTGAAAACGAGTTCCTTCGGTCGAGGAGGACCGGCGTACCTTATATCCTTACAACATTGGTGCGGGAGCGCAACATGTTTTTTTGAGACGGGCTTGAATATTCATCCAAAAGATAGATATATAGCACGACGGGCGGTTAATGCCTCGGGCGAGGCATTGAGATCCCACTTCTGCTAGACGAGTGAACATGGATAGGTTCGGAGGAGCCATTATGGTGGTGTGCCTCTTACTAAGGGGTGCATCGATATCACATCGATGACGAGATGTGGTCGAGCGGTGTGCTCATCATTATTGTGTGGCCAGCGGGGTCGATTGTGCCTCATCGGGCATTGGGCACGTAAAGACCAATCTAGGATTCTAGATTAGACTCAATTTATTATCGACCAAGGTAGGTAATCTTAGAGAGCACTATGTCTAATATTTATAGACCTATAAGGATACGATTCTATTTGTCATAGATAAATGCTTGTCTGTAGCACAGGCTCTAACACTCTCTTACAAGAGCTTGAAATGTAGTTCCTTTCACACTTTAAATGGTTATATCATCTAAAGTTTAATCTACTTTGTTCTAAAGCGAGTGTTACTAGTACGAGTTTTCAATCCTCTTACAAGGATATAATTCACAAAAAACTCTTTAAAAATAACACACTAAGCATACCTAAAAATCAAATTCATGAAAACGAGAGTTCATAGAAATGTTTTGAAATTCAATGCTCGAATTAAACCTTTTACGAGGACTTATTCAATAATTTTGCAATTGAATTTTCAAACTACTACTATGAATCATAAAATAACAATCACGAGAATTTCTAATTAAATTGATAAACTCACTACGAAATGATATGAAATAAAATGCTATTCGGATATGAATATTAAATTTTATGTAAACGAGAAAAGAAATTGTACCAATCTACTCCGTGGGGGCCTTCCCGCAGCTTTGAAGACACACTTTGAAAAAATTTAAGTGATAAAGAGCGTTAACTCATAAACACCATAATTGATGAAAGTCTGATCTTTGATTAAGTATCTGAGAATGGATTACATTAAAAAGCGAGTTCGAAACACGCTTACGATCTTAAGTCTTGTTCCTTTCAATGTCTTCACTAGCATTCCTTTTCTTCAATAATAATCAATCCTCCCATTACATGCTTTCATCCTCCTATTTATTAAAATTTACAACCAAAAAAGGCTATTTTTCATTCCCTCCCTAATCCTAACTAATCCCAAAAGCGGTTCGAATCGAGTTTAGAGTTCCTAATCTTAAGCAAAAATATCAAGTACATTCATTATGACTTCGATTTTCTGATTTGGATAGGATGGATTTGACGAGCGTTGACCAAATACTCGGGAGCTCCAAATTCTATGCTAGATAGATTTTCCACCATGTATGTACATCCTAGATCACGTCCTTGTCTTATACTGTTTTCAGATTTTCCTACTATGCCACATGTCACAACATAAATCGATTACGGGGAAGTTATTACATCACAGCAATTTTATTGAAAAATTTCAATTTTTAACATAAAAATCCATAAATTAAATTTAATGTAAAATAACAATTATAATGCTACATTAATCAATTTCAATGGACTATGAGGAGTTTATGGAAGAAAATGGTAGATAAATGATGGATTTTTAGAAGAAAAAGAATAGCAATAAAAGTAGTACCAACATTTCCCCCAAACTCAATGATTTAGCATGTCCTCATGCTAATCACGATATTAACTCCCTTTATATTTTGTTTACTGCTTGTGCCTCTGCTTGCTTGTAGAAATACATCTACATTCTTCTGAACTTGGGACTCATGTTTCATATTCTTATATTTTTCTTTGAGAACCTTTTTCTGATTGTACCATTTTGTTGCCCATTTGCATATTTCAATTTGATCAGTTTTAAGTTCTTTGACTTTCTTCTTCAGTTTCTCATTTTTATAATGAATCTTCTTGCTCTGAGCTCTCAACATTTAATTTTATTTCTTTATGACCTTCTCTAACATATTTTCTTCCAACAATTCCTCTTTTAGCTCTTCAATCTATTTCTCTAGCTTTCTCTGTTTCTTATTTGTAGGTACTGGCTCTTTCCTTTCTCCTTTATTACTTTCAGTTTCCATCTCTTGCTTCTTGCTCTACGTAGGCGTGAATTATGTACTTTCAATTTCCATTGGTGTATTTAAATTTTTCTTTGGTTGATCATCTTGTGTTTGATTCCTTTTTATTCTCCTTGATCTTCTTCTGTAAGTAGTGAAAATTTATCTTTTGCAATTTTCTTGGCATCTTCTTGCCTCATTCTTCTTGTCTTCACACTACTATTTGGGTTGAGGAACATTGCTTGACTTAAGCTCAGGGTTTCCTCATCAATATCAATCATAAACTCTGTGCTTCCTTGCTTTCCTCTTGTTCATCCTCTCTAATTTTTGATTTGATTGGGAATTAAAAATTCTTTCCATGTTTTTCCTTTCTTACTGCAACTCAAATTAAATTAGAATTTTGATCAAACCAAAATGATACAAACTCCTCATCTTCATTACCCTTTTTGTTTTAGAATGGTCTTCGACATTTTAGTCAAACTTTGTAAGAGAAAATAGGGCGCGATGATAGTCGCATTGACCCTTTAGGTGCAATAAAATTTTTTATGTGATATAGGTATACTATCTTTATGTAATGTCCTTCACATGTAACAAATTTTGAGAAGAATGTATACCATCTCATCCCATGGGTGAATTAACCAACTTCTAGGAACACCCTTTTTTTCCAATTGACAAAGAAACCCTTGACCTAGACATAAAGCTGAGTCCATGATTTTTCTCTAAATTTCTTGGTTTTGAAATACTTTTCCCCTTACGGACTGATTTCTAATGTCATTGCTATTGTATCCTCACGAGATTCTAAAAGAGAAAATTTCCTATCAAAGCTTTCTCTCCATTAAATGTAAGTGAAAATTGTTTCGTAACTTCCTCATTGTTTCCATTAGAATTTCTCTAGAAAAGACAACCAGTGTTTTTTCCCTCAAAATCTTAACATAGTCTTCATGATATTTTGAACTATCAGAATTTTTCGAGGCTACTGCTCTATTTGTCATTTTAAAAATATACTGTTCTAACCCCTTTTTATGCTCAAAAATTCAATCGGGGTTTTCAACTTGTTACCTCTTTCTGCGTTCCCAACAGTGACAGCGGCTAACGTCCTCAATTCTACGAGCTTACTTCTTCAATTACTGAAAAATTTTGTTTCCTCAAATTCTTGGCGGAAGTAAAAAAAAACTGCGGATAAGCTTTACATGCCTGTATATTTTCTCCTTTTTTAGCACCTACTATCTTGAGCCCTCTTTAAGAAACTCAAAGTACGAACATTAACTCCTTAACTAACTTTATGAACTCGAGTTTGTATAAAATAAAAAGTCAACGAGTCGACCTTCATTTTGCTTGATGTCACTTAAGATCCAATTGCTATGATGATAACGCGAGAGAACGAGAGTCTTACTATCGAGAGGCGCGTGAGATTGTTTGCGAGAGTCGGAAAGCGCGTTCAAATCATAGAATATAGAGGAGTAGTGCGGTTGCGAAAAGCATAATCATGATAGCACAATATGCAAATCGTGTTGGTGATGAAATAATAACGGATACATTTCATAAGAATATTTGGGTCGAGAGAAGATTGTTTTTTGTAACTCGGCGGTCAGAAATGAATGAAATCTCATTTGAGGGCAGAGACATTTTTAAAAAATGTCTTTCCATTGAACGGACTTTTATATTGAGTATACTATTAAGGCCACTACTTGTTGGTACTTTATTGGCAGAGGTCGGATTTAAAAATGATTAGTTTATGAAAAGGTTTGAAGAGCGTAGTAGGAATAGAAAATAAAAATAGGCTAAGGTGTGATAGGGAAATGGAAATGATCATATAGAAATAGGCAGAGTGATAATTTTCAAACCAGGAGGTAACTCCTCAAATCAGAATATGTATTAGTTGAAGAATGTACATGCATTTATACATGGAGGTGAGGGCTATTGGATTCATCTCCCAATAGACTCTTGAGCCTTCCTTATTTCCTAATATTATTTATTATACAAAATTACATATCCACACCCATCCCATGGGATCAGGGTGTCGAAACATTCCCCCTTTGTCCGTAGGAAGGGATGTTGGTGAGCCCAAGCATTGATCTGAAATTTTTCAAAATTTTCTCTTCCAAGTGCTTTGGTGAAGATATCAATTGATTTTTCTCATTTGTGGAACAATGATGTAGATGGATGGTTTTAGCTTTGAACATGATGTCGAATTATATGGTACTTTGTATTGATGTGCTTTGTTCGATCATGGAACTTTGGGTTCTTGGCCAACTTTATTGCGGGGAAGTGTTGTCGATCATGAGTGGTGTGGAATACATTTGTTTCATGTGCAAATCTTCCGGGATTTCTGCAGGCCACACAATTTCCTTTCTGTTGCTCTAGCTAGGCTATTTCATACATATTACGCACCTCGGTCGTGGAATCTGTCTGGGCTGATTTACGTGATCTCCATGAGACGACTCACGATCCAAGACTCATGGTGTAACCTCGTAGTAGACACCCTCTGTTTCTTTGTCGCCATCAAAGTACGAATCGAGTAATACGATCAAGGTAAGGAAGTCAGCCTACTGTGTATATTTGAGTCAAAGTCTTGAGTCCCCTTCAAGTACCTTAACACTCTTTTTGCAACGGACTCAATGTCCTTCACAAAGGTTTTTGCATGAACCTTGAGAGGATTCCAACTGACGGAAATGAAATGTCGAGATTTACGGTGGTGGTCGGATAGATAAGACTTCCTATAAAGAGCTGTCTATACTTGAGTTTGCATCCTCAGAATTCCTTCCCCTTCAATAGATGTGAGCTTCAAGTTTTGTTCCATTGGAGTGGTTAAGGGATTACGATCATCCATGCCAAATTTGTTCAAGAGATCTCCAATGTACTTCTTTTGAGAAAGAAATATAAATTTAGGATGTTGAATTACTTCAATACACTAGATAGTAATGAACATGACCCAAATCGGTCATTTCAAAACCTTTCTTCAATTCTTTCTTTATGGATGCAATATAGCTCTCATTATTCCTTGTTATCAAAAGATCATCTACATATACCACAAGATATACAGATACATGTTTTTCCAACTTTCTTAACAAACAAAGTTGCATCATCGAATCAAAATGTTTGAAGTCAAGTTTCGAGAAGATGCTCGGTTAATTTCTCATGCCGGGCTCGTGGTGCTTGCTTGAGGCCATACAAGGATTTTACAAGTTTGCAAACTTTGTGTTCTTGACCCTTTACCACAAATCATACAGTCGGGACATATAAACTTTCTCCTTTAGATCTCCATTCAAAAAAAGCTATTTTTACATCCATCTCATGGACTTTCCATCCATTACGAGCTGCTTTAGGGGCAAAGAGAGCACTGGATGGTGGTCCATTTCTTTGTAGGGAGAAAAAGTTTCTTCACAATCGACTCCTTCTTTTTGTGCAAAACCTTTTGCCACAAGCACTGGCCTTGTGCTTGTAAAGTGATCCATACTGCATTAGACTTTTTCTTGTAGAGCCCACTTACGACGATTGGTTTACGTTCCCAAAGGCGGATCAACTCGACTTCCAAGTGCCATTCTTTATCAAGGCATCATACTCCTTACTGCATCGCTTCTTTCCATTCATCATGAAAGCGGCTTCTTTGAAGGAAGTTGGTTCATGATACGTAGACAAACTCAATTCACGATTATAAGCAATATCCATATCAACGGGGAGAATCGAATTATCTACATCACCTTCGATTTGTTGAGTGGAACTTCTATTTCCTATTTTTCCAACCTCATCGGGATGAACATTCTCCGGTGTCTTTGTCGGCCATTTTGGGAGGACCTTTTACGAGATGGCCCGAGTGCTGGTCATTTGGTGAGTTGGGATTGATTCAAGATTCGATCTCCCAATTACGTCGATCACATCATCCAATGTGTCATCCATGGTTGTTTCTTCATGTGGGGGAGAGAGTGCTTGAGGACATGATTCCATGAGTTTTGATTCAATATCGAGAATCCCCCTTCAAGATGTGGAATCTCATTATCAAATTCTTGGAAAGACTTTGCATGTGTGAATATATCCAGGCGATCAAGTTGCCGCTCAACAACCTTGTCACTCTTGGAAGATTCAAGAAATATGACATCTCTTGCTATTACAAAATTCTTATTAGCTTCATCATAGAGACGATATCCTTTGGAGGTATTGGAGTACCCCAAGAAGATACATTTTCTACTTCTAGCACCAAGTTTTTTCCTTTGACCCTTGGGTATCAAGGCATAACGAGGGTGGACCCAAACCACTGAAATGCTTTCTACCCGAAGGAATGTGGCCATGCCACATTTCAAAAGGAGTTTTGTTTCTAATTGAACTTGAAGGACACCTATTCTTTATGTAAACGGCACATAGAGCGCATCAGCCCAAAACATCAATTTCACATTCTTGAAAAATAACATGGAGCGAACCATATTTAAGATAGTTACTGTTCATGCTTTCGACTACTGCCAGATACTGTTGGGGGATTATATGGCACGAGTTGTTTGATGTTTGATTCCATGTTGACGAAGATAATTTTCAAATTCATTTGAAGTGTATTCTTTTCCATTATCGGTACATAGAGAGCCAATATGTGTTTGTGCATCATTTTCAATCCATGCATGAAAATTCTTGAAAGTTTGAAAAAGCATCGGACTTATTCTTCAATAAGTAAATCCAACACATTCACGAGTGTAGTCATCAATAAATGTCATCATGTATTTATTTCCATTTGTAGAAGAAATATGCATAGGGCCACATAAATCTGAATGAACAAGCTCAATTTTTCTATGTGCCTTTGGAGTGTGAATCATGAAATGGTTGTTTGCTATGCTTTCCTAGAATACAAGCATCACATTCCTTAGGTTTTCTAGGAATTGTAGGCAGTCCATTAACACCATTTTTCTTCAAAAAACGAAGGCTTTCATAGTTTAAGTGTACAAATCTAGCATGCCATAAAAGACTTGATGGGAATGTACCTTCATCATGATGTAGGGCTTGAATGCAAATTTTTTGAGCATGAGCGAGATGAACCTTTCGACTTCAAGAATCTCCCTTCTTCTATTCCCTCCATGACAAGTGAGTGATGCGATGCTTTTCGACCTCGCCTTGCCATCAAACAAGTGAATGGAGTGTCCTTTCTGGCAGATTTGGACCAAGGACAACAAGTTTCTCCTCAACTCGGGGGAGGTATAGAACCTCATGTAGGATATGATGCTATAAGACCGAGCGAGTTTAAGCACGACTTTGCCAAGCCACGATGGCTTGAGTTTGGATTTATCTGCCCGAAATATCTTTGCTCCATCAAATTTGTCGGTGAATTCTTCAAAACAATCTTTTCTAAATGTCATGTGACATGTTGCTCTGAATCTAGCAACCAATCATCTCTCCATGAAGTAAATGAAACATCAAATAAGTCTTCGAGTCACTCCATTGTTACAATGTGCTAGAACATAATGAGCGGATTCGGAGTAGCTTTACTTTTTGTCTTGATTTCTTTCTTTTGCTGAATTTTCTCCCATGGTGTTCTACATTTGGATGCATCATGTCCATCTTTATTGCAACGTGTGCGATGAAGATTGGATTTGTCAGTTATCATGCCCTCCCCCTATCGTGAAGTTTCTTCTTCCTCTTCCTCTTCTGCCTTACCTCTTCCTTTGGATGAATCTAGAGCATGACTCTTTTCTCTATGTGCCAAGTATGCGGACCCTCTTCGGAAGATGAAGGAGATTTATCATCTTCCCAAAAGCTTTCTCTCTTTATGCAAACTTTTTCTCAAGTGTATCAAAGGTGATATGCTCAAGGTTCCCACTTGCTATGCAAAGACTCGAGATAATGTGAGTAAGTTGGATATAATGCCTTAACATATGCTATGAGAGGTATCTCCATTTTACGCGAGTGCTATCAATATCATGCATGATCGATCTAACTTTTGAAGCTAAGGCAAGGGGATCATCATTCTTCATTTCAAGACTGAACAACTTAATCATCAATTGAACATTTTCTAATTCTGAATGTGAGTCATAAAGTTCTTCTAGCTTGGTCAAGGCATCATAGGCATTTGAGAATGATGAAATGTGGCGAATCACCTCTTCATTTACGGAAGTTACAATCAAGGCGTAGGCCTTGCAGTTCTTGTTTTCCCAAATGGCGAGCTCTTTGTCTGAAGTGGGCTTTGCTGGTGGATTTCCTTCTTGTCCTTCATAGATTCCTCTCCATAACTCATTAAAAATGAGTGTGTGTTTAATCTTCCGAGACCATTCAAGATAGCTCTCTTTTGCTTGGAGAGAACCACCCCCAACAATAGAGATGAGAGAATGCATTAGTTTCTTTGGAAAAAAATTATTTTGAAGAGGAAAAAATTCTGCTGAAAACTTTCAACTGCTGGGAAATTTGCTCGATTAAAGGGGACAAAAAACTCTTTCTTTGGAAAAATATCTTGAATTTAAAAGGACACAAACTCTTTCTTGCAAATGAATTACGCACACAAAAAAAGAATATATATATATATATATATATATATATATATATATATATATATATATATATATATATATATATATATATATATATATTTTTTGGAGAAAAAAATTTATATGAAAAAATGGTGGAGGGGGTGGTATTGTTGATAAATGGGGCGGTAATATGGTGGTGGCGTTGTATTAACGTATGGAAGGGTGGTATAGAATGGTTGTATTAAAAATAGCGTGGAGAACAGTATTATATATGCAGTGGAGGGCGGTATTATTTGAAAGGGCGAACAGTGGTAGCGGAATATTATAGGAGAGACAGTGTTGTGATAAATATTATGGTGGAAGGGCGGTATAGAGTGGTTGTAAGAGCTTGTGAGCAGATGGAGCAACAAAGGGCGTGGGAAGACTGAGTATCGACAGAGGGGTAGGACGCGTAGAGGGTGGGAGGTGTGGGTAGAGCCGTGGATAGGTGGAGTGACCGGGGGTGTGGATGCGCGGAGAGGGATGAAGCGACATTAGGTGGTATGGGCCAGAGTTAGGAAGGGCTCGGATGGGGATGCGAGGGAGAGATGAGCGTTGTTGCAGGTCGAGGGGAGCGTGTGAGGAACTGCTGTAAGGAAGAAATTGCAGGAGGGACGGCTCGAGTGGCGTTTGAGTGTGGTGAGGTGCATATGGAATGGATGCAGTATATGCAGAGATGAGGAAGAGACGTGAGGGGTTAAGAGTGTACGCAGAGGGAGGTGGTCCGCGTAGGGTTGGGGTGAGTGCAGCTGCGTGAGGGGGTTGGGGAGTTAAGGCGTGGGGAGGGCCGAGAGGCCAGGTTGGGGAGTGCGCAACTTTGAATGGTGAGTTGTAGATTGGTGAACGCATGGATTGAGGGCGCTGGTGAGGGCATTAAGTCTTGCAGGGAGGAAGAAAGGGACGTAGAGGAATTAAGGCGTGAGGGAAGTGTGAGGAAGAGAGCGTTGGAGAGAGGGAGGCCGAGAGGACGTTACAAAAAAATCTGGAATAGCAGAGTTGCAGAGCTGCAAAATTGCAGAGTGGCAGGTATCTGCTGGAATTGCAAATTGCAGAATCTTCAGGCGCTACAGGAGTTGAAAATGTCAGAGCTGTGCAGAGATAAAAAAAAATGCAGAATAATAGTATAGCAATTTAGTATGAGCAGCAAAAACTATTATTAAAAACTGACTGAGCAAAGGAGAGGGAGTTACACCACAGGCAAAAATGCCAATAGTGGGACTGGCCCTGATACCATGTCAAACCAGGAGGTAACTCCTCAAATCAGAATATGTATTAGCTGAAGAATGTACATGCATTTATACATGGAGGTGAGGCTATTGGGATTCATTTCCCAATGACTCTTGGCCTTCCTTATTTCCTAATATTATTTATTATACAAAAATACATATCCACACCCATTCCATAGGATTAGGTGTCAACAATAATGAGGTGGGTATATAGGGAATATTCCAAAGGTTATGGGTATAAGGATTATAAGAAAGGCTTTTTGAAATTGATAACAAGCAACAATAATTATCATTTTTAACACCAAAATAATTTGAGAATTTTAAATGTTAAGAATAAAAATTTCAATAAATTACACTTATTGGCTGATCAAATTCTTCTTATACAGGTGTGGCTGATCTGTTTGTACAGGTGTGGCTGATCTGCTTGTACAAGTCCCTTAAAATCTGAAGAACATCTTCTTTTATCTTTGATGTAGCCTTGATGATGTAGTCTTGATGATACAACCTTGATGATGTAGCTTTGATTAGAATTTTGATAAACAACCTTTGAAAACTTGTTGAAGTAGCCTTATCTATCTCTGATGCAGTCTTCGAACAGGTCCCTCTGATATTGGTAATATTGACATAGCTTTTTTAAACATGTCCCTCTATATAATTATGTTAAAACAGGTCCCACTGGCTATTTTATTGCTCAAACAGGTCCCTTCACTGATTATAACAAAACAACTTTTTGATTGAATGAATGAAACAAAAATTCCTTGAAAAATTGAAATTGAGGAGATGAGATAGGGAAAAACCACTGTTTCTTCTCCCCCACTAAGTCTTTGACTTGTCCTCAAGTCATTATTGAATTGATTGAAAACAGTAAACAAGTAGAAAAAGAAATTCTTACCAGCCAAATGATTGGTTTTCCAGTAAGAATTCAGGTTTAGAGTGTGCCAGAGTCTGGTTTTCACATCTAAACAATATTTTTTTTTCTTTTTTATTATTGTGTGTGTGTGTTTTTTTATTTATTTATTTATTTATTTTTAAAAGAAATTGAAATGACTAAGGTAGAGATATCACAGCTGAAGGCTGTGATATCTCAACTTCCTTTTGCTGAGATACAGTTTGAATAAAATCTTCCTTGCTAATGGGCTTATGATAGAGTTTCAACTTGTGTCGATTGAAAATAAAGGTGTTGCCTTCTCCATCAATTGTAGTAAGTTTGACTGATCCATTTTCATATACTTCAACTATTTCATATGGGCCGATACAATGTGTTGTAAATTTGGCTTTATGATCTCCGAATTTAGAGTCAAAGAGTAAAGCCCAATCTCCTTCTTTAAACAGCTTCTTTTTAAGGTGTGCATCATGCCATTGCTTCCTTTGTTTCTGCATTAGGATTGTTCTCTCCTCTGCTTGCTGCCTCATCTCATCTAACTGGTTCAATTGCATAATTCTCTCCTTTTGTGCTTCATTGAGATCAATTCCTAAATCTGCATCCATTTTATAAGTATGTATCTTGAATTCAATAGGAAGCATTACCTCTTTTCCATACACCAGTTGATATGGTGTAAATCCTGTAGTGTCTTTCCACATGATTCTGTAAGCCCAGAGTGCATCTTTGAGCTTCTCCTCCCAATTCTTTCTGTTCATTGCTACTATTTTAGTGATAATTCCTTCCAAATTTTTATTTGTTGATTCCACTTGGCCATTGGCCTGTGGATGGTAAGGTGTACTTTTTCTGTGCTTGATTTTATATTTTTCTGTGATATCTTGAACCAACCTTGAAGTGAACTGAGTACCTTGATCTGTCACTATCTCCCCAGGTACTCCATACCTTACAAAAATTTCTTCAAAGAGGAAGTTTACCACTGTTTTCTTTGTTGCCCGGACAAGTGCTTTTGCTTCAGCCCATTTTGTCACGTAGTTAGTACATACTAGGATGTACTTTTTGCCCTATGATGGTGGATTGATGGGTCCTACAAAATCTAGAGCCCATTTTTTGAATGGCTCTAAATGTACTTGGGGCTGAAGTGGCATTTCATCTGAAGCTGTGGGTCTACCCATTCTTTGACAACTGTCAAAACTTTTCATGTACTTCTTTGAATCCTTAAAAATAGATGGCCAATAGTAGCCAAGGCTGAGGATGTTGAATGCTGTCCTTTTTGCTGCAAAATTCCCACCACACGGTTCATCATGACAAGATTTTAAAATATCAATTATTTCATCATTTCTTACACATCTTCGAATGATCATATCATAACCGGTGTAAAATAAATCTCCATTGATCCATGAATATCTAGAACTTTGTTTGATGAGCCTCTTCTTCTCCTTTGTAGTAAAATATGGAGGTGTCTTTCCTGTGGAAAAATAATTAGCTAAGTCAGCATACCATGGATCTACTACTGAAATTGCAAATAAACTTTCATCTGGAAAATAATCTTCAACCGAAACAACCTCACCTGAATTCTGGAGTCTAGAAAGAAAATATGCCACCTGATTCTCCTTACCTGGTCTATCCAACACTGTAATATTAAATTCCTGTAGTAATAACAGCCATCTGGTAACTCTGCCATTATTGATTGGTTTGTTCATTAGATATTTAATGGCAGAGTGGTCAGTATGTACAAAAACCTCATAACCAGTTATATAATGTCGGAATTTATTCACAGCGTGTATGATTGCAAGCATTTCTTTTTCAGTGGCTGTGTAGTTTAATTCTGCAGGTGCTAGATTTTTACTGATAAAATAGATATCATAATTGAAAGACTCTTCTTTTTGGCCTAATGAAGCACCTACTGCAGTATCAGATGCATCTGTAAAGATGTGAAAAGGTAGGGCCTAGTTAGGTCCTTTTAAGACTGGTGTGGTTGATAACTTTTCTTTGAGTGTTTCAAAAGCTTTTCGACAATTTTCATTCCAGTTGAAAGGTGTATCTTTTGCTAGAAGCTTAAACAGAGGTAGAGCTATTTTACTCAAATGTTCAATAAACCTTCTATAATAGCTTGCATACCCAAGAAAACTTCGTACCTCTTTTTGAGTCTTCAGAATTGGCAAATTAACAATGATCTCGATTTTTGATGGATCAAATTTAATGCCTTGAGAAGAAATATAGTGACCCAATACTACCCCTTCATTTAGCATCATAAAACACTTTTCATTGCTCAGGGACAGATTAGCTTCAATAAATCTCTTCAAAACTTTCTCAAGATTTTCTAATGAATGCTCAAATGAATTACCATACACTGAAAAATCATCCATATAAACTTCAACACACTCATGAATTAAACCAGCAAAAATAGCTAATACAGCTCTCTAAAATGTAGCTGGAGCGTTACAAAGTCCAAATGGTAAAACATTATAGGCATAAGTGCCCCAGGGACAAGTAAAAGTGGTTTTGTCTTGGTCCTCTAAGGCTATCCTGATCTGGTTATAGCCACTGAAACCATCAAGAAAAGAGAATGATGATTTCCCAGCTAATGTGTCTATTACTTGGTCAATAAATGGTAGTCGGAAATAATCCTTGAGGGTTTCTTTGTTCAATTGTCTGTAATCAACACAAATCCTCCACTTACCATTTTTCTTGGGCACTACTACCAATGGGGATACCCACTGACTGTTAGAGATAGGATAAATAAATTTGACTTTCAATAGTTTTTGTAATTCATCTCTAACAATATCCTGAAGAATGGGATTCATTCTTCTCTGTGGTTGCCTCACTGGTTTTATATTACTATCTGTGTAAATATGGTGAGAGCATGTTTCAGGGTGGATTCCGTGCATATCGGTGTAGTCCCAAGCAAATGCTTTCTGATACTTCCTCAATAATTGAATCAAATTTTCTTCCTAAGATAAGTCTAGGTGAGTGCTAATATTAAATGTTTTTCCTGGACTAATCTCTATGGTCTTGCTCTGAGTGTTTGTGATAGATTGTATGGGAAAAATGTTTTCAAATGATGTTTTCAAAGAATGGATGGTACATATTTCTTGAAAACTCTGTGCTAAAAGTTCATCTGCAGCATGGTATTGTTCATTTCTTAATTCTTTAGACATATCAGGTTGAGAAAGGAACAATTCTATCAAATCATCATTATTATGTTCGTGAAAATCATAGATTTGGTTGATGCTGAAAATAGATTGAACTTCTTCCTTATCATTGTATTTATCATCAAGCCATAATTTGTTTGCTACTGCTGGTGTTTGTGTTGCTGGGTACAGAGTGAGTTTTTTCCTTTCAGTTCCTCATGAAATGATCATATTACTTGATCTACACCCTATGAATGCATCAGCAGTTGCTAACTGTGGTCTACCAAGGATGATAGGGTGTCCTCCTAAATTAGATTTTGGCTGAAGAACTAAAAATTCCACTGGATACTCCCAAGAGTCCAGTGAAACAATTATGTCCTCCAAAATCCCTTTAGGAATCACTTTAGACCTATCAGCTAGTTCTAGGACAATTGGTGTGTACTGCAAGTTTGTCAGCTGAAGTGTTTTCAGTGTTTCAAGAGTCATCACATTTATTGCTGCCCCAAGGTAAATTAAAGTATTTGGAATAGGTATGTTGTTAATGATTGTAGTGACTCTGGGAATACCAGGATCAACATACTTTTCCATTGAAATGGTGTTTGTCATAAGGCCAGCTAGATGTCCAATAACATGAATGGTTTTTGGATCAAGTCTTTTTCTTGTAGGCTTCTTGAGGCATAGTTCTTTGATTGATTTAGTATATATCGGAATGTATTTTATGGCTTGAAGTAGTGGAATTTTTATATAGACATTCTTCAGCTCATCTAAAACATCAAACTGTGGTAAAGACATGGGAAGTTTTTCTTGGATCAATCTTTCTGGAAAAGGTGGTGGATGCAATGGTTGCATTTGTTTATTGTTGATGTCATCATTTTGTTTCTTTTGAGTTGGAGTTTCATTTTCATTGTCTTTGTTTTCTTCTTGTTTTTCAGCTATTGGAAGTTCTTTTTGAAGTATATTACCAGACCTCAACTCAATATTTTGTAAAAGTAATGTGGGATATGATGGTCCCTCATCTACACTGTAAGTTGGTCTATCTGCTCTATTATTTGGATTTGGTACAGGTTGAGCAGGAATCTGAGTGGGTCTAGGAGGTTGGTTAGATGGAAGTTGTAATTGAGGTGAATTTATTGGTGGAGGAGCAGGCAATGTTTGTTGAGTGTTTTGGGGTTTATGGACAACTTGCTGCTGAGGATATTGTTGATATGTTTGACGATACTGCTGATATGGCTGATGATATTGTTGATATGGCTGAGAATATTGTTGGTATGGTTGAGGATATGGTTGGTATTGTTGAGAGTATTGCTGAAATGGTTTCCATTGTTGTTGTGGGTAATTTTGGTGTTGCCATGGCATGGGTACATTCCAAGAATTCTGAACATACATTTGATCTTGTGCAGGAAATTGCAAATTCTGGTTTGGAAACATACCTGGAGGTGGAGGTCTTGGCTGCCATGGCCTCTTGGCACCCATGAAATACACATTTTCCATATCTGCATTGGCTTCTAAGTTACAATTCTGCAAAATATTGATTTTAGAACAATGAAATATATCATGATTTTCAGTACAAAAGGCACACACTTGAATGTTTTCTAAAGGGCAGTCTTTCAAAGCATGTTTCTTCCAGCATTTTGGACAAAAGACAGCCATTAATTGATCTTCTTCTTCTTGTCATTTCTTTACTTTCAGAGTGTCAATTAGATTTCCTAAGGTGCTTAATAGGTCTATTTTGAATTCTTCTAATAAGTTTCCTATTTCAGCCCTTGTGACACTAGCTGAAGCAGATTTTGTAGCTTTGGATGTTATGGTTCTTTTTCCATTTCTAGCTTTGCTCCTGGAATACTTTTCACATAAGTCAGCAATTTCATCGAAAGGTAAGGTGGAAATATCACCTTTGCCCATCAAATTAAGATCATCTAAGTATTCCTCTCGAATTCCCTTCAAAAATATTGTTCGGATCAGATCAAGAGACATGGTTCTATGTTTTGATTTTTGTAAATTGTAAACAAATCGTTCCAAATACTCTTCTAAGATTTCATCCTCTTGTTGATTCATTCTAAAAATATCATCTTTAGAATCTTTTGATCTACAATAAGGTTGATATTTCTTTAAGAATATTTTTCTCATGCCATCCCAATCAGTTATTGCATGTTCACCAAGTCCCATGAACCATCTTAATGCTGATGCCTCTAATGTCGCTGGGAAGAGTCTAAGCCTATGGGCATCATCCATGTAACCATATGTTCGGCATATTATGTCAAATTCAAACAAGAATGAATCTGGATCTTCTGAAGCCATGCAATAAAAGTTTGGTAACACAGATGGAGGTATGTTTTTCATTTTTATTTCCTCATAATTATTTTCTCTTGGTTCTTGAATGGGAAATTTAAAGGTTGACTCTTCCTCTTCTCTTTGATCTTGATCTTGCTTTTGTTTCAGTTCAGCCTCTCTTTGTCTTCTTCTTTCCTCTTGTTGTTTTTCATATTCTCTAAGTTGTTCAGGAGTGGGTCCTCTTGCTGATCCTCCTCCTTCCTCAGCCATTTTGATAGGTTCCTCTGTTGATTTAAGTTCTTGTTCAGTGTCACTTGTTTCAAAGAAAAGTTGTTCTGCTGGTTTTTCTCCTTCTTGAAATTTTTCAAAATCAGTAGGTTCAAGGAGAGATTGTTGAGTTGTTTTGCTACTTTCTCTTGTTATAGAGGATTCGGGGAGATGTTTCTTCTTTGCTTCATATGCCAATAAAATTTGTCTCTCTATGAGTGTAAGTCTTTGCCCTGATTGTTGTTTATCCTCTAATTATTGTACAGTGACTTTCCCAGCTGGAGTTGTGTGTTCAATTCTTTCTAAAGGGTTTGCTCCTAGTGGTGGATTAGTTCTTGGATGGGGGGTTTTTATGAATCTACCTTTATCATCTCTAGGTCTAGACATATGTAAGCGTGACTTCCAAAATGATGAATTAAAATTAAATCTGTGTTTTTGTTTGTTTTTGTTTTTTTTAGAAATCCTCTAGTTGTGCCTCCCTGGCAACGGCACCAAAATGTAAATACCAATCTAGGATTCTAGATTAGACTCAATTTATTATCGACCAAGGTAGGTAATCTTAGAGGCACTTGTCTAATATTTATAGACCTAAAAGGATCTGTTCTATTTGTCTAGATAAATGCTTACATGATAGGCTCTAACACTCCCTTACAAGAGCTTGAAATGTAGTTCCTTTCTTTTTTTTTTTTTTTTTACTTTAAATGCCCATATCATCTAATTTAATCTATTGTTCTAAAAACATAGTGTTACTAGTACGAGTTTTCAATCCTCTTACGAGGATATAATTCAAAAAATCTTTCAAAATAACACACTAAAGCATACTAAAAATCAAATTCATGAAAGCAGAGTTCACCAAAATGTTTTGAAATTCAATGCTAAATTAAACCTTTTACAAGGACTTATTCAATAATTTTGCAATTGAATTTCCAAACTACTACTATGAATCATAAAATAACAATCCATGAGAATTTCTAATTAAATTGATAAACTCTGCTTGATGAAATGAAATAAAATGCTATTCAGATCTGAATACTAAATTTTATGAAACGAGAAAATAAAAGTACCGTCCTCACGTGGGGGCCTTCCACGCTTTGAAGCACACTTTGAAAAACTTCAGGGTGGAAGGAACGTTAACTCATAAACACCATAATTGATGAAAGTTTGTCTTTGATTAAGTACTGAGAATGGATTACATTAAAAATAAAGTTCTGAAACACACTTATAGTCTTAAGTCTGTTCCATTCAATGTCTTCACTAGCATTCATTTTCTTCAATAATAATCAATCCTCCCATTACATGTTTTCATCCTCCTATTTATTAAAATTTACAACCAAAAAGGCTATTTTCGTTCCTCCCTAATCCTAACTGATCCCAAAACAGTTCGAATCAGTTTAGAAGGTTCTAATCTTAAGAAAAATGTCAGTACATTCATTATGACTTGATTTTCTCTTGGATGGCTAGTTTGACCATCATTGACCAAATGCTCGGGAGCTCCAAATTCGATGCTAGATAGATTTTCCACCATGTATGTACATCCTAGATCACATCCTTGTCTTACGATTTCGATTTTCTGCTATACCACATGTCTGCTTATAAACCGATTACGGGAAGTTATTACATCCTGTGGTTTATTGAAAGAATTCAATTTTTAACACTAAAAATCCATAAATTAAATTTAATGTAAAATAACAATTATAATCTACATTAATCAATTTCAATGGACTATGAGGAGTTTATGGAAGAAAATGGTAGATAAATGATGGATTTTTTAGAAGAAAAGAATAGAAATAAAATAGTACCAACATTTCCCCAAACTCAATGATTTAGCATGTCCTCATGCTAATGCGATGTGCTCCTTTATATTCTGTTTCGGTGTGCCTCTACTTTATTTGTAGCAATACATATACATTATTATGAACTTGGGACTCATGTTTCATATTCTTATATTTTTCTTTGAGAACATTTTTCTAAGTGTACCATTTTGTTGCCCATTTGCATATTTCAATTTGATCAGTTTTAAGTTCTTTGAATTTCTTCTTCAGTTTCTCATTTTTCTGCTGAATCTTCTTGCTCTGAGCTCTCAAAATTTTATTTTCTTTCTTTATGACCTTCTCTAACATATTTTCTTCCACCAATTCCTCTTTTATCTCTTCAATATGTTTCTCTTTCTCTGTTTCTTATTTGTAGGTACGGCTCTTTCCCTTTCTCCTTTGTTACTTTGATTTCCATCTACTTCTTATTCACAGTACGTAGTGCTTAACTGCTTTCAATTTACATTAGTTATTTACATTTTCTCTGGTTGATCATCTTGTGTTTTGATTCCTTTTATTCTCCTTCATCTTCTTCTGTAAGTAGTGAAAATTTTATCTTTTGCAATTTTCTTGGCATCTTCTTGCCTCATTCTTCTTGTCTTCACCTCTTCTTTGGGTTGAGGAACATTGTTTGACTTAAGCTGGGGGTTTCCTCATATCAATCATAAACTTTATTACTTCCTTGCTTCTCCTGTTAATCCTCTCTAATTTTGATTTGATTGGTAATTAAAAATTCTTTCCATGTTTTTCCTTTCTTCGCAACTCAAATTCAATTAGAATTTTGATCAAACCAAAATGATCTGAGCTCCTATCTTCATTACCCTTTTGTTTTCGAATGGTCTTCGACATTTTAGTCAAAATTTGTAAGAAAATAGAGGCGGTATCGATAGTGCATTGACCCTTGGGTCTGATAAAAATTTTATGTGATATAGGTATACTATATAACGTCCTTCACATGTAACACATTTTTGAAGAATGTATACCATCTCATCCCATGGGTGAATTAACCAACTTCTGAACACCCTTTTCCAATGACCTTGACCTAGACATAAAGCCGAGTCCATGATTTTTCTCTAAATTGCTTGGTTTTGAAATACTTTTCCCCTTGGACTGATTTCTAATGTACGTACTATTGTATCCTATGAGATTCTAAAAGAGAAATTTCCTATCAAAGCTTTCTCTCCATTAAATGTAAATGCAAATTGTTTCATAACTTCCTCATTGTTTCCATTAAATTTCTCTAGAAAAAAGACAACTTCGGTGTTTTTCCTCAAAATCTTAACACAGTCTTCATGATATTTTGAGCCCCATCAAATTTTCGAATACGCTCTATTTGTCATTTTAAAATCTCTATTCTAACCCCTTTTTATGCTCAAAAATTCAATCGGGGTTTCAACTTGTTACCCCTCTTTTCTGCGTTCCCGAGCTGACACAGCCTAACGTCCTCGATTCTCGACTTACTTCTTCAATTTGCGAGTTGTTTCCTCAAATTACGGGCGAGTAAAAAAAACTTCTGGATAAGCACATGCCTTATATTTTCTTATTTTTAGCACCTACTCTCTCGGCCCTCTTTAGAAGCTTCTAGTGCGAATATTAACTCCTTAACTAACTTTATGAACTCGAGTTTATAAAATAAAAACTCAAAAAGCCGACCTTCATTTTGCTTGATGTCATAAAGATCCAATTGCTATGATGATAATGCGAGTCAGAGTCTTACTATCGGAGGCCGTGAGCTTGTTTGCGAGTTGGAAGGCGCGTTCAAATCATGAATACGGAGAATGTGCGATTTGCGAAGCATAATCATGATAGCAAAATATGCAAATACGTGTTGAGTGATGAAATCCTCATGAGATACATTTTCATAGCGGTGCAGGTAAGAATATTTTTTTTGTAACTCTAAGCTAAAATTCGAAATGAATGAAATCATTTGAGGACGGGCGTTTTAACAAAATGTCTTTCCATTGAACGAACTTTTAAATTGAGTATCTATTAAGGCCACTACTTGTTGGTACACTTTATTGGCGAGTCGGTTAAAATGATGAGTTTATGAGTTTGAAAGAGCGTAGTAGGAATAGAAAATCAAAATAGGCTAAGGTGTATTAGGGAAATGGAAATGATCATATAAAAATAAATGAGTGATAATGAGGTGAGTATATAGGGAATATTAAAAAGGTTATGGGTATAATGATTTTAAGAAAGGCTTTTGAAATTGATAACAAGCAATAATTATCATTTTTAACACTAAAATAATTTAAGGTTCCCAAATGTTAAGAATAAAAATTTCAATACATTACACTTATGGGTTGATCAAATTACGCCTCTGAGTGTAGCTAATCTGTTTATGCAGTGTGGCTGATACGCGCGGGTCCTTAAAATCTGAAGAACAACTTCTTCTATCTTTGATGTAAGCCTTCATGTTGTAGTCTTGATGATACAACCTTGATGAGGTAACGATTAGAATTTTGATAAAAAACCTTTGAAAACTGTTGAAGTAGCCTTATCTATCTCTGATCTGATCTTGACAGTCCCTCTAATATTGGTAATATTGACATGGCAACACCAAACAGGTCCCTCTGTATAATTATGTTAAAACGGGTCCCACTATGCTTTATTGCTCAAAACGGAGTCCCTTAATGATTAGAACAAAACAACTTTTTGATTGAATATTTGGCTTAAATTCCTTGAAAAATTGAAATTGAGGAGATGAGATAGAGGCTCTTGTTTCTTCTCCCCCACTAGAGTCGTTATTGTCCTGAAGTCATTATTGAATTGATGAAAAACGTGCTCATTAAAGACAAAGGAATTCTTACCGGTAAAATGATTGGTTTTCACATTAAGAATTTGGGTTTAGAGTGTGCCGGAGTACGTTTTCACATCTAAACCATTATTTATTTTTTATTTTTATTATTGTGCGTGTTTTTTATTTATTTATTTATTTTTAAAAAGAAATTGAAATGACTAAGGTAGATATATCATAGGCAGAGAAATTTGTGATATCTCAACTTCCTTTTCTTTGAGATCAGTTTGAATAAAATCTTCCTTGCTAATGGGCTTATGATAGAGTTTCAGCTTGCGTCCAGAAGGTGTTGCCTTCTCCATCAATTGTAGTAAGTTTAGTGATCCATTTTCATATACTTGAACTATTTCATATGGGCCCATCCGATGTGTTGTAAATTTGGCTTTATGATCTCTTGAATTTAGAGTCAAAGAGTAAAAACCCGATTTCCTTCCTTAATTTGCTTCTTTCTAAGGTGTGCATCATGCCAGCACTTCCTTTGTTTACGCATTACGATTGTTCTCTCCTACGCTGGCATCATCTCATCTCGCTGGTTCAATTGCATAAAACTCCTTTTTGTGCTTCATTGAGATCAATTCCTAAATCTACCTTGACCATTTTATAAGTATGTATACGAAATTCAATAGGAAGCATTACCTCACTTCCACTTTTACCCAGTGATATCAGATGTAAATCTGTAGTGTCTTTCCACGTGATTAATGAAACGGGGCATCTTTGGCTTCTCTCCAATTCACTACATTCATTGCTACTATTTTAGTGATAATTCCTTCCAAAGTTTTATTTGTTCATTCCACTTGGCCATTTGCACAATGGATAGTAGATGTAAACTTTTGCATTGCTTGATTTTATATTTTTTTACGTGATATATTGAACCAACTGAAATTGACTGAGTACCTTGATCTGTCACTATCTCTGGTACTCATACCTTACAAATTTCTTCAAAGAGGGAAGCTTACCGCTTGTTTGCTCTATTTCCCGGATGTAAGTGCTTTTGCTTGACCCATTTTGTCACGTAGTCGGTACATACTAGATATTACTTTTTTCCATATGATGGTGGATTGATGGGTCCTGGGAAATCTAGAGCCCATTTTTCAAATGGCTCTAAATGTACCAGAGTGTGAAGTGGAATTTCATCGAAAATTTGTGGGTCTACCCATTCTTTGACAAGCTTGTCACAACTTTTCACACGTAATTCTTTGAATCCTTAAAAATAGATGGCCAATAGTAGCCAAGGAAATTTGAGGATCTTGAATGTTGTCCATTTTGCTGCAAAATTTACCACACGGTTCGTCATGACGGGATTTTAAAATATCAAATTATTTCATCATTTATTACACATCTTCTAACCAACCATATATATAGGTGTAAAATAAATCTCGATTGATCCATGAATATCTAGAACTTTGTTTGATGAGCCTCTTCTTCTCCTTTGTAGTAAAATGTAAGGTGTCTTTCACATTGAACCAAATAGTAGCTAAGTCAACATACCATGGATCTACTACTGAAATTGTAAATAAATTTTCATGGAAAAATAATCTTCAACGGAACAACCTCACTGGATGCAGGTCTAGAAAGAAAATGCCACCTAAGTTCTCATACCTGGTCTATCTGCTGCTTGTAATATTAAATTCCTGTATGTCATAATAAATACGATAACTACGCTATTGATTGGTTTGTTCATTAGATATTTAATGGAAAAGTGAATTCGGTATGTACAAAAACCTCATAACCTTGATTATATAATGTCGGAATTTATTCATGACATATGATTACCAGCATTTCTTTTTAGGTAATATTTGTGTCGTTTAATTCTGCGGGGAGTTAGATTTTTCTTGATAAAATAGATAGCATAATTTAAAGACTCTTCTTTTTGGCCTAATGAAGCACCTACTACGATTATCGGATGCATGCATGGATGTGAAAAGCTAGGGTCAGTTAGGTCCTTTTAAAATCGGGTGTCATTGATAACTTTTCTTTGAGTGTTTCAAAATCTTTTTGACAATTTTCATTCCGATTGAAGAGTGTATATTTTGCTAGAAGCTTAAACGAAGGTAGAGATATTTTACTCAAATGTTCTGTAAACCTTCTATAATAGATTGCATACCCAGAAAACTTCTTACCTCTTGCGAGTCTTGAGGTGGCAAATCAACGATGATGTTTGGATTTTTGATGGATCAACTTTAATGCCTTGAGAAGAAATATAGTGACTATTACCTTCATTTAGCATCATGAAAAACTTTTCATTGCTCGGGGACGAGATTAGGTTCAATACATCTCTTCCAAAAATTTCTCGAATTCTAATGAATGCTCAGATGAATTACCATACCTTTGAAAAATCATCCATATAAACTTCAACACACTCATGAACTAAATAAATAAAAATGAAAGCTATCTGACTCTGCGAAATGTAGGCGGGACGTTACAAAGTCAAAATGGTAAAACATTATAGGCATAAGTTCCCCGGGGACAAGTACAAGTGGTTTTGTCTTGGTCTCTGGAGGCTAATACGATGCAGTTATAGCCCTTTAAAGAACCATCAAGAAAAGAGAATGATGATTTCCCGGCTAATGTGTCCTGGCACTTGGTCAATAAATGGTAGTGGGAAATAATCTTTGAGAATTTCTTTGTTCAATTGTACGTAATCAACACAAATCCTCCACTTACCATTTTTCTTGGGCACTACTACCAATGGGGATACCTTGTGTCGAGAGATAGGATAAAAAAAATTGACGATCAATAGTTTTTGTAATTCATCTCTAATAATATGCGAAGAATGGGATTCATTCTTCTTTGTGGTTGCCTCCCTTTGGTTTTATATTACTATACGTATTAAATATGGTGAGTGCATGTTCCGGGGTGGATTCAGGTGCATATCGGTGTAGTCCCAAGCAAATGCTTTCCTAATACTTCCTCAATAATTGAATCAATTTTCTTCTGAGATAAGTCTAGGTGAGTACTAATATTCAATTTTTTTCTGGACTAATCTCTATGGTCTTGCTCTCTGAAATATTTGTATTGTATATTGTATGGAAAATATTTTCAAATGATGTTACAAAGAATAGATGGCTCTTATATTTAAACTGCGTGCCTAAGAGGCTAAATACTGCTGACATGGTATTGTTCATTTTCTTAATTCTTGAGACATATCGGGTTGAGAAAGGAACAGTTCTATCAAATCATCATTATTATGTTCGTGAAAATCATAGATTTGATTGATCTTGAAAATAGATTGAAATTCTTCACTTATCATTGTATTTATCATCAAGCCATAGAAGTTGTTTTCTATTCTTGGTGTTTGTGCTTAGTGCAGTGATTTTTTCCCTTTCGGTTCTCGTGAAATGATCATATTACTGATCTACACCCTATGAATGCATCGACGATTTACTAACCATGGTCTACCAAGGATGATTGGTTGTCCTCCTAGAAATTAGATTTTGGAAATTTTGAAGAACTAAAAATTCCCACTTGGATACTCTGAGAGTCGAGTGAAACAATTATGTCCTCAGAAATCCTTGAGGAATCACTTTAGACCTATCGGCCAGGTTCTAGGACAATTGATGCTATGCGCAAGTTTGTCCATTGAAGTGCTTTCATTATTTCAGAGTCATCACATTTATTGCTGCCCAATTCGATTAAAGTATTTGGAATAGGTATGTTTTAATTATTGTAGTGACTCTGGGAATACCAAGATCAACATACTTTTCCATTGAAATGGTGTTTGTCATAAGGCCGACTAGATGTCCGATAACATGAATGGTTTGTGGATCAAGTATTTTTCTTGTAGGCTTCTTGAGGCATAGTTCTTTGATTGCTTTAGTATATATCGGAATGTCTTTTATGGCTTGAAGTAGTGGGTACATAGACATTCTTCGGCTCATCTAAAACATCAAACTATGGTAAAGACATGCAGAGTTTTGCTTTGATCAATCTTTTCTCGGAAAAGGTGATGGATGCAATGGTTGCATTTTGTTTATTGTTGATGTCATCATTTTGTTTCGTTTGAGTTGGAGTTTCATTTTCATTGTCTTTGTTTTATTCTTGTTTTGTTATTGGAAGTTCTTGAAGTATCTTACTAGACCTCAACTCAATATTTTGTAAAGGTAATGTGGGATATGATGGTCCCTCATCTAGCATGCTTGGTCTATCTGCTCTATTATTTGGATTTGGTACGGAGTTGAGCGAGGAATTTGAGTGGGTCTAGGAGGTTGGTTAGATGGAAGTTGTAATTGAGGTGAATTTATTAGTGGAGGAGTGCGAAATGTTTGTTGAGTGTTTTGGGGTTGATGGAAAACTTCTTTATTTGAGGATATTGTTGATATGTTTGAGGATCTTGCGATATGGCTGATGATATTGTTGACATGGCTAAGAATATTGTTGGTATGGTTGAGGATATGGTTGGTATTGTTGAGAGTATTGCTGAAATGGTTTCCATTGTTGTTGTGGGTAATTTTGGTGTTGCCATGGCATGGGTACATTCCAAGAATTCTGAACATACATCTAATCTTGTGCAGGAAATTGCAAATTTTGGTTTGGAAACATACCTGGAGGTGGAGTTCTCAGTTGCCATGGTCTCTTGGCGCCCATGAAATACACATTCTCCATATATCGTTGGCTTCCGAGTTACAATTGACAAAATCTTGATTTTAGAGCAATGAAATATATCATGATTTTCGATTACAAAAGGCACACACTTGAATGTTTTCTAAAGGCTGATCTTTCAAAGCATGTTTCTTCTGACATTTTGGACAAAACACAACCATTGAGTGATCTTATTCTTCTTGTCTTTTCTTTTCTTTAGTGTCGATTTGATTTCCTAAGGTGCTTAATGAGTGCAATTTTTGAATTCTTCTAATAAGTTTCCTATTTGACTCTTGTGACACTATTTGAGGCAATTTTGTAGATTGGATGATATAGTTCTTTTTCCATTTCCTAGCTTTTCTCTGAATATACGTCGGCAATTTCATCGAAGGTAAGAGTGGAAATATCACCTTTGCCCATCAAATTAAGATCATCTAAGTATTCCTCTCGAATGCCCTTCAAAAATATTGTTTAGATCAGATCAAGAGACATGGTTCTATGTTTTGATTTTTGTAAATTGTAATCAAATCGTTCCAAATACTCTTCTAAGCTTTCATCCTCTTGTTGATTCATTCTAAAAATATCATCTTTAGAATATTTTGATCTACAATAAGGTTGGTATTTATTTAAGAATATTTTTCTCATGCCATCCCAATCAGTTATTGCACGTTCACCAAGTCTCATGAACCATATTAATGCCAATTATTTTAATGTTGCTGGGAAGAGTCTAAGCCTATGGGCATCATCTGTGTAACCATATGTTCGGCATACTATGTCAAATTCAAACAAGAATGAATGGATCTTAGGAAGCCATGCAAAGTTTGGTAGCACGGATGGAGGTATGTTTTCATTTTTATTTCCTCATCATTATTTTCTCTGGTTCTTGAATGGGAAATTTAAGGTTGAATCTTCCTCTTCTCTTTGATCTTTCTCGCTTTTGTTTCGATTCCCGACCTCTCTTTGTCTTCTTCTTTCCTCTTGTTGTCTCTCATATTCTCTAAGTTGTTCGAGTGGAGTCCTCTTGCTAATACTCCTCCTTCCTCATCCATTTTTTGATAGGTTCTCTTTGTTGATTTAAGTTCTTGTTCGGTGTCACTTGTTTCAAAGAAAATTTGTTCTGTATTTGGTTTTATCCTTCTTGAAATTTTTAATTAGGTAGGTTCAAGGGAGATTGTTGAGTTGTTTCTTTCTACTTTCTCTTTGTTGCCAGGGATTCGGGAGATGTTTCTTTGCTTCATATGCCAATAAAATTTGTCTCTCTATGAGTGTAAGTCTTTGCCACTGATTTTGTTTATCCTCTAATTATTGTACGGTGACTTTTCAGTTTGGAGTTGTGTGTTGATTCTTTCCTGGTCTGCTCCTAGTGGTGGATTAGTTCTTGGATGGGGGTTTTTATGAATCCACCTTTATCATCTCTAGGTCTAGACATATGTAAGCATGACTTCAAATGATGAATTAAGAACAAATCTATGTTTTTGTTTTAGAAATCCTCTAGTTGTGCCTCTGACAACGGCGCCAAAATGTAAAGACCAATCTAGGATTCTAGATTAGACTCCAATTTATTATCGACCAGGGTGAGGCAGAGGCACTTTATGTATTTATAGACCTAAAAAGGATTTGTTCTATTTAATGCAGATAAATTCTTGCCTTGTGACTCTAACACTCCCTTACAAGAGCTTGGAATGTAGTTCCTTTCCTGCCGCTAAATGCTTATATCATATAATTTAATCCTCTTGTTCTAAAAAGCAGAGTGTTACCAGTTTGATTTTCAAATCCTCTTACAAGGATACAATTCCACAAAACTCTTTCAAAATAACACACTAAGCATACTAAAAATCAAATTCATGAAAACGAGTTCTAGCAAAATGTTTTGAAATTCAATGCTCAATTAAACCTTTTACGAGGACTTATTCAATAATTTTGCAATTGAATTTTCAAACTACTACTATGAATCATAAAATAACAATCACGAGAACCCTGAATTAAATTGATAAAATCAAGAGCAATGAAATGAAATAAAATGCTATTTAGATCTGAATACTAAATTTTATGAAACGAGAAAGAAGAGATGTACCAATCCTCACGTGGCGGCCCTTCCACGCTTTGTACACTTTGAAAAACTTCAAGTGATAAGAATGTTAACTCATAAACATAATTGATGAAAGTTTGTCTTTGATTAAGTGCGGGAATGGATTACATTAAAAATAGAGTTAGAAACACGCTTATAGTCTTAAGTCTTGTTCCTTTCAATGTCTTCACTAGCATTCCTTTTCTTCAATAATAATCAATCCTCCCATTACATGATTTCATCCTCCTATTTATTAATTCTGACAAAGGCTATTTTTGTTCCTCCCTAATCTAAGCGATCCCAAAGCAGTTCGAATCGGTTTAGAGTTCTAATCTTAGCTTAAATATCAAGTACGTGTGCGACTTGATTTTTCTTGGATAGGCAGATTGACAGTGATTGACAAATACTTTCGGGAGCTCCAAATTCGATGCTAGATAGATTTTCCACCATGTATGTACATCCTAGATCACGTCCTTGTATTACGTTTCGATTTTCTTGCTATACTACATGTCACAACATAAGCGATTACAGGAAGTTATTACATCCTGTAATTTTATTGAAAAATTTCAATTTTTAACATAAAAATCCATAAATTAAATTTAATGTAAAATAAAAAATATAATGCTACATTAATCAATTTCAATGGACTATGAGGAGTTTATGGAAGAAAATGGTAGATAAATGATGGATTTTTAGAAGAAAAGAATCGCAATAAAATAGTACCAACAGGGCCCACAGGTGGGAGTTTTACGTTGTTTGAGGAACAGACATTTTTTCTATTTTTCCCGCTTCTGCTTTCGTGGTATGGTTTCGCAACTGAATAGGGTCCAACGTGGATCCAAATAATTTGCGTACACTAGAATTTTGTGAAGAATTATGTACGAGCGGGTCAGGATCCACACATGAGGAGGTGGGCTCCTGTGATGCCACGCGGCAGTGGTGGCATGGTGGGTCGTTATTGGAACGACGTGATGGAGGCCTGGTTTGAGGCCAATCCGTAGATTTTTTTTTCCATACCCATACATGGGGATGGATTTTCAGGGTGATCCAGATATTGGTCTCCCTTTTAGTTTTTTTTGGGGTTTCGCAGGGATGTGCTATATTTCTGCATTTACTCAAGTTTTTGTGTACTTGAGTGTTTTTTATTAACATTGACATTATTTTGGCTTAATCTTGCATATGTTGGCGAGCTGGGATGCCCAATGGCCCAACTGGTGGGTCACGATCCTCCACCACGACCGTCGGGTGGTCGAGGAGGAGGTGTCGTAGGTGGACCAGACAAGGGTGCAAGTGGACCTGGCGGGGATGGTGCTGGACCTTCTGGTGAGGGTAGCATCTTGGCTGTAGCTAAGGTAGTAGCCGAGAGAGCTCATGCAGATGAGGCTAAAGTGCGCATCGTAGTACTTACGGCTCAAGTGGAGGCTCTAGAGGACTTCCGGGGTTGAGTGGACCATTTGACCCACGGGATGCCTGCCCAAGGTTTTACGGATGACTTCGAGGAGGCATGGCTGGAGACATTGATGGCCCACGAGAGGGCCTACCAGCCTACTCTACGATGGGTAGCTATCGCAGTGGCGAAAACAGCTCTCGTGGGTGTACTAGGAGCAGTGGTGGGCCCAGGTGCTCCTCTTGATGGGGCACCCCCCTAGAGTAGATTTGTACACAGGGAAAGCACCCGTTATGAGGATGCTTCCCTTATTTTTGATGACCGTTGTATTTCTGGGCTGGCCAATGGGCTAGTGATACTATTTTTGTACTCTGATACACATATTTTTTGATATATATATATATGAGAGATCTTTTTTTCGGCTCTACATGGTGTGTTATCTATTTCGGTTTATGCATTTTGTGTTATGATAATGGATATATATGTTTTTGGTTTTTTATGTATGGTGGTTTATTCGCGATGCATTACAGTCTAGGATATTGTTAGCTATGCGATCAACTGTTTGGTTTTGATTCCTTGATACATGTGAGAATGTAATATAATCAAATTGTTTGCTTAATCTTCTGGCACAAAAATATTTTCTAAATAGGTTTGCGTCTCTAGTTTCAAATTTTTGGTTTAACTGCAATACAACTAAATGGGAATCTAGGTAGACATGCATATGGCGTGTTAGTATGAATCCTTTGTCGAAGTGTATGAAAAGGGACCACTTTAGCTACGCATAACTAATAGCCCTAACAACAAAAGTGGCTGCCAATATCTTCAGATCTGCGGTTAGTTGAACAAGAAAAGCGCTGCAAAAAACCAGATCTATGCATGGAAAGACATTAAGCAGTAAAAACAAGGGTTTGCTCCATATACCAATAGACAAGACGAACAATTTTTGAAATAATTTTTGTATTAAGGGCACCTGGGAGGAAAACAATAAGGTGTATCCAATTCTCCTCAATGGGATGGGTTCTTGGAAGTCCTCAGCACTTCAGATCTAGAATCTCTCCCTCTTGTTGGTGTAGAAAACCCACACAAAGAATAGAACTCAAAGGGAGCTCACACAGCAAATAGTAGAAAAATGTGACCAAGTGTATAGATCCAGAGTGATCCAATAGGCAACAAAAGGTGAAGAATGTTAGGAAAAACCCTCCTATTTATAACAAAATATTGGGTCATTCTAGATCTTGGTGCATGATTAAAATAATGTTAACCAAATCTAGATCCACCTTTTATGGAATATTTTATTGTATTTGTTGGAGGGAAAAAGTATTTGACTTGGGTCAAATCCCTTTATTTGTTAATAATAAATAAATAAATGATTTATTTATCTTTTTAAGGAAGTGGTTGAAGGATAATTAAATAAATAATGATTTATCTAATTATTTGTGGGTGATTTGGTCATATTTAACAAGGAATATTATCTAAATAAGATTTAAATAATTATTCCTAGAAAATAATAAGATAAATGAAGGTTTATCTAATTAATTTCTTTGTTTTTGGGTTAAACATGACTGGGAATAATAATTAAATTATGGTTTAATTAATTATTCCATGAGGAAAATCAAACAAATATAGGTTTGTTTAATATTTCCTTTTGGGGTTTTCTATTTAGACCATAAACAACCTAATAAATGTGGTTTATTAAGTTATTTAACATAGTGAAGGCAATTTTACTTAGGGTAAAATTGGTCTTACATGGTGTACTTGGGTCCATCTAATGATAATAGGTTAGATGACCAAAAAATGGTGTAACAGATTTCCCCCCAGCGTGTGAGTGTTAGGAGCAAATCGTATGACCGAAGTACGTTGTAAGAACTCAATCACCAGACATCAAGAGGGAAGTCAGAGAGAGAAATGTGACGTAGATGAGTGTGCTGAAGAACTAGACCTTGAGGAGACGAGACTCGTAGGTGCAACAAGTCTCTTTTTATGAGAGGGTACCTGTGCTAAAGGTGGCGGGGGAGGCATACCTATGCCCGCTGAGACAAAGTACAAAAGAATAGTGTGTCCAGTAAACAAGGGACCGAACCATAAAGTACAACCGGCATAAACATGAGCCAGATAATAATACAATGAGGAATCCCACATACATGCTGTGCCTGGGATAACAGCCAAGACTTATACAATAAGATCTAAGTACATGAGATACAAGTACAACCCAAATGCCCCCTATACGCGGGGAAGGGCTCACAAAATCTGACTGATACATGCAAATCAAAGAGGCGCTGCAAGTGGCTAAGGCCGACATCATCAGGATATATGGAGCTGCATCGAAGGCTGCAATGAAGAGGTCATCCGGGCATGTGGGGGGCTACCTGCAGGGCCACCCTCTCATGAGGGCTGAGACATCTCACACACACCCGGGAATCACCAATAGCTGTTGCTGCATCACTGGACCATCAAGCATACGGATCTCGATCATGCTGAAAGGAGCTGGAGTGGAGAAACAATCAAGTCAAAGGGTGATGAGAGATCCCTTTGCCTGATCTGAGGCACCGAACAAGAGTGGAAGCTGGAACCAAGGTACACCACCCTCTAGACCTGGCTTCTGAAATGAATGAGCTGATGTCGATAGAAGGAGGTCCGCCATAGGTGAGGCAATGAGAGACCCTCAACTAAGGCACGAGATAAAATAGTAGAGCGATGGACAGACTGACACTAATGATGATGGTGAAATGGAAGGGACTGAGTAGCGAATGGACGACTTCCCTTGCTAGAGTATAAAGGGCATGAATGACATGGCAGCGACTGACACAATATCATAAGGGATAGGTGACAATGGGACTGAAGGTCATAATGTGCAACACAAGAGAGGGACCAAGCAATGAAGGATGGAGGGCTAAAGCGGGGTATCAAGGGACTCGGGATAGACTCCATGAATGCAATGATGACTCAACTCGGATGCTCTAAACAAGGGCGACTCGATGGTGTTGCCACACAGGAAAGGCCCAATGGGGGACCATGAAAACATGAGTACAAGATGGTAACTCATGACACAAATCGACACGAACAAAGACAAGTAAGGAGGAAAAATGGTGCCCCAAGTACAAATGTCGTAAGTGAAGAAATGCGATTTTAAGGAGAGGTGAAGTGACCCTTCATGGACAAAATGTGTCCTAGTGAAGTATCAAACCACCAAAAACTAATAGATACCCATTTGAGGGCTCGGTGAGAGCTTTCCAACGGTGCAGACGGTTTGTCAAACGGGGCTACGGTATGGTCGCAGCAGGCGAAAGAAGAAACAAGGGTGCTATTTTAATAAGGCAGTTTTCCCTCCAAATTCACTCATTTTCTAGTGTTGCTGTGGTGAATGTAGAGAGGAGAGAAGGCCCTAAATCTTGCGACGAGCGTAGTGGACAAACCAACCATTGGAATCGAGATCCGTCAGTTGCAGGTAAGAGGCCTAACCTTACTCTTTCATTTTGATGGATAGAAAGTTCAGTTTAGGGCCAAAAATATCAGTAACAGACCCTCCTTCATCTCTACGGTTGGGTCGCACTTTTTGGGCCAAAAAGTGCGACCTGGGAAGCAGGTTTCAGGGCAAAAAGTGCGACATGTTCCAGAAATGGGTAGAAAACTGTGACCTGGGAGACAAGGGGGTTTTAGTGTTGTTTTTTGGCTGAGAGTTGGGTTTTTGTGTTTGGTTATGGTATTCCCGATCTGTATGCTGACAAATATGATGTTTTTGTGCAGATATGGCAGATATACGGGTTAACTGGAGAGAGAGAGACCTGGGTACATTACGGGCGGAGATCCAGGCAGATCAGGGTGTCCATCGTGTGTTGGCCAGGTTTGGGGTTCTAAAGTTTTTGGAGAACCCTTTGATGAGAGCTGGAGAGCCCTTGTTGGCCTGGATTATCAGTTATTGGGATCCAGAGCATGAGGTCTTTGTAGTGCAGGGGCACAGGATTGAACTGACAGTCCAGGATGTGTATTTCCTGACAGGTCTCCCGCCACTTGGGATGGTGGGAAACACACAGCCAGTATTACCATGGGGGCGGTATATCATGGATTTTGTGGAGCGACATTGTCGACCGGGTCTCCAAGTCAAGGGGACTCAGATACTGATCGGGGATCTAGAGAGACTAGAGACCCGTGCAGTGGCTGCAGCGGTGCTGCGTATCCTGGGCAACCAGGCGCTCCATCACATCACTGAGGGGTAGATGATGATTGGGGAGAGTGTGTTGAGTGGGACCTACTATGGGTGGGCCCAAATGATGCTTGTGTCGCTAAAACGACAGTTGTCGCTCTGCAAGCGGTAGGTGAACCACGATTGCTCGTATGGGACTTTATTGTGCGCCTTCTTCTTTGAGAAGATCCCTACCTTGCGGCCTCCTATACAGCTCCTAGATGGGGGCCCGAGAGAGCCCAGGATGCGCTGGTGGGGGCGGTTACTGTGCCGAGGAGGAGGAGGGACGCCCGGCAGCCTCTGGAGCTGCAGGGCCGAGTGGGTTGAGAGCAGTGCACAATGAGGATGCGATCGCCCTTCTGGAGGACATCTGCCGTAGATGCGAGACGTTGCTGACCAGAGTTTCAGAGCGCGGATGGCAAGACTTCGACGACCAGTACGTGGAGGCATGCATTGGTCTTCCCTCGGAATGGCGAGGTGTCATGCGGTGCATGGCGATGGCCGGTCAAGGCATACATGATCTACGGGCTGCAGGGGCAGAGCCATTGGCTCGGGATCCACCAGATAGTGAGTAGGTGTGGGGCATGTGGTGCCCCCTAGTGTGAATGTAGGGGCAAGTGGTGCCCCCAGTTTTCAGTTTTTTGTAACATGCTATGGGCATGTCATATGTATCAGAGTAGATGGACTCTAAACACATGTTTTGCGACACATATTATGGATATGCATCTGTTTTAATGATTATGAATGTTATTTTCTTGAATGAAATGCGTGTGATAAATGCCAATATAGAACATGGTTTGCAATACTATCTACATAGTGATTTTGTTCTCGAGGTACATGGTTGAAAGTTATGGTTTCAAATTCACGTGTCAAGAGTTTCACTCGTAAATATCGTCTAAACAGCACAGGGTTATGCACACGATAAACACCATTTAGTTGCATGACAAGAAGTAGGGAATCCAAACGAACATGCAGATGGAGGATACGATGAAAGAGGGCATCGGCTAAGAGACCACGCACTGCATCATATTCAGCTTGATTGTTGGTGGCAGTACCAATGCAGACCCCGTTAGAGAGGACAAGGGTATGCAAGGGGGTGAAGATGGCCCAACCTGCCGAGGCTAGATTCCGGGAGTAACGACTTGCACCATCAGCGTAACCGATAAAGGGTGGGGATGGGAGGTCCTGCAGAATGGTGTCACAAGACAACAAATGGGGGGAGGAGATATAATGACGACAGCGTGAGTGGATAGAAGACATCGAGCGGCAACTGCGGGAGGGCGTGCAAGGAGCAAGATGACTATGACTCATATACAAACTAGAGGGTGGTATATGAGGGCTATCGGAAGTGTGGCGAGGACTCGGGCTGTGGAGGTCAACAGAGATACAGGTGGAGTGATCTCGTGTATGGGTAGAAGAGAGGGGGTCAGGCGAAACAACAGAGGAGGATGCAGGGGGACTGGGCTCCAAGGGTCGCGCAGAAGAGGATAGGTAAAGAATGGTCGTAGTAGACTCCGTCATCTGAACATCAGGGGGGGAATGTCGATAGGAGCGGGGGGATCCTCAGGCTGGCCCGAAGCATACTGCGCGAGGATGGGAGAGGCGGATTGATTTTGTTCAACCTCATACTCTCGGACTACCTCTAAAGAGGTGCGGTAATGCGTCAGGTGAGGACAATGGTGGGAGTAATGGCCATGGATACCGCACAACACACAGGGTTTGTTGGTGCAGAGATTCTTGGGGTTCTTGGTTACAGACAAAGAAGGAATGGAGGCTTCAGGGACCGTAGACTTGGGTAACACGACTTTAACCATGGGTTGAATATGGGGCAATTCAGGACAAGCATGAGTGGCGTTACCGACGACATCACACAAGGCGTAGGGCTTTGCAGGTGGAGGAGGGGCCGTGTCAGTCGGGGTGGTCTTGTCTTTGGGTTCCCCCTTGCGAGTTTTACCTTTCTTCCCGGGAGCCGTCACGACAGGAGAAGGGTCCTGAGGAGGTGCTGGGGGCCCGGTGGTAACGGAGGAAGCAAGGGGAACCAGTTGAAATGGGGTCAAAGCCATGTAGGGTTTGGGATGACCAGGAGGGGTAGCAGCCGGAGGGTCGAGGTACCAGACGGGTATGCCTAAGGTCAGGTTAGGGAGAGAGAGGGTGGCCATGACGGGGACAGAATAGACTCCGGGAGGGGGAGCCAGGAAAGGTATCTGACCAGCAGGGTAATGACCAGGAGGGACGGCTCCGAGATGGTTAAGGCCTGGGGGAACCGATCTAGGAGGATAAAGGGGTTCAGGGATACCAGCTGTAGGAGAAGGGCCAGAAGGAGGGGGTCCGGCTGGCTAAGATGAATGGCTAGGAGTGGGTTGCGGAGGGTGAGTTTGAGGTTGCTGACTAGCCGAAGCAGGCCGCTTGAGGGTAGCTTGAGACGATTGCATCATGCAAACATTTGATAAGCTAGGATCAGTGATAGGAGGAGGGGGGAGACCAGGAAAAGTTCCAAGCAGGGAGGAATCTTTCTAGACGCCGGGGGAGACACTGGTCAAGGAATCGACGGTTTTCTTATTGGCTACAGAAGAGATAGTCATCTCAGGTGAGGTCTAAGATTTTGGCTCATGATATGTCAACTAGTCAATGGTGACTATATTTCCATTATGAGGGAAAGACATCTTGCGGAATACCGTGGATGGGACAACAGACATAGCATAGGTGTAGCTTCGCCCCAACAAAATGTTGTAGTCGAGAGGGGCGTCAATGACTTCGACGTCAACGCAAACGGTCTTACCGGCAAGGGTGATAGGACAATTACGGAAAAGGCCAATGGGCTGGGAGGCGTGGCTGTCCCACGCGCGAAGGGTGATCGTGGAAGGGGCCAGCTTAGGAGATCCGAGTTGCTTCCAAACCGAAGCAGACATCACACAGGTGGATGCCCCCTCATCAATTATACACCGAGAAACGTTGGCGTTCTGGATTTTGACTAGGATTTGGAAGGCAACGGAAGCAGGAAGAGGAGGATGGTCTGATTGATGGGCGTCGAACACAATCATTTGGTCATCAGCAAGATCTACAGTGCCCACGGCAGATAGTAGAGCCTTCTTTTGGGAAGGGCACGACTGGAGGAGTTCCAGTGTGGAAATGGCAGCAGGAGATTGCGCCAAGTCATCTACTATGCTATACGAATGAGCAGCGCAACCAGAAGCAGCATTTCAACATAATGGTCCTTTAGGAATCTTGGTATGGACCTCAACTTTGGGTTGAGGGATATGTAAGGGACCATTGGTTGTCGAAAGAGGCTCTGTAGAACCGAAAGAAGGGGACTCGGGGGCAGACTGAGCGGGAGGCTTGGGGTACTAGCGAGACCGAGTTTGAAGGTGAAGGTCGACGGTGGGGGAAGGATCAGAGTGCATCATAAGGATCTGGTAATCAGAGGAACCAGAAAGGGAAGGTGGAGTGGTGACCTGGCTGTCAGACGATTGGGTAGCCATGAATCCTTGCTGAGGGAAGGGATCAGTAAACACAGCTGTTTGGGTAGTGGCCACATTAGGAGGAGCATGGGGGGAGGCGTGTTGTCTGCGCAATGTGGCTTGAGACTCCCACATTTGCCGCATCTGGGGTAAGAGGGGACAATCGTGGGTGCAATGACCATAAACACCGCAACACGAACAAGGCTTATTTGTGCGAAGCGGCCTGTCCGGCTTGGGCTGAGTGCCTTGTTGCTGGTTGGAAGTGTTAGGGTCAACACCTAGATTGGGTCCACGGGTACCAGGGGCAGATTGGTTTGGATTGCCTCTCCACCTTCTTTGAGAAGAAGGGGGATTAGTCATGCCCTGCTGTGCAAATACTTGCCCTGGAGGGGGCTGTAAGTGCTGTTGCGGTTTTGGAGGAGGCAAGGGAGATGGAAGCGCATATGCTGGGGGAGATGGCGCACCAAGCTGCGGATAAAGGTAAGGGTTAGGTTGGGAAACATTGAGGTAAGCAGGAGGTTGGGCAAAAGGAGGAGGCATGTCGTATCCTGGATACATGCTACCGGGAGGGGGAAGAGTGCTAGAGGTGCTGGCCCCTCCTTGAGGGAGACCATAGCCCATAAGAGGTTGAGCGTATGGATGGGAAAGGGATCCAACGATACCGTCGGCGGAATGAGATGCCCCCGGGACGTTAGCACCGCCGGGCCTGGGGAGGTCAGGAAGGACGGTATAAACATAACCGGATTGAGTGTAGATCAGGTCATATTTCAAGGCTATTTGGAGGGTGGCTGCTTTAGTTTGAGGAAAATGGGAGGCGACATCTTTGCCGATAGGAGCTAAGAGGGTGCGAAGGAACTAGTCCATGTAAACCCAATCTTCGAAGGGGGGGGCTCGACATAAGCTCCATCTTCGTCGCCATTCCTGGACATGGGCGGAAAGGCGGGTCGAAGAGGTTTGCTTGAAGGAAGTCAAGAGCTTCGTGCCAGTATCGTATCGAAGAGGGAGCTGGAAATAAGACAAAAAGGCTTGGGCAAGGGTCGCAAAGGTGGTATGGGAAGAGGTGGCTTGGTCAACATACCATTTAGAAGCTTCACCGGTAAGCGTGCCTTGGAACAATCGAAGACGGATGGAGTCATCGGTAATGGAATTGGAGGAACACCACATGTGGAAATATCGGACATGATTGGTTGGATCTTCTCCAGCAAGGCCTTCGAACTTAGGGATGTTGGAGGGGAGCTTGGTTGGCATAGCAGGCCAACCAGCATTGTGGCGGATAGGGTCATTGATCAACTGATTGAAATCGGGGAGGCTGAGGCCTGCAATGTACGGCAGCAAGGGTATGGCCGGGGTAGTTCCTATGGCGGTTCCACTAGTAGTATGGCCGGCATTAGGGCCGGAAGCACCGCTAGCGTTAGGCCCTGGACCAGACATAGTGAAGGTGATAGGGAGAGAACCAGGAGGAGAAGGAGAACCCAAAGAATCAGAAGAGGAGTCGGAGTGCGAACTCGGAGGAGGACTGGCTCGACGACGGCGGGGCGGAGCAGGTCGATTGACCGGAAACTGAGGGTGAAGGCCAAGAAGTCTCTCGGAAAGGCGCCTTGGGGGCGCAATGATGACAGAAAGAAGGAAACCAACAAGGGCAGGAAGGGACAGAATCAAGTGAGGTCAAGGGCAGACAAAGTGCAGTGACAATTTATTTTAGAGTCTTTGCCAGGCGGTGTTAACCAGGCGCTTCTTCAGTTAGGGTCAGTGTGTGGTGTGCGTTAATTTTAATTTTTAAACCCTTTTCATTTTGAGAGCAAGAAAAAGTGTGCTGCGTAACTGAAAAGAAATATGCAGAGAACAGTATATAATGCTGAAATAACAGAACATTTAACAGCTAACCATGCATCAATCTAACCCAAAAAGGTGGGTCTCTCAAAACTACTCTAAAAGAGGGAAAAAATCTAGTCAAAACACACTTAAAAAGAGGCCAAAAGATCTAGGGTCAAGAGGGATAGGGATCTAAAGGATAAAGCTGCTGAAAAGAGGTGCAGATCACAGCCAAGAGGGAGAGGCAAGGTGGCTGGAAAAAAGGAGGAAATCAGCAAAAAACGGAAGGGGCAAGGAGGAGGCCCTAAGAGTAGATCCAAACAAATCTTCAGGATGTGATTTGAGAGGTAGAGGAGCTGATTAAAAGGGGTCTGAAAAGGAGGTAACAGATCTGGAAAAGGGGAGTCTAAAACTCAGAAAAATAGACGGCTGAAACAACTAAACACTCTTCCACAAAAAGTGGAGGGTACTGAAGCCCTAGGGGGCTATGTTCCCACTTAGATGAGCTAAAACAGAGTAGAACCAGGTCAAAGCGGGCTGAAACAGAGGCTGGAAAACCCTGACAGAAGCTTCAGCAGAACCCAAAAAAATTGCAGAAAAATAACTGAAAAAAAAGGCAGGTCACAGTTTCTGACCTGTTTTCAGTGCAGGTCGCAGAAAAGAGGCTGAAAAGTGCGACCTGGAGGTCCAAGTCGCAGGTTTTGGGCCGAAAAGTGCGACCTCCCGTTCTGGTTTTCTCGGCGGCAGATTTTCGGAAAAGTTGCCATCTTAGTTGCCGTTGATGTCTGTCACCTGGGCAATAGGGCCAGAAACACACGAAAGTTAAAAATTTTAATGTTTTAGGGTTTTATGTGAGAAAAACACCATAAAAATAGGAAAAATAAACAGCTGAAAAGAAACCCTAGGGTCTGAAGTAGCTGGATATGCAGGAATATGAGAAAACGACAGCGGTCGTAATTTAAAACCCGTGTGGAGTCGCCATTTGTTAGTATGAATCCTTTTTCGAAGTGTACGAAAAATGACCACTTTAGCTATGCATAACTAATAGCCCTAACAACAAAAGTGGCTGCCAATATCTTCATACATACAGTTAGTTGAACAAGAAAAGCGCTGCAAAAAACCAGATCTATGCATGGAAAGACATTAAGCAGTAAAAACAAGGGTTTGCTCCATATACCAATAGACAAGACAAGAACAATTTTTGAAATAATTTTTGTATTAAGGGCACCTGGGAGGAAAACAAGAAGGGGTTTCCAATTCTCCTCGATGGGATGTGGTTCTTGGAAGTCCTCGGCCGCCCAGGATCTAGAATCTCTTCCTCTTGTTGGTGTGAAAACCCACCTGAAATAGAACTCAAGGAGCTCACACAACAAATAGTAAGAAAAATGTGACCAAGTGTATAGATCCAGTGATCCAATAGGCAGCAAAAAGGTGAAGAATGGTAGGAAAAACCCTCCTATTTATAACAAAATATTGGGTCATTAGATCTTGGTGCATGATTAAAATAATGTTAACCAAATCTAGATCCACCTTTTGGAATATTTTATTATATTTGTTGGAGGGAAAAGTAGTTGACTTGGGTCAAATCCATTTATTTGTTAATAATAAATAAATAAATGATTTATTGCTCTTTTAAGGAAGTGGTTGCGGGATAATTAAATAAATAATGATTTATTTAATTATTTGTGGGTGATTTGGTCATATTTAACAAGGAATATTATACAAATAAGATTTAAATAATTATTCCTAGAAAATAATAAGAAAAATAAAGGTTTATCCTAATTAATTTCTTTGTTTTTTGATTTAAACATGACTAGGAATAATAATTAAATTATGGTTTAATTAATTATTCCATGAGAAAATTAAACAAAATAGGTTTCTTTAATATTTCCTTTTTGGGGTTTCGTGTTTTAGACCATAACAACCTAATAAATGTAGTTTTATTAAGTTATTTTACATAGTGAAAGCAATTTTTAATTAAATTAAATTGGTCGTACATGGTGTACTTGGGTCCATCTAATGATAATAGGTTAGATGACCAAAAAATGGTGTAACATGGTGAATGCCCTGATGGAGGGCCTCACACATAATTTTGTTAATGACGTCATATTCTGTCTGATTGTTGGTTGTTGATCCGATGCACACGCCGTTTGAACACAGTGGTGATTGATCAGGGTAGTAGATGACCCAAGTGGCTACAACTAAGTTTTGAGACCATCATGATGCTCCATCAGCAAATCCGAATTAGGGTTCAAGTTGGTGATCCATGGTGATATTTTGAGCGCGTTTAGGTTTTTGGGTCAAAAATATTTTTGGTATTGGGGTTTGTGTACTCTAACTCTAGGGGATAAGACTCTGTGGTCCTTATGGGTAGAATTTCTTGAGTAAAGGCCATTGATGGGGTTAGTGAGGTAGGTCTTGCTAGGTTCATCGAAGATGTATGCCCCCTGCGAGGTAATGTTTGATGATATAGGGCCCTTTCCACAAGGTTTCAAACTTTCGGCCTAAGGCTTATTTTGCGACATCATAGCGAAGCACTAGATCTCCCTCGGTAAATGAGCGAGGGTGATGTCTTGATCGAATGATTTTTTTTGCAGCGATTGTCGCCCTATTTTCATCGACTAGCTCTAGTTGTACTAAAGCATTGTTATAGAGGTTGGGTGTCATCAGGGAGTTTTGATGGAATTATGCAAGTTTGGGATCTTGTGTTCTATGGGGATCACGGCTTCGATCCCATATACTAAATGGAAGGGAGTAAAACTAGTGGAAGTCTTAAGCGTAGATGCGGTATGCCCATAGGGTGGAGAAGAGCATTTGGTGCCTATTGGTTTTGTGGTTATTCACCATGCGGCTGTAACATAGTTTAGTACTTTGTTAATGGCCTCTACTGTCTGTTGGGTAGGGTAATATGGTGAAAGCGGAATTCATGGGTGAATCCAAGATGATGAGATAGCTCCTCGAAGACTTCATTTCCAGTACTACTGTGGTCGAACTAAGTCTTTGGGGATGCCAAGTCAGGCTATCGCGTGGTTGAACGAGGAATCGAGCGGTGATTTTGTTGTAGTGTCATATGTGAGCATGGATTTGGCACTTGGTGAAATAATCGACAACCACGGCGATGTATTTATGGTTTCCTAATAAAGAATTTGGGTTAGAAGTCATGAAGTCGATTCCCATTTCGAAGGGGCCGGCTGATGATAGTATCAGGAGGGATGAGTGGTGATCTTGCCTTGTGGGTGAAGCTGCAGCCTTTGCTGCATCTTTGACTCTTGTGATACGGTCATGAAATAGAGATGACCAAAATACCTACTCATAGGAATTTTTGGGCGATAGCCATTCGAGATAGATGGTCACCGCATGCACTGGCATTGACAATCATTCGGGCTTGCTACGCTTGATTGTGAGTGAGGCATTGTCGTAAGATTGTATCGATGCCTCTCTTGTATAAGACATCTCCTATGAGGAGGTATCGAGGGGATTGTTGGTGGCAATACCAACGGTCGTCTCACATGAGGTGAGGTTTGAAATTTTGGGTTTGTAAGAATAGGAGAATATCCCCATACCAAGGGTCGTCGGTTGCTACAAGAACAAGTGTTCATACGGTAGCGAATCATTTCTGCGGTGATCCTTTGGAATCATGGGAGGGTCTATAACGAACTCTTCTAGGGAAAGTGCCTTTTTCTTTTGGGAGAGCGGAGGCCTTTGTAAGTGGTATTCTTGGAGAATGACTATCCAGTAGCGGGCATATTTGTGGTTCATTAGTCGGCGCGTGAGAAGGTATTTAGTTGAATTAGTATCTTCTATGACCATGGTACTTTTTAAGATGATGTAATGGTGAGTTTATTTTGTACTGTGTGGATTAATGCTAGGAAGTTCTTTCTTTGGGCTCATATATTATGTAGGGCACGATGAGTTCTTGACGTAATAGATTATGTGCTCCCTCCCTTGGGCCCTCTGAGGACCAATACTCTGACAACATGGAGTCGAAGGCTGATAGATCTGGGATATAATCCTTGTTATAGTTCGGGAAGATGAGTAAATTAGTCTTGAAGATAGTGTTTGTCTTTGGTCATCGAATGGTTGTTAGGCATGATCATCCCATTGTAGATGTCCTAGTGTAGGAAGGCGCGAGGAACCCTTGAGCACGGGTAGGCATAATGGAAAAGAATCTGCCAAACGTGGCCTTTACTTGCGGGCTTTGGAGTTTTCTGAGGGTTCAAGGTGGGGGGACTTCTTTAATGGATTGAACATTTAAAGGGTCAACTTGAATCCCATCAGGACATAATAAAACCTATGATCTTCTGTGTTGATGCGGAAAGAACGCACTTAAGAGGGTAATCTCATAGGTTGTATTGACGACATCATTGGAATACCAATCATAGATTCTCAAGATCGTCCAGAGCATTTTCTTGGCGTACCATAAGATTAAGATCTCCAAGTAGGCGAGGATAAGGTGTGCCAAGTCATGAAATATGTAGTTCATGGCCCTTTGGAAGGTAACAAAGCGTTTTAGGCCCAATGGCATTACCTTGTATGCGAATGTACTTGGGGGGTGGTGAACACGGTTTTGTACCGATACGTATGGCGGATGCGGATTTGATTATATCAGAAAGAATCCATCCATGAAGGATAGAGCCTCGTGGCCGAGTGCAAGCATCGATAACCTAGTCGATGAAGAGGGTGGGATAATTGTATTTAAGACAAGCTTTGTTCAAATCCACGAAAATCGGTGCGAACGCGTATGGTGCCCTATTTTTTCATGACGAGAACGGGGTTAGGAAACCCCAAGATGTATAGGCGATGGGGTAGATAAAGCGACTTTGTGAAGCTTTTTGATTTTGCGTTTATTGCTTCTTCCTTTGATGGGTGCGAGTTGACGTTGCTTTTACCGAATTTGGGGTTACATCAGGCCAAGTGTCAATATGGTGCTCTGTGATCGCGAGGACTAAGCCCGAGAATTTATGAGTAGTCCCAAGTGAAGATATCTAGATACTCTTGTAATAATTTGGTATAAGAGGCTACCTCTTCGAGTGAGACATGTTTCCCCCCGGTGAGATTTCTTTGACTTTTGAAGGATTTTTTAGATATGTTTACTTTGATGGTAAGTGAAATATTGATATATTTCCTTCCTCAAATGCATCGGGTACGAGGGGATGGTTTTTAAACCGGTCTACCTTTCCTTATGGCGAGAAAGTGACCTGGATTCGATCACATAGATCTGCAGTTTGGATTTGTCTTTTGAGTTGTGCCTTCCTATGAATAAATAGTGAGTAGTGATGTGCATCCCATGGAGTATCGGGCTCCGTCATCGTTTCTAGAGGTCATGCTCATCGAGATGAAACGGGGTCTTGAAGCGGGATTTTCCTTGTAGGTTGAGGCGAGATGGGGTGATCCTAGTGGAGCTAGTTGAGAAACATGACAAAGATTCCATCGTGGATGTGGTGGAACCGGACGCCATTGATGAGTGCAGAAATATTGAGTCTGTACTCTCATAGGGACAACTACTCTTCTAGTTGCCAATTTGTCTCGACACCTATGGTATATGAAGCGATAGCTCGGAGTCATGGTTCCGTGCCTTGATGTCATGAACCATATGTGGTGTGTCGTGTCATTGGCATTTGGAGGACGAATCTCCCTAATTGGTTGTCTTTCGGACAGCCATGACAAATTGGATGTATTCATCACATCCTCTTAGGTCGTCGAAATTTGTTAATGGAATACCGAGTCCACAGTCTTCTTGGGAGAAGCGGACGATGATCAGTCGCATACAATCTAAAGTTGTGTAGAATCTTGGTATGTAGTGGCAATGACATACGAGGTGGTTTTCCCCACATATCTAGCATGAATATTGAATATCCATGTTGGCACGGTACACTACATGGACTAGGTACCATCGTTGGAACATTTCCAAGTAGGCGGTCAATGATCGTAGATCAAGTTCATTGCAAAGTACCTTTATTTGGGGAGGTGGTATGGCGGGGGTCGCTCGGAGTGATCGTTGCTCTTCTGCCAGTGCAAACTGATACAAGGCTGCGTCATTGATAGATTGGATGGAGGGATCCTCTTGATAGGATTGCTCGATCGCATGTAGGCATCCCTATGTGGTATTTCTAGACAATGGTGGGTATAATGCCCATAGGTTTCACAAGGCTGGCATGCGTGATTGGTACACGGCGGGATTTGGGTGTAATTTTGGTGGCAAGTTCCTTTTTACGGGAATGCCATTTGCAAGTGCCTACCTCGCGGCAGTGGTTTTAACTCGTCCAACTCTGGGCATATGTGAGTAGGGTGTCCTATGAGATCACATATGCGTAGTGATGACTCCTACGCACATGGTGGGGGTCACCAATTTCTTTCCTTTCTTGGCGATTTTCTTTATCGGCGTGTCGGTTCACAACCCTTGCGGGGGCGGTTTCCAGCCCTTTCTTGGGTAGGTTGGGGCTCCTCGGGACTAAGGAGACTTTAACCAAACGTAGTAACGTTGGTGTTGGCATTCTAGGGAAACGAGATACCATACTAGGAATTCCAATGATATATTGGGTAATACCCGGTGTTGCAAGACCTGTCCCCGGGAGGTGAAGCCGGGGAGGTGGGTAGAGGAAAGAAGTTTGGAAGGCGTATATAGGGAAATTTGGAGTAGGCGGTGCCTCGGTGTTGTTACTACTTGAGTCCATGTCATAACTAACCTCGGTGCTTGATGCGGACATCATGCATATCGGGGCCTATTGGCATCGGAGTGATACCTCGGGGATTATAGGAGGATCTCTAGAAATGACCCTAGGACGGACGATGGTTTGAATTGGCGGGGCCATATTATTAATACCGTAAAATACCATCTATGTTTGTATCTACATAGGGTAGAACCATATCTATGTTAGTCAAGGGATGCTTTTCGAGTGTGCATCGGTGGTCTAATATGATGATTCGATCCTCGTGCGGGAACATCATCAGTCTGCGAGAAAATGAAGGATTCACCATGGCGGACATGGCACACATGTAACTCCGCCAAGGAGTATATAGTAATCCAAGTGAGCATTCAAGACCGATGTCTATGTGGACTATCTTGCTGGAATGGCAGTGGGTACATTTGGAAAGAGATTGTGGTCGAGAGGACGGCCAGGTATTGTATTTTCAATGTGATGTGAAAGGTTTGAGTTCGGGGGCTCTAACTTCTACCATACATTCTTTGACATGATGCATGTGGATACACCCTCGTCAATGACACATCTATGAATAGTGATATTACGTATTGATACGTATACGGAAGGCCCAACCATGGAGGGAAGCCTAGGGGTAGCTTTATGCAGATCAAAAGCCATCATGTGCGTGTCGGCGGGGTCTGACAGTGCCTAATGAGGAAAGTAGGGCTTTCAATTGCTTTGGGCATGTTGTAGTACCTCCAAAGTAGACATAGCGACGGAGTGACTAAGCTAAATAATCTATGATGTTATAATTGTGAGTTTTGCTTTGGAGTAGTTACTTTTTTGCTCACTTTTGTTAGGCCCTTTATCATTTTTGGCAATGGTTCTGAAGGAATCTTTGGAGTAGTTAAAGGTGTAGTTAGCACGCTCGTACTAGCCTAGAAGTCAGTTAATGCAGTGGGGTGTCGTAGCTACGATTCCAAGCTTGGAAAAATATTTCTTCCCTAGCCATGTAAATTTCATGGTTATTTTTATTGGAATCGTCGAGTTTTCTGGCGAGTGTTGGTTGTTCCTTGATGAGAGGAGTTCTTGCATAACGCAGTTGTTTGGGGAAGATCCTCCTTGTCCTTGGTTACTTTAAAGCTTTTTAAAGCGAAGGGAGTTCGGGATAGTGGTGAGTATAGTGCCCATACTCACCACATATTAAATAGGAGTGGTTTTTGTAGAGGAGGCCTTTTGCCTTGATTTTGGGCATTGCTTGGCTCATGGTTTTGATTAGGTTGGAGTTACCTCCGATAACTTGGATCGTGGTGGAGTCTTGTTGGTTGCTGCCCCCCTATCTAGGAGTTCCCTTTTGGCTTGTTTTTTTACCTTTCTTTTAACCATGTTAGGAGGGTAATTCTCTTGATCATGTTTGGTGTGGTTCATATTGGGGCTATTTACTGAAGTTCACCTATGCATCAGTAGGTGGGTATATGTGCCTTGGAGACTCGAGTATCTCGTTGTCCCACGTTTGCACTGCCATTGGGGAGAAGTTCTTCCGTCGCGTACTATCTCTTGGGTCCCCTCGCCGGGAGGATAAGGTCCTCCTTGGTGATACGCTGCGTCATTGGTCAAATTTTGTTGCTATGTATGATGACTTTGAAATTTAGGTTGAGACATGTTTTGGGTAGACCCATGTGTGTAACTCGGACTTCGACCGCCGCCGCCAGGTACCCTTGGGTCATTTACCCAATAAGTCTGTCGCATAGTTCGACGCACCTCGGGAAATTCTTGATAAGATTGCAGTAGATCAATTCAATCACGGTGAGCTTTACTTATCGCATCCTCTTCGGATGTGTTACGTTGTGCAACATCCTTTGCAATCTCCGCCATCGCAGTTTTCAATAATAAATCTAAAGTGCTGGTCGTCAAGTTGTCAGCTTGCATAAACTACAACGTTGTCTCCACAAAAAAGAGATGTTCAAATATGGGTATAGGGGGATTGTTCTAAATGAGTTAGTAACTCCATTCCCAAATCATGGTGAATGGGTAAACTCGAAAAGTATGTGAGGAACGCGGTAGTAAGGGCACTAAAGGCTCTATGTGAAGCAAGGGGTTTCTCTACGTACCATTTCACGGCCACTCTCGTAAGAGTGTGTTGAAATAGACCTCAACCAAACGTATTTTCAATGATGTTATTCGATGAGCACCACAGGTGAAAGATCATTATATGATTTCCGGGTCTTCGCTTTGCTGCCTTAAAACTTTGGGCTGTCCGAAAGGGAGCTTAGTGGGCATGGAAGGCCAATTGGGGTCGTGTGCGATGGGGTCATTGGTGAGCTTGGTCAAATCTAGTAGATTTAATGCGCTAAGAAGGGTGACCGGGAGGTGGAAGCCATGGTAACGTGTGAAGACACGAAGTTCTGTTAGAAAGGAGGATTAGTCCATGATGTACGTTGTGAATCTCGCGCTGCTTCCGTATGGGATGCACTCCCTCTGCGGGGGACGAGGGGGAGTGGTGTGTGGTGTGGTGTTGGGAGACCAACTAGGGTTTCCAACTAAGGTTCTGCAAGAAATGAGGACCAACCACTGTGGCAATGTTCCATCTTTGACGCCTAAATGGAAAAAGACCTAGAACTCCTCCCGTTAATGGGGGGAGGCCCAAAAGACACATGGATCGATGAGGTTCCATTGGAACCATTTGAGTGTCCACCAGGTTAGGTTTTGGAAAATTTTTTGGAGAGGATCGAGTCTGTGATCATGAAAAATTTGTGGCCACATACATAAAATCAAGCGAAAATGAAATGAATTTTCCTTTAACTTAATCTATGTGATCAATCAAGCAAAAAATGGTTTTTTTTGTTTCCACATGATACTCAAATTCCTAGAGGACTTAATACATCCTCACACAATCAAAAGTAATTAGGCCTTGAGAGGATTTCTTGCAAGTTCTGGCACAACGTCGTGTAAGAGCCGACGATGCCTCAGTGAGCCGAAGAGAATCAACCAAGGTAAGGGTAGAGGGTCCGGCACTTGCCCGCACCATCACCTATAGGGTACAAAGTATGCCCTAGTTTTGGCCACTAAGAACCACCGTCCCAAGTGAGCGTTCGAGTCTTGGGCTTCTTGGTAGTCAGCTAACAGCACCGAGTATCAACTAGGTCGTAGCCCCAACTCGATACCGCATGCACTACGCCTAAGCCTAACACCCTTTGAATCGGGTTTCTACCGCGCTCGGGTTTTCTTTTCCATGGGCTAATAGATGGATTTTAAAGCTCCCTAAAAAACACAACTTCTACGTTTCAATGTGAAGTGTGATCAAGACGGCTTATTGATGCTCTACCTTGATCCTAACTTAATCTATAAATTCTCGTGTGGCTCTCGTGGGGAGAATTTAGTGGGTTGGTTTAAGTTATTTTAGGTGGCTTTATTTTATTAGTGGGTGAATGTGTGTGAGCATATGGTGAACAATCTCATAATTTGAACATATGGATATTGGTGATCCTTTACAAAAATTCCCTAGTCAAACCATGTGACGTTGTTCCTTGCTCAAATAGAAAGCATTTGCGGATAATGGCCGTTCCAAACCTCCTAGTTAGTCTATGTGAGTAACTAAAGGGAGATGGTGAATCCAAAAATGTAGAGTGTTCATATGCTTGTCTAGGGTCACCAAATGGTGCAAAGACAACAGAGATTACTTGCTCTAATTGGCGATTCAATCTTGGTCCCGCAATTTCCTAAATGCAAAAATTGAATTTAAACTAAACAATTTCTACACTAGCTTATGCATGTGTGCTCATGAGCCACTTACTTGGACTAGTTAAGCTAAGTGTGCATACCATAATTTGCAAAAAACATAAATTGTTTGGAAAGAAATGGTTAATTCACCCCCTACTTAAACTATGTGAACACTTTTTGTAAAAACCAACTTAAATGAAAACTAACTAAATGCCTACAAAAAGTAGCAAAAAATGAGTTCTCGTGTCGTGGGTATCAACACAGTTTGCGCGGGCATACTTAGGGGCGGGCCAACACACTTACAAGCAGAAAAAATGAAGAAAATGGGGAGAAAAAATCTCTCTCGCAATTTGCACGCAAAAACCCTTGATAGGTGTGCCTTCTCGCGCGCAGTCACTCGAACGCGCGCAATGCGCTCCGTGTGAAAAACCGCACGCAAAAGTCCTGCGTAAATAGCACAACAATCTCGTTTAAACAACCGAAGAAATAAAAATACTCATTCAGACCAATTTCTATATTCAATAACATATCCTTCTATGGCTGCCTTGTCCTCCTTTTATACAAATGAAAGCCTCCTTGCCTTGGCCCCCCACATTACGGTTTCCCCCCACCAAATGATCTCTTCCCCTTTCACACTACGCTGTCTTTCAAGGTGATCCACTCCCACTATGGTAGTGCTATTGAATTGGTCAAACTTGAACTTATCCTCATGCATTCGCCCCTTTCCACACTTGAGGGTGCAAAAATATAGCTACTCCGATAATCCCTTTCACACTATGAGGGATTTTATTCCTACTCATGGGCTTCCTTACCCATTTATTCACCTCCTAGATGATATAAGAAAAATTAATGCACCCAATTAGCTTCATGCTAATTTTTGGAGCTCACATGAAGTAATATATTATGATACATTAGAGGCATATTCAAAAACCAATAACCACTTGTATTGAATTTTAATAGTGATTTATTACACATGTTCTCGTAATTTTTTCTTCACCCAAGAAGAAATGATCACGTTTTTCAACAATAGAGAAAATTTCTTGCTACTGCTACTCATGTGAGAGGACAAGTTCATTATGTTTTGACTATTTTCTAACTAATTTATCCTCCAACCACACTAGTGAAGTGATGATATGTTGGAATAATTGTGATGAATACTTGTGCTAGTAGAAAGACTAACAACAAGGAGAAATCTTTCTTGCAATGTTTATCCACTCGTAATGGACTTTTTGGATTATCCTTACTATGAAGTCTTTGTTTCATGGGTGTTGTGGTGGATTCGACATGTGGGTGTACGGAAATCACACGAGCTTAGAGAGTGTGGTCTACTCTCTAAACTATTAGTGACAAATGATGGGGAGAGATCAAAAAGCATAAAAACTTAAATGAAATAATATGTCAAGTATGCTCAAGTTGAAAAAACTAAAACAAAAAAACACAAAAGAAGCTATATAGAGAGTTTCATGATGAATAATGCAAACGATGTCTCAATGGCGTCTTCTTATTAAATGTTTGGAATAAAAGGAAATCTTACCCACTTTCGCCAAAGGGCCCCTAGGCAATGTCTCTAGGTCCCGATGCAAGGATGTTTGTCTTTCAAGTTTTTCCTCCGATGTAGTCTAACTCTCTCTCGCTCTTGTGGTGCACTAAGATGTTGGGTGGCCAACTATCGGGTCCTCTTTAGCTCCGACTCCGGGTCACACGGAATGTCGGTGTTGGTTGAAACTTTGGCCAAGATAACCTTGTGATCACCATTTTTTCATCTCTTGGTGGGTTTATATAGGTGAGCTTCAAATCCTCCTTCCCTCCCTTAGTACATGATGGATGGTGACCCAAGTGAGGTTTGACTCCATTGTGTGCTCAAATACTCTTTTCTCTGTTTCTCACATAATGTCTAAGGAGGTGCGGTGGTTGTGCCGAGGCATCTTTCACATAAGGAGTAACTATCCTTTTCTTGTTGTGGTCTCGGAAAGTGACTTTTTTTCATTTCCGAGAATGTGTGCTTATCGGCAAAAGGGCTATAGCAGGCGCTCTTCTCGAAGGAAAAGCGCGCATTTTAGCATTTATGACTAGTTTAAATATGATTTTTCTCAAAAACCTTAGAGATTTTAAATACTTCTTGATTCCATATTGTATTCCCGTCACGTAAACCCTTAGGCTCGACATTAATTGATGTCGTCTTCATTGTACGATTTTCTAGTGTTAGCAATGGGTATACTCTTACTAGAAATAATCTTGGAATTTCAAAATCATATGAGAAGGATAAAGGGATAAGACATCTTCAAGACATTTTAATGATCACATGTTATGAATTTATAAATAATCAATTGGACCATTCTCCAATGCAATATCACTCACAACTCATCAGTGTTACATGACAATGCCTCATCTAAGATAATGTTTTCAACGACATGAAAATTAAATTCTCTAACTTTATGATCACCTAGAGACTCAAAGTATACCAAATAGGAGGCCACATTAGCCTTGTTGTGTAGTGGAATATAATTGGAGGGAAACTTTTGTAAGGAATTTTTGTGTATTTTTGAATTCCAACGAATTTTTGTACTGTTATGTAACTGTAAGGAAAATTTAATCATTTGTGGAATTGCAAGGAATTTTTTGTCTTTATGTCTAATTTAAAGGGTTTTTTCTCCATAAAACATAGGTAACCTATGTGGTTGTGGTGGAACATAATTACTTAGCAAGTGCATGAATTTGACTTAGGAGTATGAATTGGGAAGAAAATAGGTTGAACTATAAAATTTTTAATCATGTCACATGTGATACTAGGGAAGGACATAAAGAAGAAAGAGAAATATGGTAACCTCTCGCTAGTAATAAGTAGTGAAACGATATCATTCCTTTCAAACTTTCACTTTTAAAAAAATATGATAGGAATATTTTTAGCAACAAAATTATATAGGCATGTATCATTTTCTACAAAGTGAATTTTCTTGTCACAAGGTTTAAGGGGCATGCAACCCCGTGTTGTGATGAATTGCGAATGAAAGGAAAAGAGAAGGTAATGCCAAAATTATAAATTGGGAAAGAGTATTAGTAAATATTAAGAACAAGTTCCTATCCAAGGATTACCAAATAAATCTTTTCAAGAAGTTGCAAAACCTTAGATAGATGCCTATGATAATGAGAGTGTACTTAGGAGTTTGATAAATTAAACACCGGAGTTGGATACATTGAATAGGATGTTGAAAATGTTTCCATATATCTTAAGGGCTTGAGGTATGATATTTAATGTGAGATTGATATCATGACTTTAAGCATAGTCGTGGATGTACAAGCTACTTTAAAATATGGGTAGAAGATTTCTAGAAAAAAATAATCGCAGTAGAGGAAAAGTTCATATGAGAGGCAACGAAAAAACAAGTAGCACAAAAAGAGGAGGTGAATTTAGAGGAATAATATAATTCCCTATAATCAAAGGTAGAGGTATAGAATACAATCCTAGATGCTATAAGTGTGGAAAGTAAGGCTATATGTCATGGGAATTCCCATATAATACTCCAACGTAGTAAAGGAGTGCACATGTAGTTAAATCTAGAGAGGGGAAAGTGAATATAGTAGAAACTGAAGAAGTTGATGAAGTGGGAAAATCCTTGGTTTTGAAGAGGGATCTAATTTATTTAAGAAAAGGGACAAATGAATCATTTATTGGAAAAAAAATATTATTGTATGGATCCGGGTTCGACATAAGCCCGCAAACAAAAAGTGTCCATCGTAGTCTAGACGACAACATTTCCATTTTCATTCCTTCGCAAGGGAGAAAAGTCTCACCCAATGAAAGACAAAAATATTAATTGATGGCTTGAGCATATAGATAGTGACATTATTCATTTCATTGATTAAAATATACAACAATATTCTCATAATCATTCACAAATATTCAAATATCTCTCAGACAAAATAAAATGGACACATTTAGAGAATTTGATGGAGATACTTAAAAGAAAAGTTAAATTACTACCCAGCATATTTTCATTCAATCATAATAATATACATACATATCCCCACAACAAGCTTCTTGTATATTATCTCATAGGAGCCTGCGCCATTACATGATAGATTCGTATAAACTACACAAGATCTTTTCAGAAATTTTTCCAAAACCATTCAAGAAGTCAAGATTACAATATAATGTACCAAAAAGACTTCAATATTCATTCCAACATTATGTCGACCTTTATTTTCTCTCTTTCAAGATTAATCTCTATGGCTATATATAGATTCACTCCTTTTATCTTGTCCATGCTTGCTTAATTTAGTATGCTTTAACCATCTTTACAAAATCTAATTTCTTGGTCTACTTTTCACATGATTCTTTCAAATGTAACATCTCGATCCTTCTTCCATCAACCTTCACGAGTTCCAATGTCATTTCTTCTTTCTCCACTCGTCATTTTATTTATTTTTTTCATGCTTTATGACCCATTTTACCATTTTATTTTTCAGCTTGCACTTCCTATCCCCGCAACTCTTTTCCGAAAAAATAATTCAATATTCTTCAAAATGAAGGACCCAATAGGTCTCAACCAAAACCTATTGAATCACTCTTTTTCAATCCTTTTTTTCTCTCACGGTCCTTATTTTGGTTGCACAACTATGCTGATGTGTTTTACCCTCCGGGACTAGTTATTCTCCCTCAAATAATGGACCCAACTCTTGAATGGTATGTAGAGATTGATTCTTGAAAGTGTTGTAATAATCAATCACAATTTTTGCATGCACGATCATTGTAGTAGCCCGATCAATGAATTGGGTTATGAACTCGCAATTGGTTTATGAGGGTATGAAGCTACCAAGTTTTTTCCACTATCCTCGTCAAAGGGTGTGGTGGTGTGAGACAAATGAAGCAGCGACTATGTGGTGGAGATGTGGTGAGTGAAGGGATAGTGCATTACTCAATAATAGTTATAGGCCAAATGGGCTCTTTTAGGATTTTCATTAGGGTTTGTTAGATTTTTGTAGCATCATATGGTGTTATAGTTTTGAAATCTCGTGGAGAGGCTAAAATGTGTGATTTCTCCCAAACCCAGAAATTTTTTCTTGAAATTCCACATGTAGGTACTTGAATTAAATTAATTGATCATCATTTAAATTTTTCCTAAGTCTAACTTAGGAAAACTGGTTAATTAATAGTAATTAATTGACAAAGGTTATAATTCACTAGAAATTCATGCGAACCAATTTGGATATGATGTTATCCATCTAATCAGCTTTAATCTTGATTGTTGGAGTTCCAACTGAATATTATAAGAGGTTGATGGGTGGATGGAGAAACACATAGAAGATCATTTAGTGTAAGTTCAATGGGCGACTTTGAGTTAGCCACGATAGTAGAGTTCGAGCCAGTGTGACAGGACACATGGCTAGATAGGAGTAGGAGAATTATCGTAACAAAATTTTATAGTTCCAGAGGAAGAGAGAGAAGGCAAAATTATTTCTCCATAAGTTTACGTAGGTCCGTTGAGAGGCTCAAAGAGGAACTTAAATTTATCTAGAGTGGAGGTTATTTTTAGGTTCCGTAGGCTGAAAATATTTTCCAATAGGAAAGAGAGACACTTCCTCATTCAACATTAGGCTGTGCGAATTGAGTAGTAGTTGTTATAGGTTGAGCGTGTGGTAGGTTGTGTAGAAGTGACGTAGGAATCGCATTACTAGAAATTATGATGTAGAATTGTAAGCCCTCATGAAATTTTAATCTAGTTCACAAGACACAATCCTACACTACTTCTCTTTGGAATTCAATTCACAATTTTGAAAATGAATCACAAACATGCAATGAGAAATAACACACATACATATAATATTTTTCAAGGAAAAAGAAATATGGTAAAAACCCTTTGCCTAATTGCATTAACATGATGAATAGAGATGCATTAAAGTTTATTTGATCACCTGAGCATAACCTAAAAGTGAATACCACCGTATCTCTACTCATGGAGAAGCTCTAGCCTAGAATTATTCAATTTCTTCCTCTTCTTGAGCCCCTATTTTCTTGCGCAATTCGAATAAATAAGGCCCCCTAATATTTAGAAAATTACTCCAAAAATGATTGAAAAAATTCCCAAGGCCGATCATTTGATCGCATACGCTAACACCTATACACTCAAGACTAGTTTACAAATGATGTTAAATTTCCTGGAATCTCCACCATAACCAAGGAGCTTGAATTGTTTGCATGCACTAGATATACTAGCTCGATTGATCGCTAACAAGATGATCATGCCAAGAATGCCAAGACTATTAATTGAAGGCCCTCTCTGAGCATTAGGAAGGCTAGATCCCGATCTCAAAAGTAGGTTGATAGTTACCTAATATTTCTTGAACACCCATAACAACCTTGGGAATTTTTGGAGTGATAACAGGTTAACATCTCTCCATAGGTCAATATCTCTTGAAAATGTGTTTGAACTTAACTATTCATTGTCCTATCCTAGATTTTACTAGCTTTGACATGTAATTGTTGTTGATTTTAGCAAAGACAAGGCCTTTGTTGGATCCCCTTAAGTCTCGGTTATGGTCCCAAACCCTTGTAGGATCACTATTTTAGAAATCTCTAAGAGAGGTGCTTCTATTTCCTAAGGAATCCTTTGATCTAGGTACATTCCTTATGTTTAATATCATTTTCACCTAGGTCTATGCCTACTCCCATAAGCCTTTCTTGGAGAGCCTTTGTCTTGATTACAGAAGAAGAAGCCATTACCTTAGCCTCTTTGAATGGGATTTCGAAAATCACATTATATATTTTTGTTTACCCTATATTTCTAGTCATTTCCTTTAAATTGGTACTCCTCCCATCGATGAAAATCCTTAAAGAAAAGGCAAAAATTGATTAAGGTGATAACGGGTTCTCGTCCCATTTTTATCACTTGGTCTAGTATTATTCCTCGAAAAACCCTCATGGAACCCATGAGTGCAGTGACAAAAATTTTGGCGACATTTCATGGGAGGAAATAGTTCTACCTCCCTTGCAGAATCATGTAATTGGTTCATTGAAGAAATTATAAGTATTCCTCTAGTGACTACATTCATTGTCCAATCCCCCTAGTTTTTCTTGAAGAAGACAAAATTCCTCCTATAAGTAGGGTTGTTGCAAATCGTGAGAGAGAAATCCATCACCTATTCAAACTAACTTCCTCGTGTGTTTGAAATTATTTTTAATTCAACTCTCGATATGGCAACCAATACCAACCAAAAACCAACCCAATGTTCTTAGAAATAAAAAGTTACCTTTCTAGTGTTTTGGGACCTTTGAAATTGAATGATAATCTCATGCTTTCGTGAAATATATCATGAATGGTTATCCAAGTTCAAAGGGATGCCACTAAAATTTCCCATGATCATGTAGATGATATCTATTGGATGCTTTCCCTAAGGAAAATGATGACAAGAGAGAATTGTGATTTTATTTTATTTATCCTTTAAGGGACAAGTTAGTGAATAGTATCTTAGTATTCCAGCAATATTCCTAATTAACTTGCTTAGTTGGAATATTAATTTTTTCTTTGATAAAAATATAGGTGAATAAGTGGGTAGAGTTACCCATCAATCTCTTTAGTAGGAATAAAAACCACTTCTCATGTGAATGTGGATCATTGTATCAGCAGTATAAAGCACCAGAGGTGTGAATAGGGGCTAAAGCATGTGGACATGGAGGGAGTGGATAGTTAATGGAGGAAAGTGCATTCATAGAGGAGGAGTGTATGCATGAGAGTAGCTTCTTTAATGAGTTGGACCTAGGGTGAGGAAGCTCACCAAGCATATAAGGAAGAGGATGGCAGACATAGAAGGCATTCAAAATATTAAATATTGTATTGGTCTTTTATGACCTTTTGCACCCTTCAACCGTTTAGCTAAGTCTCATGTTGTGTTGTTTATCACAAAGGGTTTTCCGAGTGGAAATCCCACCCTCATCCCTGGGGACTTCGAGTGCCTACTTAGGAGAGGTTCATTGAGCATCATTTCCACTATCAAAGCTTTGGGCCAAGCTTCATCCTTCACTCACGCACGCCTCCTTCATGACCGTGTTGTTTTGGAGGGTAGCGATGGAGGGTTGATAGACCCCAATTTATGAGCTTTTTTATGCAGAGGAGGAGAAGCCCTTCATTCAGGAGGCTAGTGAGGAATTTCTTAGAGCTTCATTCCACCATGCAGAATCAGCCCAAGCATCACCATTCACCCACATTTCATTCTCCTCCATAAATTGTGTTATTTTGTAGTGCAATTGCAGTGGGAGGTCAAGTATCCAAGTTCTTGACCCAGTTTTCCAGTGAGGGGATAAGCCCTTCATCATGGAAGGTTGTGAGGATGGATATCAGCTATTGTCATACAATATCAACCACCTCCCACGAGTGTTCCAATTGCAGATCATTATTCAACCATAAGGCCACATTTTGTATAATCTGTATTTTGAGTATTTGCAGAAACCCTTCCTGGGTTATCTTGGAATAGTGCTAGAAACTAGATCTCATCCCGACATTTTCTAAGCACCCTATCATTAGGTCCATGTGTTTACATTTACAACAACAGAAAGCCCAACAGTACTGTAGCCTTCTAAATTATTCTATGCAGTTGTCTCTTCTATATTTTATGTAATGGGTCTCTGGAGGCTTTTTTTGCCTAAATCTGAGTGTATTTTTCCTCAAGATCTGTACACATTTTCTACTATGTTTTTTTAATAAGAAGCATATATGATCTGCTCTCATATTTATGTGCTGATTTATGACTGCATATCTATATTCTCGCTCTTTTCCATTTTTGGAATATTACGAGTGGTATTAGAGGATGATCTCTCACTTAGCTTGTGCGAAATACATCTTATGACATAAGGAGAAGAGATCCATAATGATGGAGGGAATGAGTTTTGCCTCATTTCTTTTTTTAGATCTATGTAGGACCTCTCCAAGGAGGCAAAAACAAAATGAAGGGAGAGGTACAAGGGGACCTCAAGAAGGTTTCAAGATGAGGAAGGTCCAAGCACTTCCTATCTCATAGCAGAAGAAATGGGTATTGCACAAAGCTCCAAAACAACCTATTATGTCCACTTTCTTGGAAGAGGAAGGTGAATGGCATGGAGATGGAGGAAACTTAGATCATGAGATTGTAAGTGATTATCTTACAGCAGTACAAATCTCAATCAAGCATTTGATGGGTCATCCAAAAATCACAACAAGGGCTTGGAGGAAGAAGTTAGATGCATTCTTCCCCCTGTTACATCCAAAGAGTGCAGTAGAGAAGTAGTTGATATTACAGTGCTTCACCTTGAGGGTGAATCAAAGGATTGGTGGTTCAACCATTTGAAACATGTAAGAGTGAATGCTTATGTAGATTGTACTCAAAGGCTGATCAAGAAATTTGATAGAAGGAAACTGGAGGTAATTCCTACTGAGAAATTTTTTCAAAATTGATGAGAAAAGCACATGAGGAGCCAAGGGGGGATGTCATCATTATCACTTCAAAAGAGGAGAAACTTCCACCACCATCAACTCGCAAGAGTACTTGCATCAAGAGAAGGAACACTCTGCATCTTTGTAGATATGGTCTTAATCTCTTGACACTAGGAGTCCCATGCATGATCCAGTGATGCATGATGGAGAAGAGACATATACCAGCTGCTAGTGCAAGATCGTAGGAGTAGCCATCAACATCACCACCAGCTTGGAGAAGAAATTACACTTTGGCTTGAGGAACCCTCGTAGCTATATAAGATGTTCCCAAGGATCATATCATCCAAGGTATGCAAACATTTCCACCCCATATTATTTCAGACATCGATGGAGAGTTGTAGGGGACATGCCATCGTGGAAATCGTATGACCAAGGGTTAAAGTGCATCTACTTATTTGAAATAGCATCCTATCATCACAAGCAGAGAGGACCATTAACTAGTTCAAGGAGGAGATGTATAGCTACTCCTATTTTCTCATAGTTGAGTCGCACAATAACACCTTTGGTTGGAGTGTAGAGTTTCGAGGATAGGATGGGGATAATCCTAATCAATCCAATGTGAAGTGTGTGTTCAACATTGTTTATGACCCAAGACAATAGATGCACCATCATGGATATCGGGAGCACTATCACCGGAAAGGTAAGTGATGAGTTGGGGGCCCAACTATTATTGAATAATTTTGATGAAAATTCCACTTATGTAGCATTGGAGAGGCATATGGTTGATGAGATACATCTTATTATGGGTAAATATATCCCATTATTATGATATATCATTCTTGATGAGCACCTCATAGCTCAATGAGAAGCTTTTTCCTACAACATATTTGGAAACTTATGGGTTTAACTTGGTCATTTATGAGTGGTCTTTATATAGAGATTCTCCATGAAGTTGCACTTCAAGATATCATGAAGTGCAAATATAGTCATCGAATTTGGGAGGAAGGTGTTATGCATTGGATGAGTACCAAATTGGAGCATGATGGGAGATTCCCATAGTTGGATGGATGGGTGAAGATGATGAGAAAGGGGTCAGTGAGCCACTTGCGGATCTATGACACTCGCAGCAAGGAGGCATGGTTGCCCTGGCTACTCTTGAGAGATTTTGGCCATCACTTGACATATCCTATGACAATAGGTGTGTTGTTTTTTGGGACATGGCATGTCACTCACATCATGTGGCAGAAAATATTTTGGTTATACGGGACATTCTACATGTCAATCATGATGTACTTACTCCATGGCTTGTATGATGATGATATGAGGAGGAAACAAGAGCTCATCGCTATGGCTACTCTTGAGAGAGTATGAGTTGAATTTCTCCCATACCTTGCATGATTTTTTCAGAGTATATGGTGGCACGATCATGGTGGTAAGGGGATACTCCATAGCCTTTGAGGATCAGAAGATACTTCCACATAGGAAGGGAGTCTTCCATATATAGCACGAAGTTTGTTGGCATTCATGCATGTTTTGGCCAAATTTGGGATATTTTTGGATGGGCAAAGGATTTGACCTCCATAAAATTCAATCTTGTTCTAAGCATAAGAAGCTACAAGGGAGGCAACAACGATTTGGGATAAAATTATTCAGCATGTGGCTTTGGCATTGAGCAATTCAAGGGATGTGTAGCTTGTTTGGAGATTGAGGAGGAAAACAACCATACTTTGCATGTTGTTACAAAGTCACCCACTTTTCCACGAGAGAGAGGGGAGAGCTCGACCATGGATATCATCATTATATTAATCAAAATACATGGTAAGAGTTGTGTCTTTGTACTTATTGATCATCTAACAAAATATTTTCATTCTCTTTCAATTTATATACATACATTGCTCTGCAAGAGAGCAAGCTCTCTATTTGGACTTCATGGTCTTTCTAAGACCCAACATCGATGATAAAGATAGCCATTTCTTGTATGGATTTGGGCAAGTATTTTTTTTATTCTTGGTATTCTTAGTTGACGCACAATGCTATTTATCGCTTCTAGTAGATGAGAAAACATGCAACTCTAGCAAGTGGTTGGGAGACAACTTGCCACATTATGATCGTAGCCGTCAGTAGAAAAACTACGTTATGTCCACTTGGGAAACTATTGTCACCATCTAGCATCTGCATATGATATTCAATATCCTTCTCATTTTTTATTCCCTATTAGTGATTATGTCATATCCACTATATGTGGAATGGCTTGGGCAAGCAGAGGTTTGTAGAACCAAGGAGTGGATCCTTGAGAGTCCAAAGCTGCCTTTTTTCCTCTCTGAGGGCCACATTATTTCATCCCAAAATCAGCAATGACTCTATACGTATCAAAAATGGAGATAAAGACAACGTGGGATGGAAAATTTTCTCTATCATGTTCAGCCATACAGCACTCCCATGTACATTGCGGGTGAGCAAGAGATGGAAGATTTTTCCTATGAGCTACCATTTTGGAGGGTGATCCACTTTGTTTGGATGATATCATGGGGATTGGATCTTCTCAATGGGGATTAAGGTCCCTAACAAATTTCAGATTCCATGCCTCAAGAAGGCCTCTGGACAACATTTATTTGCCTCCATATATATCCCACTTATTCAATATGAGAGCCATTTGGTTTTATCACCAAAGGATGACTTGCACACTTGGGAGGAGCAACTAGGGGACAAATTGATTGGAGATAATCTTGTTTAGTGGAGGAGCTTATTAGATGAGGATGCTACAGAGGAGAGAGGGATGATTTCTATAATATCTATCCTTGCATTTTCTTGCGGACAAGAAACATTTGGGAGGGTAGGGACGTAATATTCTTAATTAGATTTCACTAGTTGTAATATTAATTTTTTTCTTTGATAAAAATATAGGTGAATAAGTGGGTAGACGTACCCATAAATCTCTTCAAAGATGAATAAAAACCACTTCTCATGTGAATGTGGATCATTGTATTAGTTGTATAAAGAACCTAGAGGTGTGAACAAGGGCTAAAGCATGTGGACAGTGTCAAAGTTGACGAAATCAACGTGTTGTTGTTATGGAGGGAGTGGATAGTTAAAGGAGGAAAACACACGAGACAGAGGAGGAGTGTATGCATTAGAGTAGCTTCTTTAATGAGTGGGACCCAGTGGTGAGGGAATTTCACCCAAGCATATAAGGAAGAGGATGGAAGCCATAGAAGGAATTCATAATATTGATATTTTATTGGTCTCTTATGACTTTTTACACGCTTTAGTTGTTTATCTAATTATGTTGTGTTGTTTAGCACAAGGTTGTTTCCGAGTGGAAATACCACCCTCATCCTCGGGGACTTCGAGTGCCTACTCTGGGAGAGGTTCAATGAGAATCATTTTCACTATCCCGGCTTTGGGCCAAGATTCAACCTTCATTCATAGAGCAATATCCTTTAGGATTGTGATGTTTGGGAGGAGTAGCAACAAGGGAGGGTTGATAGACCCAATGTCTGAGCTTGTTCTCTAGTGGAGGGAACAACCCTTCATCCAGGAGGCTAGTGAGGAAGTACTTAGAGCTTCATTCCATCATCTTGAATTAGGCCAAGCAACAACATTCACCCACAGTGAAGTCTCCTCTAGAAACTTCTTTATTTTGAGGTGTAGTTGGAGTGGGAGGTCAAGTACCCAAGTTGTTGACCATATTTTCCAGCGAGGGGATCAACCCTTCATCCAAGAATGTTGAGGTGGGATATCATCCATTTTCATAATAGATCAACTACCTCCCACTAGTGTTCCAGCCTTTAGAGTGTTATTCAGCCCATAAGGCCACATTTTGTATATTCTGAATTTTGAGTATTTCCAGAAACCCTTCCTGGGTTATCATGGAATAGTGCTACAAAGCCTAGACCAAAGAAGGCCATTTAAAATAGTGACAAAGAAGCCTCCTTCAACACAATAGATGATTTCAAATGGTTTTCAAACTACCTTCTAGGGTTTTGCAGACAAGCACTAAATCCACTTCATCAAAAGGTAAAATCAGAGGTTTTAAAGAAGTTGAAGAAGAGCAGACATGAAAATCAATACTCCACTACAAAAAATATTGAAAAATATGAAAAGAGTAACAGCATAAAGGGACACAAGACTCATGAATAAGGCCAACATCCATCAAGTAGACAAAGAGAGGAAATAGTTTCAATATGAAAAATGGAAAAATCAATAAAAATCCCCAATTTGCGAGAGGGTTTTTGAAAAAATCCCTACTCTCAAAAAGAAATAAAAACATCAAATAGTAATCGCTCCTTATAAACACCACCTACAAAGAAAAAGAGAGTATTAGAAAAAAAGAAAAAAGCCAAAAAATAACATTTGTAGAAGTGGGTTTTACCTTTGATTTTTATCAAAAGGTATAAAAGCAACTCCAAAGAAACATCTCCCATTTACCATTTGGATATTTGAAGTAGTGAGGGTTTTTTCGAATTTTCCTAGAGAGTCCTCAGGGCGCTTTTTCTAGCGCTACGCTCCTCTGTGCTATTTTCCCTTTCAAGATCACGTTCTGCGTAGAGCGGCCCTGCGTGCCACAGAAAAAAATCGGCCAGCGCTGTACTACGCAAGAAAAACACATTCGGGCCACCCGACATCAATGTCGTGTGCGTGCCCACCATCGTGCAGCCTCCGCTAGAGGCCCGACACCGTGCTGCGATGCTACCACAATGTGAAACCTCTACACGAATTTTCATTCATGAGGTGACCTGACTCTGCTAGGCATGTTCGGGAGCTACGTGCAGAAGCTATGCTGCGCTCCTTCCACAACGTGCAACCTCTACCCGAATTTTCGTTCAGAAGGTGACCCAAATTTGCTAGGCACATTCAGGAGCTGCGTGTAAAAGCTGTGTTGCACTCCTTCCATAACGTGCAACCTCTACCAAAATTTTTGTTTAAGAGGTGACCTGACTCTGCCAAGCACGTTTAGAGCTACGTACGTGCCTGTTGCGCTCCCGCTACGACGTGATAGCCTCTACCCGATTTATCGTTCGTGAGGTGACCCAACTCTACCGAGCACTGCTCGGAGCTGCGTACGAGCCGTGCAGCTGCTCCTACCACAGCACGTGCGCCTCTGTCCGAATTTTCGTTAAGGAGGTGACCCGACCTGACCTTTAGGGTTTTGTGAGCTTGCTTTTGCAGTTGTGGAGTGCATTTTGAGAGGTATTTTGAACTTTTCCTACATGTTCATGTTTTTTCTAAAAGATAAGGTCACAAAGGAAATTGAAAGTTGGTTTAGAGAAGAGTGAAAGCCTAAAAGAAAAAAACTTGGCCTACACATTGTTTGGGCCTTGACCTAATTAGAAACCTCAATTATCTCATTCACCATTGCTCACATCATTCTACAAGTAGTGCCAATTCTCTTTAAATATTTTGAGTGCGTGGGTAAAAAAAAACTGTCTGAAGAAGAGAATGTTTACACTGATGAGGCAAGTCAAAGGCCTAAAAAGAGCATCAAAGTAAGGGAGGGATGCCAAATAGGTTTGAAAACTATAAGCACTCAAGAGATGATAACCCCCCTACTATTTTTTCTTATTTTTCAAGAATGGGGATGCTATGAATTACGTAAAAAGTACAAAATATCCAAAGTCACTCCTCATTTGACCAAGATCTTTGCCCCTAAACCTTCATAATCATCATACACCCTAGCCGGGTGAATTTTTGAGTTGACCACCAATGCCATCTCTAGGGCCACTAGAATACCTTGCATAGGAGAAAGGTGGTTAAAACAAATGCATCTAGACCTAAGCCACTATCGCCCATTCTTGAAACCAAGTTTTCAGCTGTGACGTGCAAAACCATGTTCCCTCTTCTCTCATCTATTGGAAAAATGTGTTCTCCTAATGAAGATCGTTATGAAATACTTCACTGTGGGAGGGTAGGTTCTCCGTAAGTCTATTCCTACCACATAAGACTCCTCATACACTTCACCAAAACCAAGCTGCTACATGTGCCCTACTACCTTTGCAAAAGTATTGAGAAAATGTCTTCCATCATGCAAAAGAGGCCTCAATCCCAACAAATGTCAACCCTTTTTCATCATCCCCTCATCAAAGTGATTCTCACACCAACTAGAACAACAAGGCATCCCCTGGGATGTTTTCATCGTCCATGATGATTTCACAACTCCACAACCCATCCCTCTGCAAAGTCTGCCATCATCATCTCAAAATCCTCCTCACACACCTCCATCACCCTCCAGTGACCTTGTTTCATCTTCTTCACATGAATCATTTCCTCAAATAGACCTTCCTCATTCACCTTCCCCTAAGAAATCACAAAATGAAGAAAGTAGTGATGGCCAAGAAGAAAGTAGTGAGGGAGAGGATGATGAAAATGAAGAAAGTAGTGAAGAATTTGAAGGTGGCAAAGAGGAAGATGGCCAAGAAGAAAGAAGTGAAGGAGAGGAAGATGGTCAAGAAGAAATTAATGAATGCAGTGACAAAGAAAAAAGTGTTGATGAAGAAGAAAACATAGATGAAAGCAGTCAGCCCAATCATGAGCAAAAAGACCAAAATAGTGGCTCTAATGATGAAGAATATGATTCCAAGGATACAGGGTCAGAGACATCTTATCTAGAGGAAACCAAAGAGCTAGCAAGAAGGCCAAAACATGAGCCTAGTGACATTCGAACAAACCAATGATGTACCAAGGAAAAGGAGTAACAATGAACCAAACGAAAGAAGAAGAATTCAGCCAAGAGGATAGTATACATAATGGTGAAGGGAAAAAATTTGAAAACAAGGATAGTGAACATAGAAAAAATGCAAATGATATAGTTTATGAAATAGAGATTGGAAATTGAAGGTGAAGACTCATGTGACAAGACAGAGAAGACAGTGGGCAGAGAAGTGAGGAAAACTCACCTAGTAAGGAAGAAAGTGACCATCAATGTATAAGAGGGACTAATGAGGTTGCCTATGAAAGTGACCCCGCAGAGTGTGCAAACAACGGTACAAAGGTTGAGTTTCACAGTGAAAACAATGGGTCAAAGGATGAAGAAAAGGACATTCATGAAGATAAAGATGTACCAAGAAGTAATGAAGACACATCTAGCATTGCAAAAATAGAGGATGAAAGTCCTAAGGGTCTTGAAAGTGATGATGGCATAAGAGATAGTGAGACTTCTTATCAAAAGGGAAGTCAAGATCAAGGTGAAAATGATGCACTCACGAAGATAACACATGAGGAGAAAAGCAGTCCTAAGGTCACTAATGATCAAAGTTTGCAAATGAAACTTGCTACACCTTTCCCCATTATCTATCAAAGAGGAAGGAGGCATGTGTTTACTGCCTCCAAAAGGAAAGGGGCCATGCCATCCACCTCAACTCAAATCATTGAAAAAGGTAAACAACAAATGAAGGAGGAAGAAGACAACCATGAGGAGGAAAGAGAATTTGAACTCATCAATGTAAACAATGACGATGAAAATGAAACAAGAATTGAAAACTCCCTTCTACAAGACATGAATGCATAGATCAGGGATTTGGAAGCTGAATTAGGAAGAGCTAAGGATCTAATTCACTTCTTGTAGATGCAAAACAAACAAATGAGTGGCCAGCTGGCAACATGCATATAGACTTCATATTATCATGCAGAATTAAATGTATCCATCTAGCATAAGAACTAACCAAGGTATCGACTATTATTTTTTTGATTGGATATTTAACCTAGGAAATTCATCAACTAAGTTATTTAGTAAGCTTTGGTTTTTTCTTCTCCCTTAGTCATGTCTAATACGATGGAAATTTAGTGATGAAAAGGATTTTCTTTATGGAAATAAAATTTATATTGTTGTTGCACTATTTCCTATTCTATTATTTGAATGGGCCATGTTGTTTGCAATTCATGTGGTCATCCCTAAAAGCCCTTAAAAACTATTGATCAACTCATCCAAGGTATGCAAACATTTCCACCCCATATTATTTCAGCACATCAGATGGAGAGTTGTGGGGACATGCCATCATGGAAATTGCATGACCAAGGGTTAAAGCCGCATCGCTTATTTGAAATAGCATACCATCATGTAGAGGACCCTTAACTAGTTCAAGGAGGAGATGCATAGCCATCCTGCTTTTCTCATAGTTGAGTTTCATACAACACCTTTGGTTGAGTGTAGATTTTTCTCGAGGATAGGATGGGGATAATCCTAATCAATCGAATGCATAATTGTGTGTTCAACATTTTATATGACCCTAAGACAATGCGATGCACCATCATGGAGATCAGCAAGCACTATCAATAAGTAGAAGTGATGAGTTGGGCCCAACCATTATTGAATAATTTCGATGAACATTCCACTTATGTAGCATTGGAGAGGCATATGGTTGATGAGATACATCTTATTATGGGTAAAATATCCCATTATTATGATATATCATTCTTGATGAGCACCTCATAGCTCAATGAGAAGCTTTTTCCTACAACATATTTGGAACCTTATGGGTTTAACTTGGTCATTGATGAGTGGTATTTATAAAGATATCTCCATGAGGTTGCACTTCAACATATCATGAAGTGCAAATATAGTCATCATATTTGGGAGGAAGGTGTTCTGCATTGGATGAGTACCAAATTGGAGCATGATGGGAGATGCCCATAGTTGGATGGATGGGTGAGGATGATGAGAAAGGGGTTGGTGAGCCACTTGCAGATCTATGACACACCGAGTGCAGGAGGCATGGCTGCCTTGGCTACTCTTGAGAGATTTTGGCCATCACTTGACATATCCCTATGACAATAGGTGTGTTATTGTTTGGGACATGGAATGGCACTCTACATCATGTGGCAGAAAATATTTTGGTTATATGGGACTATGTCGCATGTCAATCATGATGTACTTACTCCACTGGCTTGTATGATGATGATATGAGGAGGGAACAAGAGTACATTGTTGCTATGGCTACTCTTGAGAGAGTATGAGTTGAATTTCTCCTCATACCTTGCATGATGTTTCAGGATTATATGGTGGTACAATCATGGTCGTAAGTAGGGATACTCCATAGCCTTTGAAGATCAGAAGATACTTCCACATAGGAAGGAGTCTTCCATATATATGAAGGTTGCTGGCATTCATGCATGCTTTGGCCAAATTTGGGATATTTTGGATGGGAAAAGGATTTCGACCTCCATAAAATTCAATCTTGTTCTAAAGCATAAGCATCTGTTTACAAGGGAGGCAACAACAATGGGATAGAATTATTCCAGCATGTGGCTTTTGGCATTGAGAAATTCATAGGGATGTGTAGCTTGTTTGGAGATTGAGGAGGAAAACAACCATAGCTTCAAGTGTTGTTACGATCACCACTTTTCCACGAGAGAGAGAGAGCTTCGTCCATGGATATCATCATTAGATTAATAACAATACATTTTAAGAGTTGTGTCTTTGTACTTATTGATCATCTAACAAAATATTTTCATTCTCTTGCCATTTATATACAAGTGCATTGCTCCACAAGAGGGCAAGCCTCTATTTGGACTTCATGGTCTTTCTAAGACCAACATCAGTGATGGAGATAGCCATTTCTTGTATGGATTTGGGCAAGTATTGTTCTATTCCTGGTATTCTTAGTTGACAAACAATGCTATTTACTTCCTTCTAGTAGATGAGAAAACTTGCAACTTTAGCAAGTGGTTGGGAGACAACTTGCGACATTATGATCAGAGTCAGCAGGTAGAAAAACTACGTTATGTCCACTTGGGGAACTATTGTCACCATCTAGCATTTCATATGAAATTCAATATCCTTCTCATTTGGATTCCCTATTGTGATTATGTCCTATTCACTATATGTGGAATGGGTTGGGAAAGCAAGGTTTGTAGAACCAAGGAGTGGATCCTTGAGAGTCCAGTTGCCTTTTTGCCTCTTGAGGGCCATAGTATTTCATCCCAAAATTAGCAACAGCTCTATACATATCACAAATGGAGATAGAGACAACGTGGGATGGAAAATTTTCTCTATCATGTTTAGCCATACAGCCCATGTACATTGCAGGAGCAAGAGATGGAAGAGTTTTCCTATAATTAAATGTATCCATCTAGCATAAGAACTAACCAGGGTATCGACTATTATTTTTTTGATTTGATATTTAACCTAGGAAATTCGTCAACTAAGTTATTTAGTGAGCTTTGGTTTTTTCTTCTCCCTTAGTCATGTCTAATACTGAGGGAAATTTAGTGATGAAAAGGATTGTCTTTATGGAAATAAAATTTATATTGTTGTTGCATTATTTCCTATTCCATTTTTTGAATGGGCCATGTTGTTTGCAATTCATGTGTTCATCCCTAAAAGCCCTTAAAAACTATTGATTTTAAATCAATGATATATTTATTTTTCAAACTCCATTTTTGGATTTTTTTTTTTGGATGGATTTAAAATGGATTTGAGATATGTAGTTGGTTATTATAATTTATGCTTATATATATATATATATATATATATCAATGGAGATGGTCATTATGATTAAAGTCGTGCATAATAAACAAATTTGATTATTACCTTATTCTTGATAGTGAATTAGTCATGGAATGAATCAACATGGTCAGACCTTCGATATGACATAGATAAGTTAAAAAAAATATCCATGACATATTCTATAATCCTTATTGAACAACCATTAATCAAAACTTCTTTTACTTTAAGAGCAAATCAAATTCTCAAATCATTATTCAATTGCAGTTGTCATAAACATACCAAACTAATGTAAAAAATAAAAACTGGAAAAACATACTAATTAATTAATTAAAATTATTATTATATTAATTAAAAATATAAATAGATAAATACTATTAGCTAGCATATAATTTCAACCCATATTTTTGCTCAATTATCAAGATATCCGTTTTATAATTGAAAAGAAACTATGTATCTATAAAATAACATATAAATATATATCCAAATCTCAATTTAAATACTAAATTTTTATAACATATAACCTAAATCTAAATTCCAATTTAATAACTAAATTATAAAACTCAACCACCATGATGAATAAATTTATTATTGAAAAAAAGAAACTATCTATAAAAATAACATATAAATATAAACCTAAATCCCATAAACACTTTTTGAAATACTAAATCGTAAAACCCATAGAATTTATAGTTAAAGAAAAAGAAATCATGTGCATATAAAATAACATATAAATATAAATCAAAATCCCCAAAACACATTCAAATACTAAATTGTAAAACAATTAAGAAAAAAACAATCTATTCATAAATAACATATAAATCTCATAAACACTTATAAATACTAAATTGTAAAACCATGATGGATGAAAGACAAATGATGAAGCACGTTAAATACTAAATTTAGATGAAACAAATGTAAATCCCGGATGAAACGAGAAATGATGAAGCACGTTAAATACTAAATTTAGATGAAACAAATGTAAATCCCGTAAGCACGTTAAATACTAAATTTTAAAACCAAGATGTTAAATAATAAATTTAAATGAAACAAAGCCGTCTCAAAATAAATCTAAATCTGACGCACGATAAATACTAAATTTTAAAACCCAATAACCTTATGGATGAAACAACGAGAAGTATAACTAGAGCGAAGATGGCAACACTATATCAATTAATTCGACACTAGAGACAAACCAATGCAACTACGCGAACGTGGTATGTGCGTTGTGCAGTACTTGGAAACAAGATCAAGAAGGGATGATTTAATGATGGATGTCGAGGATTGAACATGGAGGCGAGAGTGGTGGTTACCGGTGCCATGCGAACTTGATTACGCAATTGGGAACAATGACACATTAGGTCTCGTTCTTCTCTCCTTTTTCGCGACTGATTACGCATCGGGGAGAAATGACACCGAGTTCGTTCGTTCTTTTCTCTTTTGGCGTGCCGTAGCAACATAGAGAGGCTTGCTTCATGACAATTTTTTCTATTCATTTCGCTAGTGCTCCGGATGTTTCCCGAGGAGATGAGAATGCTATAAATCCAAAACCTTTATTGTGTCCATGAAAATCTCTCATAACCTTGCATGAAGTGAGTAGTGCCATAATAGAGAAAATTTCTCTTAGCTTGTTATCATCAATACTATCATGTAAGTATTTTAAATAAATATTTGTTTCACATTGCTTCCTTTAATCTGCAGATTTTTTTCAAGGCTTTTCCGACATACCATTTCCTACCATCAACTTTCTTGCCGTTTAAAACTATCAACGCACTTTGCCGCATCATCCGCATTCTCAAAATTGACAAATCCAAAACACTTCGAATTTCATCTCGTCATCATCATCACCGCTGCATGTAATTGTGCCGTAGTCACCAAAATAAATCTCAAGTCCTCATCATTCATTGACTCGATAAATTGTTAACAAAAACATTATTAAATTTCTCGGGTTGTCGCTCCTCCTTTTCGATGAACTGATCAACAGAATCGGTTTGTCGTTTATCACCACACCATTCAAATTTTTTTATTGCATTTTGTGCTGCTTTCGTATTGCTCAAAATGCACAAAGCCATATCCTTTGGAGTTTCCAAATGCATCCGTGGCAACCTTAGAAGACAGTAACTCGGTCCCAATCACTGTAGAATTTATCATATAGAGTTTTATTGTCTACGTCTTTGTCAAGATTCTTAATAAATAAGTTGCTGATCCAGACTTTGCGGATGCTAGGTCACGTACTGTGAGTACATTATCCGAATAGGCTTTCCATTAAGGGGTAAATTCAAGCCACGTAAAGCTCTCTAGCATTTTCAAAGCTAGTGTTGTAATTGACATAGAGCATATCCGAGAGAAGTATTGGTTATGCCATCTCTCGCAGCATGCGAACACCGAGAAGTGGCCAATCCCCCTGGAAGAGTTCATAAATCCGCACTTCAAGAATAACATTGGCTCACGATCACCCACATACAAATATTTACCGTCGCTATTAACATCTCCTCGTTGTTGATGTGAAACACGGGGTTCTCGTTCTTGGACCCGAGTCCGTAGCATTGCGTCTATGCTTATATTTTTATCTCTTATCTTCGCTCCCGTTAATGTGGAGAAACGAATGAAATACCAATTCAATCAAAGTAAAAATCCGTACTCACAAACGGTAATTCGCAGATGATTTTCAATTTAAGTGCGGAAAGAAAATCGTAACCCACCACTTTTGTATTCTAGCAGCATTTATTGTGGAGAAACGAATGAAATACTAATTCAATCCAGCAGTCACCGTAAAACGAAGATGATTTTCAAACTACGCGAAAAGAGAATCGTAACTCACCACTTTTGTCTTTCGGCAAATTTACTCGTTCTTTAGTGTAATGCTTTGTAGTTAGCGTAAATAATACGCGGATGTGAGTGCGGAACCGATTCAATGGTAATGTCGATGATATACGTATTTAAATATGGTGGCCGGGATTTTCTAAATGTGGTGGTGTCGTGCCGACCTTATACGTTTTATTTGAATGTGCTCGATGGGATTTTCCAAAAAGTGCAAGTGGGGTGACAGCCCACGTTTCCAAGTCGTTATAGGTTTTTTTTTCATGAGTTGGCCCTTTATTACTACATCACTATAGTTTAAATAAAATGATTATAACAAGGATAATTTGAGAAGGACAAATTTTAAGAACCAATTCAATAAATTTGTTGAAAAAAGCACACATCTTAATGATCAAGTGTTATGAATTTATAAATAATTAATTGAACAATTCTCTATTGCAATATCACTCACAACTCTTTAGTGTTACATGACAATGCTTTATCTAAGATAATGTTTGGAATGATCTTCAACTTTATGATTATCTAGAGATTCAAAGTCTAACACCTAGGAGGCCACATTGGTCATATTGTGTGATTGGAATATAATTGAAGACAACTTCTATAAGGATTTTTGGTATCTTTCTCAGAATTCTAAGGAAGTTTTGTACTCTTATGTAACCACAAGGAAATTTTAATCATTTTGTGGGATTTGTTATGGGATGAATTACCCTAGGGTTTGGGTTGAGAACCCCAACATACCAAGAATCATACAACAACAAGAAGGAAGAAATTTTACAATCATAACAAGATCATAACATGTATAAAGCATTAAGATCACGAAGATCATGAATTGGACAAAGCTTCTTTATTGATGTATGTAAATATGTGTGGAGGAATACCACCCATTCAACTACAGCCCTCCAAGTGAAACCGTCCCTTCCAGATTCGTTGAGCCCAAGCCTCAACAATCTCCTTCCATAAACATACACATGGATGTCATATAAGAGGAATGGACGAAGAAAACAAGGGTTTCCACAATCTCGGAAGTGTAGTAGGCACAGAGATAAATCAGAGTTGATCACAGACTAACTAGCCAAATCTCAATACCTATCTCTCTCTCCCCTTTAGGCCTTTCCATCAAGTGTATTTCTACCACCCTAGAACAGTTGTTTTAGTTGGCATATATTTAGGCCACAAGCTCCTGTAGGTAGGCTTCCGGTGTAACCCATAAACCCCACCAAAAAAATAGGGAATTTTATATTTTTTCATATTTTAAATTATATACGCGGGTTCGGTATAACTAGACCCGCGTGTGCACACTATTTTGAGAGGCCGGAGTTGTGTATGGAATTCAAAATAATGTTTTTTAGGTAAAGGGCCAACTCTAAAGGGAAAGTGCTCCCCAAGGCCATAACACAGAGCATCAAGTATATAGGAGGTGGAAAATGATGCTATAATAGAATTGAAGGAAATTTTTGTCTTTTTGTGTAATTGAAAGGGTCATTTCTCCTTAAAAAATAGGTAACCTATGTGGTTGTGTTGGAACATAGTTACTTAGCAAGTGCATGAATTTGACTTTAGAATATGAAACTGAGAAATGAAAAGTGGTTGAACTAAAAAAATTTCAATTATGTCACATGTGATAATAGGGAAGGAGATAAAAGAAAAAAGAGAAAGATGGTAACTTCCGAGTTTAGTAATACGTAGTGAAATGGTATCGTTCCTTTGAGGTTGCACTTTTAAAACTTATGAGCAGAATATTTTTAGCAACCAAATTATATAGGTATGTATTATTTTCCATAAAGTTGTGAATTTGCAGCCGCACTAATGGTTTCTTTTAAAAGAGTCGACGATTTTTTTACCATGTCCATCTTTTTTGATAATAAGATTAGCATTTTAGAATATGAAGAGATACATTTCCCATTAGTACATCCATATCTTTGGTTAATTTTGTTGTAGACTACATATCCTTCAACACTAAAAAAGAGATTTAATGTCAACATCATCACTCAATAGAGCTTAGTAGTATGGTTTATATCACATATAGATATGGATAATATAGTAACATAGAAAATAGAGTTATGTTGAAGGAATATCATTTCTCACGTAGGTTGAATCACATTGGATTTGGTTAGATGGATTCCTAGTGCTAATTTGCAAATGCTTGTGTATTTCAATTATCATGCAAGTTTAATAAACAATGCAAGATTTTTTTCATATTTGGAACTATTTCAACGAATGACATGAGAAATGTGAATGTTATGGAGTGGATACATGCATGGAAATAACATATGTGGGCAAGAAATGAGGTTCAAAGCCAATGTTTTTACATTGATGTTGTAAAATCTATAATTGGATGTTGTTTTTTTACTACAGGGGAAAAGGGGACAAGAAGATGAGAAGAACAATTAACAAATAATGGACATGCATAGAGATATTTATGGGAGTTGGCTAATGCTGATTGATCAAAACATACGGATGGGGAAACAACTAAGTATACACATTCGCTAGTATAAGCATCAAAAAACTATATAGTTAAAATAGGGATATGGAATTTTTGGGTTTTTTACTTATGTTTCCCAAATAGTAATGGTGAATGTGATGATTGTGAATCTAAATAATCAATTGATAGATGAGATTGTGTATATTTCCCAATTGACCAACATATAACCACTTAATTATTCCATTTTAGAGAGGAACAATCAACTATTTCACTTGATTATGATCATGTACCAAATCTCATACAAGTGTGATGAATTAATATTTTATTAACTTTCAATTAACAAGAATGAATGTAGTACAAATTCTTGATCTAGTGGACTAATGTGATGGAACTACGTTTCTTCAAGGGTATATAAACATCGCGGATTCCTCAAAAGATAACGGATTTTCCATTTCCTATTATTGGTTGGAAAATTTATTAAAGGGAAAGAATAGATTCAATGTATTAGTAGCTAACTCCAAAATCATTACCTTTCTTATTGGATTGATGGTTATTAAGTGAGAATGTATACAAAAAATGAAAAAAATCGAATAAAGGTGTTTATGTATACCAAGATTATAGACCAAATCAAACTGCATACTACTATACAAAATGAGGTATTGTGAAACAATTTTCACAAATAATGTCAGTGAATAATTGATCAAAGCTACAATAATTCCTAGATCATACTAAGAAACAAAATGTTGCAAGAACATCTCAGAAGGTTTATATTTCACCCACATGAATCAATTTTTTTTCTATAATCCGCAATATTTAGCATAGGGGACCTCTGTTAAATAGGAGGCTATGTTGAAGTGTATTTAAGGAATAAATGAAAATATTACATTTGGTAGTGTGGCAATAGTTTCTAGAAGAGGGAAAATGGTAGGAAAAAACTCATAGGTCTGTTAGTTACAACCTCTATTTTGCACTAGAGGTTTCTTTGTCTAGGAATTAATGATGAAGGGGGAGTATTATTTCATGAGAGTGAGAGAAATATTCATTGTCTCCTATGTGGTTGTCTCGTTATATGTAGTAGAATTATTGAACCATGTGTAATAAGTCTTCTTCTATGCAAAATACATATTTTTTTGAGTTGAACTTTTTCATGTTCACTATGTTCGATCATTTTAGCATTGTGTTAGTATTAGTGGAGTAAACTATTGAGTGTTGTGAGGCTTTATATCACGAGAGAAAGGGATTTCAAATTTTTTTTTAAATTTTTTTAAGGATTTAGATATTGAATCTTTTGTTTAAGGTCAAGTATTTATTGCGAGCTTTTGCACCAATTAATGTGTAGTCCAAATTTTTGTCATCTCCCACTCAATTTCCGAGGTCTCATTTCTTGATAGTCAAACATTTAATTTCTAAACAATGACTCAAATTACCAAGCATATTAAGGTAATTTTAATGTTGATAAGTCAATGCATTGGGTAAATTCCATGGACAAGAAATTTGAATGTGAATAAGTAGATGAGGAAAATAAAGTGAAGTTTGTTGTCACAAGGTTTAAGGGACATGCAACCCTGTGGTATGATGAATTGAAGAATGATAGGAAAACAGAAGGAAAGGCCAAAATTATAAATTGGGAAAGAGTATTAGGAAAAATTAAGACTAAGTTCCTAGCCAAGGATTACCAACTAAATATTTTCAAGAAATTGCAAAACCTTACATAGAGGGCTATGAAAGTGAGAGTATATTAAAGAGTTTTATAAATTAAATATTGGAGTTAGACACATTGAGTAGGATGTTCAGAATGTTTCCATATATCTTAAGGACTTGGGGTATGATATTTAATGACAGATTTATATCATGAATTTAAACATAATCAGGGATGCTTACCAAGCTACTTTGAAATATGAGTAGAATATTTCTAGAAAAAATAATTAGAGTAGAGGAAAATTTCAGTCAAGAGGAAACGAACAAACAAGTAGCACAAAAATAGGTGGTGAATTTAGAGGAAGACAATCTTTCCCTAGAGTGCGAGGTAGAGGTAGAGAATACCAACCTAGATTCTACGTGTGGAAAGTTAGGCCATATGTCATGGAAATGTCCATACATACTCCAACCTAGTAAAGGAGTGCAATTGTGGTTAAATCTAGAGCCGAGAATGTGAATATAGTGGAAACTCGAATAAGCTTCTAAAGTTGGAAAATCCTTGTTGTTCAAGAGGGATATACTTTATTTAGGCAAAGGAATGAAGTGAACCATTTATTGGTAAAAAAATTCCCCGTATGGATCCATGATTCGACAAAGATGGTTCCAACAAAGGTGTTCATCACAGCCTATCACAAAATCACCATTTTCATTCCTTTGCAAAGGGAGAAATGTATCACCCAAGGCATGGAAATATTATTAATTTATGTGTTGAGAAACTAGAGAGTGATATTATTCATTTCATTGATTACACTATACAATAATATTCGCATAATCATTCAAAAATATTCAAAAATATCTCACACAAAAGAAAATGGATACGTTTTATAGAATTTTTACATAAATAAGTTTCCTGATCTAGACTTGCGGATGCTAGGGTTGTGCTGTGAGTACATTATCTGAATAGGTTTTCCATTAAGGGGTGTAAAATTCAAGCTACGTTACAAAGCCTCGCTAGGATTTTTAGCAGTGTTGTAATTGACATAGGCATATCCGAGAGAAGTATTGGTTATGCCATCTCTACAGATGCGAACACTAAGAAGTGGGCCAATCCCCTAGAAGAGTTCATAATTATTCACTTCAATAACGTTGGGCTCCAAATCCCCCCACATAAAAATATTTCTAGGTGGATTCATTGTCTCTCGCCATTAACGAGTTCTGATTGTAGTTTGGTTATTAACATCTCCCCGTTGTTGATGTGAAACACCCTGTTCTCGCTTCTTGGACTCGAGTATGTCCCATTGTGTATATGCTTATATTTTTATCTCTTATCTTTGCTCCTCGTTAATGTGGAGAAAGGAATGAAATACCAATTCAATCAAAGTAAAAAATCCACACTCGTACTCATCGCCGTAAAATGCGATGATTTTCAATTTAAGTGTGGAAAGAAAATCGAACTCACCACTTTTGTCTTTTTGGCAGATTTATTGTGGAGAAACAAATGAAATATGAATTCAATCAAACTAAAAAATCCAGTAGTCACCTTAAAACGAAGATGATTTTCAAACTACGCCGAAAGAGAATCGTAACTCACCACTTTTGTCTTTTGCTATATTTATCTAGTTCTTTTAGTGTAATTCTTTTGTAGCTACGTAAATAATACACGAAGTGAGTGCGGAACCGATTCCATGGTCATGGTGGTATATGTATTTAAATATGGTGGTTGATTTTCTAAATGTGGTGGTGTCCTAAATTGACCCTATACATTTTATTTGAATGTGTTCGATGGGATTTTTCCAAAAAGTGCATGAGGGATGACAACCTCACATTTCAAAGTCGTTATAGGTTTTTTTTCTTCATGACTTGTGCCCTTTATTATCATCACAATAGTTTAAATAAAATGATTATAACAAGGATAATTTGAGAAGGGAGAAATTTTAAGAACCAATTCAATAAATTTGTTGAAAAGGCATAAGCCATCTTTAACACATCTTAATGATAAAATGTTATGAATTTATAAATAATTAATTGGACCATTCTCTATTGCAATATCACTCACAACTCATTAGTGTTAGATGACAACGCTTTATCTAAGATAATGTTTGGAATGGCATGACAATTAAAGTCTCCAACTTTATGATCACCTATAAATTCAAAGTCTAACACCTAGAAGGCCACATTGGTCTTGTTGTGTGATTGGAATATAATTGGAAGACAAGTTTTGTAAGGTTTTTTTTGGTATCTTTGTGTAATTCCAATGAATTTTTGTACTCTTATGTAACCGCAAGGAAATTTTAATCATTTTGTGGAATTTTTTATGGGATGAATTACCCTAGGGTTTGGGTTGAGAACCCCAACATACCAAGAATCATACAGCAACTAGAAGCAAGAGAATTTACAATCATAAAAATATCATAACATGTATAAAGCATTTAGATCATGAAGATGATAGAATGGGACAAAGCTTATTTATTGATGTATGTAAAGATGTGTGGAGGAATACCTCCCGATTCAACCATGGCTCCAAGCAAAACTCTGGGTCTTCTAGATTCATCCACATCTAAGCCTCAACAATATCCTTCCATAAACATACACATGGATGTCATATAAGAGGAATGAACATCTCCATGAATGAAACAAGGGTTTCCACACCTCCAAAGTGCTGCAATACTAGGGATAACTCGTAGTTGATCATGGAATAATTTTCCATAATCTCAATACTCACCTATCTTTTCAAAAAGATTCCAAAACCATTCAACATGTGAAGATTACAATAGAATGTACCAAAACACTTTAATATCTCATTCCAACATTATGTTAACCTTTATTTTCTCTCTCTATTTTAACCTTAATCTCAATGGCTACATATATATTCACTCCTTTTGATCATGTTCATGCTTTCTTGATTTGGCTTAACTAAACCATCTTAACATAATATATCCGCTTGGTATAATTTTCACTTGATTCTTTCAAATGTAACATCTCGATTTTTTTTCCATAGCTCTTCACGTAGTTCTAATATAATTTTTTTCGTTCTCTTCTTGCCAATTTTTTTCTTTTTTTTTCTTTATGACCTATTTTATCATTTTCTTTTTCTACTTGCACTTCCTATCTTCATAGCTCTTTTTCGGAAAAATTTTCAAAACGCTTCCAAAAGTGAATTACCCATTAGGTCTCGACCAAAATATATTGACTCACCCTTGATTCAACCCTTTATTTTCTCTCGCCGTTCTTCTTTATGGTTGCGCAAATAATTATGATGTACTCTACCCCTACACTAGTTCTTCTCCCTCAAACAAAGGACCCAATTCTCGGAATGGTATGTAGAGCTTGATTCTTGAAAGTGTTGTAATAATCAATCATATTTTTGCATGCATCGACAATGGTAGTAGAGTAATCAATGAAATGGGTTGTATTCTCTCGCAATTGGTTTCTCGAGGGTATGAAGAAAGAAATTTTTTTCCATTGAGAATCTATGTCAAATTCAATCATATAATGCTATTATATATTTGGCCTTAGAGGTAGGCTAAAGGTATTAGAGGGCAGGTGTGGCCATGTGTGACTCTTCCTCTAATCCATGAATATTTTTATCAATATCTTTAGCCTCACAAAACAAGGTTTGTTGTTGTGCTTGGCATGTGATTGCAAGGGATTTCTCTATTAATTTTTCTCTCTTTCCTTAGAATTGATACAGATGATGATTACACTTAGAATGAAATCCTAGAGAATCTTGAACTTCATGGAAAATGTATTTTGATAACCACATGTGCTTATAAATCGTATCCTTAAGAGTGGATCCTTTCTCAATGCTAGAAGATCCAAATAACAATCATATTAGATCATAGCAGCAAATGTGTATACAAATCCTTGAGGAACAATCACTTAAGTGGGCAATGCAACCCTCAATAGAACATATACATGATAAATGAAGAACACTGTATACATGAACAAAGCCCAAGGCTATAATAGCGTAGTCTATAAATAATAATTGTTGCAAAATGATGTCAATACATAGATGTATCAATTTAAAACTCATACAATATGGGGGAGCAAAGATATAGAATCCTTAAGGCATTTCTAGACAACTCCTGAAGGATTGGATGAAATATGAAAAAGTACAAAATGCCTGGGAGTTAGTGGTAGCAGCTGCAACTCAAGAATTGGACATGGATGTAGATAGCTGAAGTTGCTACATATGCTACATGAGTCTCATCCAAAGGATCCTTTAGGTGAAAGGCTGATCCAATCACTCAAGATCTCACCGTCCAAACTAGCAAGGCAAACCCCCCACCGCAGAAATATACTTAGAAATATACACATCAAGGAGATGGACCGCACCGTAGGAGATGGGAAGTGCTTGGCTTGATGCCAAAGATGTGCAATTAGCTCCCCGAATCTTACTCACTAACCTCCCATAGCAATAGAAGCTCCCTCCTCTGAAATATGAGCCAAGGAAATGGCGTTGTGGAACCCTCCATCGCAACACCCCGCAACACAACGTTTCCTACTACGGTAAATAATGCAGTAGAGTCGAAGGAGGTGGCTTGGCCTTGAGCCTCAAAATGTGGAGAAATGAAGCACGCTCACTCAAGAGGCTCTCAAGAAGGGATAAGGATTCCTAAAAGGAGAAACTCCTTTGTGCTACACATAAAGACAACAATCTTATTTAAACAACTGAAGAGAGAAAATAGTCTTGCAGACCAATTTCTCTATTCAATAACATATCCTTCTATGGCTTCCTTGTCCTCCATTTATACAAATGAAAGCATACTTTCCTTGGCTGATCTGAAAATGGAATGTACTTGTTTAAGGGTGCAAGGTATCCATTTCCCATAATTTCAAATTGAGCTATACACTCCAAGTAACCTCTGAACCTGATCTGAAATTGTGAGAATAAACTATTTCCTATACAGAGATGGACCGTAGGGGCATTCACCGGACATGTCACCTCTAAAGAGAGGATGAGTTCCGCAGGCTACCTCGGCCCTCTGACTGTACCGTCTAAGGAAATAATATGTAAACACAAATTTCAAGATCAATGAAAGTAATTAATTCTGAAATTCAAAGTAGTTCATTGATCTCGTTTTTGAGTGTGAATAAGCAAGATAGTATATGTTCCGCAATTGTGTGTAGAGGTTTGATGTTAAAATAACAAATTTTGATTATCGTATAAACTTGTTTTGGAAAAGCACGCTTTAGTGAAATTTCACCGTTTAAACTATCAGAATCTGGAAATAAACAGCCAAAATACACGTATGAACAGCAGATATTTGTTTAAGCGGTTCACCCCTCTCTTGGGCTACCTCCACCGGTCCAAAAGCCTTCTAATTAGGCTCGATCCTCTTTGATTAAAGGCTTCAAAGTGAGATTACATCTGTATAAACTCCTCTAATGGAAAAAATAGACTGCTAAAAACAAACTCAGAAGATCCAAATCAGTATAAATTGACTACAAATTCACCTCCATTGGAGGAAGGTAGCCCAATGCAAAGACTCTTTCCCTTTAGCTCTGATGGCTCCACTGTCAAAAACGCTGTAAAATTCGCAGATAGAATGCCCTGATGGCTCTGCAGACACCTCCAACAGCTCCAGAATGCTCTCTCCACCCAAAATAAAAAAAAAATTCATCTTCAAAGACCTCCCCTAGCAGAAGTTATGCCACATTTACTAAACTGCGAGTTTCACCTTGAGAAACTCCACCAACTGTGGAGAACTGCAGATAAGCCCACCAAATAAGGCGGTGGCGCCAAAATAAGGGGGGAACTACCAATTTTATCCGGGCGGTTATGGTTGGCAATAAGTGTTTATGGTTATGCCACGTTACGTGTTCACAAGTCGGCGGTTTGCAACGGTTTTAATAAATACAAATGTTTTATATTAAAAACACCACCATATAATATAATACGTAACAAATGTTTGAATCCACCACGTTCAAATGCGCGCCGATGGTCTTGGGAGAAGGTTCCGCGCTGGAGGTTTTATGGGAAGGGGGCTGGCTCTTCGGGGCTGGCCCCCTTTCGGGCCCCGCCCTAAACAAACCCAAACATTAAATAGAACTCCATCCGCAACATAAACAACGAACAAACCCGTGGCCCGTTGGTAAAGTCGCCCGGTTCTTACCCGCCCGACCACGGTTCGATTCCGCCGACTCCATAGAAAAAATTTTGAAACGCATTTCCAATTCGACCTTGGGGCCACGTGGCGGCCTCCGGGGCTAGCGCACGTGCGCCTTCCATTGAGTGCCAACAGAATATTCAGAATATTCTGCGGAATGTCCACGGAATATTCCACAGACATTCCCAGAATATTCTGTGGAATATTCTTTTTTTAATAAAATTTTCCACAAAGTCACTTTGGCATTTTTTATGGAAATTGAGAAATCTTCAAACTTGAATAACTTCTGCATACGGCGACCATTTTTCGAACCGTTCGCAGCGCCGGAATCAGGAAGACGGCTCTATCAGTGTCGTTTAGGTTCAAACTAGTTCTCGAGCACCTTCATTTTTTACCATTTTACGATAGACTTGGTCCTCGAGCTCTCGATCATCGTCCACACACATTAGGGTTTCCCCCATCAAATGATCTCTTCCCCTTTCACAATACGTTGTCTTTCAATGTGATCCACTCCCACTATGGTGGCGCCTATTGACTTGGTCAAACTCTGACCTTGTCCTCATGCATTTGCCCCTTTCCACACTTGAGGGTGAAAATATAGCTACTCCGATGATACCTTTCACACTATGAGGGATTTTATTCCTACTCATGGGGCTTCCTTACCCATTTATTCACCTCCTAGATGATATAAGAAAAATTAATGTTCCAATTATATTCATGTTAATTTTAGGAACATTCATCAGTCCTCCCTTCCCAAATGTTGTCTTGTCCTCACAAAGTCGCAAGAGATAGAACCGAAGGGCCTTCTTGAGGCATGTGGGCTGAAATGAATTGGGATTTACCATCCCCATATGAATCTCCCTCCCCAAGAAATCATCCAAACAAAATGAGTTACCCTCCAACATGGCAACTCTCGAAAGTCTTCCTCCACCTTTGGCTCATGCAAAGTAGGTGGGGTAAAATATGATCATGGCGTACAAGGTAGTCTACCCCACGCCCATCCTCCTCTCCACTCATGATAAGTGTATAGTATGTGTTTATCTTGGGCTGCCATAATATTTCCCCCGTAGTGGCAAAATTAAAAAACAATCCTCCAAGGACTCCTCTCCATCATCGAAGAACAAGTTGACCCAAAACATCTCATCCATGATGGACAGGACATGATCATCATAGGACATCCAAATGAAAAGTTTGAGTAGGTTTTACATGATGCTACATGATACAAAAAATGTCTCAAGTGGACACAACGTAGTTTCTCCCACTCGCAACTTCAGAAAATATTATGGCAAGTGATGTTTTCACAAATAGCTAGTTGTGTGAATCATCCCATCTACTAGTGAATAGTAAATGAGTGAATGTATCAACTCGAGCATACAAGAATGAATCACACATTTTCCCATGGTTAAAAAAAGGATGGTTATCTCCATCATAATAGTTGGAAAATTCTTGCTCATGGGCTCAATAATAAGCTTGCCCTCTCAGGAGCAATGCACCGTATGACAATGGTAAGAATATGCAAATACTGTTACATAATCAATAGATGCAAAACAAAGCTCTCACCATATGCTGGAAATTAAAGTGATGCATGAATAGATGAATAAGTTCATGCCGCAAAGGAACAACTCGTGGCACTATGAAAATAGGCTCCTAACAACCCATAGCTCGATTCTTGACATGATGATTGTCAAATACTCGAATAATTTTGTCGCAAATATGGAATTCCTCCCAAGATGGAAGTAACTTTCAGATAATAAAAGGCCATGGAGTAGCCCCTTTGCACCATGATAGTGCCATCTCCTACCTCCTGCAACATCATACAACGTGTGAGAGAAAAATCTTTCCCTTTCTCTCTCAAGTACAACCCAAGAAACAAACTGTTTGTTGCTTCCTCATGCTCTCATCATACAAGAAATGTGATGAAGACATAATGAATGATATGAATGTCACATCAACACCATGCATCCATACTCTTTGTCGCTCAATGATGCAAGCATCCCGCCACATCTTCTCCATCCCCACACCCTTAGAAAGAGTATATGCCAAGTGTTGGCCAAACTCCTTCAGGAGTAACCGGCATAGCCAAGCCTCCTACTACCCGGTATCATAAATTTGTACGTAGCTCACCAACTTTCTTGCTCTCCATCCACATCCACTCATCCATCTATGGATGTCTCTCTTCACTCTCAATCTTGGTACCCTTCCCCATGAAGACTACCATCCTCCCAAATCAGATTTATGTCTTTGCATTTCATGGGATATTGAAATGCAACCTCAATGATCAAATTTATCTCATAGGGATCCAAATAGGTGGGAGGCAAAAATTTACCATCATGATGTGTAGAGCTCACAGAGTGTCCAACACAAACATAAGAGATGTTATCCATCCTAATATGTCCATCCTAATATATCCTCCATCAACTATCCGTTTCCCCTTGAATCGATAAAGATCCAAGTGTGAGGAGGAAGAACCTCCTCAAACTCGTTGAAGAGCTTTGTACTCCATGATGTGTTGATGCACCTCTAATAAAATCTATCCATGAGATCTCCCTCTCATCAATAGTCCTCCAAAACCAATGAGGTCTTGGATCTCACCGAAAGTAGAAGTCTCTCTTTGAGCTGAGAGGTGCTCATTAAGAAAGGGTCATCTAGAAAGGAGAAAGGGTTTCTCACTTCAATATGTCTAATATCTTTCATCCTTCCCTTCAAGTATTCAAACCCCAACCTCAAGTGTGGTATGCATTCCAAAAATGGCTCATGAGGATGGTGGTTTATTTCTTCCTTGAATGTTTCAATGTTGCACAATGAAGTGCAATCTTACCGCTCGTACATTAGCAATGTGTGTTGATTCTTGGTCATCTAAAGATGAATTCTCACAATCCTCCAAAATATTTTTTTTGAAATAGAAAGTGTGAACTTTTTTCACACCTTGATGGAACTTAGGATCTGCTCAGGATGTGTCCGCAAATATTTTCTTTCCTCCAATGAAATGGCTAGCCCATTTGCAGATGTAGAAGGTTGCTCTTCCAAGGTTGTGACAGTGCTGGTAAAAGTCTCCTCCCATGTTGGTGTGTGATTTTTCTCGTCTGATATTTCTCTATCAAAGGTTATAATCAACCTTTGAGTGAACTCTGCAAAAGTATTCACCCTTGCATGGCTCAAGTGGCTGAACCACCAAACATTGGCTTCACCCTCCAAGTGCAACACTGTAACTTCTACTGCCTCCCTCTCTACCATTGGATGTAGTACGAAGAATGCCTCAAGCTACCTTGCCCAACATCTTGTCATAGATGATCTATCATATGTAGGCAATAGAAACCTATTACCTTTGATTCCTCTTTTGTTGCAGGACCTCCTCTCTTCCTTCAACTGAATGAACTACAGAAGAGCTAGAGTCTCCTTGAAGGCTCTAGGTTGAGATTTGTACTCAACAAGGTACTTACTTAGAAATAGATAATCCAATTATCTTCCATGCTCATTGTCTTCTTCGATGAGAATGGGAAGTGCATGGTCCTTCCTTCTCTATTTTCTCATCCTCCTGGGAGGTTCTTCATAGATCTAAAGAATGATGAGACAAAACCCATCCTCTCCAATATTCTGATATTCTTCTATATTATTTGGCTGAAACTCACAAGCTGAGCCAATATGATGCTACGATACCACTGTAATATCCCAAAATAGGGAAATTATACAACAATAAGAATATCTTAAGATATTCTTAGAGTTTGGAGATCCGACAACATGTAAACACAATAAGTGAGTAAACGGTGGTACATTAACACGAGAATGAAAGAAGATCAAAATAGCCATCATATTAGATCATAGCAACAAATGTGTATACAAATCCTCGAGGAACAATCACTCAAGTGGGCAATGCAACCCCTCAATAGAACATATACATGATAAATGAAAGAGCACTGCTAGATGAATAAATCCCAGGTTATAACAATGCGAAAGGTATAAAAAATAACCACCGAAAAATTGATTTCAATACATAGATATATCAACACTGCTCACCAAATATGGGGGAGCGAAGATATAGAAACTCAAATGCATTTAGACAATCCCGGAAGGATTGGCTAAAAATATGAAAAAAGTACAAAATGCCGAAAGTCGCAGGTGCAGCTGCAGTAAAACTCAAGAACTCGGACATCGATGTAGATAGTTGAATATGTCTGCATATGGTACATGAACCTCCATCCAAAGGATCCTTTAGGTGGAAAGGCTGAATCCAATCACTAAATATCTCACCCTCCAAACTAGCAATGCAAACCCCCACCTGCAAATATACTCGGTAAATGCACGTGACAAGGAGATAGAGTCACTGTAGGAGATGGGAAGTGCTTGTCCGAGTGCCAAATATGTGCACATCAGCTCTGAATCTCCTCACTAACTCCCAGATGAATAGAATCTCCTCCTTTGAAAGATGAGCCAAGGAGATGGTGTTGTGGAACCCTCCATTCAACACCACCTGAACACAATGTTTCCACACGGAATAACACTGTAGCTCGAAGGAAAGTGGCTTGGCCTTGAGCTGAAAAATGTGGAGAAATGAAGTAAAATCCATCAAGAGGCCTCTCAAGAAGTGAGAAGGATTCATAAACAAGAAATTTTAAAGCAAAACAAGACAAATAATCTCGCATAAACAATCGAAGAGAGCAAATAGTCATGCGTAATAATTTCTATATTCAATAAAATATCTTTATATGGTTTGTCTTGTCCTCCCTTTATGATGAAAGCCTCCTTACCTTGGCCCCCACACATTAAGGTTTCCCCCACCAAATGATCTCTTCCCCTTTTCACATTGCATTGTCTTTCAAGGTGATCCACTCCCACTATGGCAAGATCGTTGACTTGGTCAAACTTGACCTTGTCCTCATGCATTTTCCCCTCTTCACACTTTCGAGGTGAAAAATTTAGCTACTCTGATGATCCCTTTCACACTATGAGGGATTTTATTCCTACTCATGTGCTTCACTACCCATTTATTCACCTCCTAGATGATATAAGAAAATTTAATGTTTCAATTAGCTTCATGACAATTTTAGAACACTACATATCACATGAAGTAATATATTATGACACATTAGAGGCATATTCAAAAAACTACTAACCACTTATATTGCATTTTAATAGTGATTTATTAGTACATGCTTCGTATTTTTCTTCACCCAAGCTCAAATGATCATGTTTTTAAACAATGAGAAATTTTTCTTTGCCTACTGCTACTCATGTGAGAGGACAAGTTCATTATGTCTTTGAATATTTTATAACTAATTTATCCTCCAACCACACTCAGTAGTGATGATAGTTGGAATAATTGTGATGAATGCATGTGCTAGTAGAAAGACTAATAACAAGGAGAAATTTTTCTTGCAATGTTTATCCACTCATAATGGACTGATGGATTATACTATGGGTGTACAAAATCACACGAGCTTAGAGTGTGGTCTACTCTCTAAACTATTGGTAACGGGTAGAATGTGGGGGGAGCTCAAAAAGCATAAAAATTAAATGAAATAATATGCTAAAGTATGCTCTAGTTAAAAAACTAAAACTAAAAACACAAAAAGAAGCACGTAGAGAATTCCAAAGCAGAGAATAATGCAAACGTGGCTTTAGATGGCCTCTTCTTATTAAATGCTTGGAATAAAAAATGTGCTACCCACTGCTAAAGGGCCCTAGGCAATGGCTTTCCAGGTCTTGATGCAAGGATGTTTGTCTTTCAAGTTTTGCCTCTAATGCAGTCTAACTCTCTCTCGAAACTATAAGTCGTATTCTTGGAGAATGACTATCCAGCGGGCGTATTTGTGGTTCATTAGCCGGCGCGTGAGAAGGTATTTGATTGAATTAGTATCTTCTATGACCATGGTATTTTTTAAGATGATGTAATGGTGAAGTTTCTGTACTGCGTAGATTAATGCTAGGGCAGTTCTTTCTTCGGGCTCATATATTATGTGGGGCCTGATAGGGTTTTACTGACGTAATAGATTATGTGCTCCCTCCCTTCTGGGCCCTCCTAGACCAATACTCCAGCCAACATGGAGTCGAAGGCTGATCGATACAGGATATAATCCTTGTTATAGTTCGGGGGACTGATAAGTGGTGCTGAAGATAGTGTTTCTTTCAGTGCATCGAATGGTTGTTGGGCATGATCATCCCATTTAAATGGGATGTCCTAGTGGAGGAGGCGCAGGAACCCTTGAGCACAGGTGGCATAATCTGGGAAAAAGAATCTCAGAAAATTGGCCTTTCCTTGCAAGCTTTGGAGTTTCCTGAGGGTTCAAGGTGGGGGGACTTCTTTAATGGATTGAACATTTAAAGGGTCAACTTGAATCCCATGCTGGGACATAATAAAACCTAACAGTCTTCCTGTGTTGATGCAGAAGACACACTTAAGAGGGTTTAATCACAGGTTGTATTGACGACATCATTGGAATACCAATTGCAGATTCTCAAGATGGTCCGAGCATTTCTTCGAGCGTACCATAAGGTCGTCCAAGTAGGCGAGGATAAGGTGTGCCAAGTCATGAAATATGTATTTCATGGCCCTTTGGAAGGTAGCTCCGGCAGTTTTTAGGCCCAATGGCATTACCTTGTATGCGAATGTGCCCCAGGGGGTGGTGAACGTAGTTTTGTACCAATCTGTATGGCGGATCTGGATTTGATTATATCCGGAGAATCCATCCATGAAGGATAGAGCCTCGTGGCCAGCGCAAGCATCGATAACCTAGTCGATGAAGGGGGTGGGATAATTGTCTTTAGGACAAGCTTTGTTCAAATCCTGAAAATCGGTGCAGACGCGTATGGTGCCCTATTTTTTCATGACGGGAACAGGGTTAGAAACCCAAGATGTATAGGCGATGGGGTAGATAAAACCGGCTTTGTGAAGCTTTTCGATTTCTCGTTTTATTGCTTCTTCCTTTGATGGGTGCAGTTGACGTTGCTTTTGGCAGACTGGGGTTACATCCGGCCAAGTGTCAATATGGTGCTCTACGATCGCAGGACTAAGCCCAGGAATTTATGAGTAGTCCCAAGTGAAGATATCTAGATACTCTTGTAATAATTTGGTATAAGAGGCTACTTCTTCTGGTGAACATGTTGCCCCCAGCGAGATTTCTTTGACTTTTGAAGGATTTTTAGATATGTTTACTTTGATGGTAGCTGAAATATTCGATATATTTCCTTCCTCAAATGCATCAGGTGCAGGGATGTGGTTTTTAAACCAGTCTACCTTTCCTTATGGCAGAAAGTCTTTTGATTCGATCACATAGATCTCTGGTTTGGTTGTCTTGTCAGGACTCACTGCCTTCCTAGGAATAAATAGCGAGCAGTCATGCATTGCATCGCATGGGTAATCAGGCTCCGTCATCGTTTCTAGGATATCCTCATCCGAATGAAACAGGGTCTTGAAGCGGGATTTTTCCCTTGTAGGTTGAGACTGAATGGGGGTGATCCTAGTGGAGCTAGTTGAGAAACACGACAAATATTCCATCGTGGATGTGGTGGAACCAGACGCCATTGATAGAGTGCAGACATATTGAGTCTATACTCTCATAGGGGAAACTACTCTTCTAGTTGCAGCTATCTCGACACCTATGGTATATGAGCGGATAGCTCGAGTCATGGTTCCGACGCATGATGTCATGAACCATATGTGGTGTGTCGTGTCATCGGCATTTGGAGGGGGACGAATCTCCCTAATTGGCTGTCTTTCGGACAACCATGATAGGGTGGATGTATTCATCACATCCTCTTGGGTCATCGAACTGTTCATGGAATCCCAGTCCACACCGTCTTCTTGGGAGAGGCGGACGATGATCGATCGCATACAATCTAAAGCTGTGCAGAATCTTGGTATGTAGTGGCAATGACATACAAGGTGGTTTTCCCCACATATCTAGCATGAATATTGAATATCCATGTTGGCACGGTACACTACATGGACTAGGTACCATCGTTGGAACATTTCCAAGGCTAGGCAGTCAATGATGAAATGATCAAGTTCATTGCAAAGTACGCACCTTTCGACTGGGGGAGGTGGTATGGCAGGGGGTCGCTCGGGTGATCGTTGCTCTTCCTGCAGGTACAAGATGATACAAGGCTCATCATTGATAGATTGGATGGAGGGATCCTCTTGATAGGATTGCTCAATCGCGTGTAAGGAATCCCTATACCTTGGTATTTCGTGACAATGGTGGGTATAATGCCCATAGGTTTCACAAAGGGCGCATGCGTGATTGGTACGCAGCGGTTTGGGTGTACTTTTGGTGGCAAGTTCCTTTTTACGGGAATGCCATTTTTAGGTGCCTGCCTCGCAGCCGAGGAGTGGTTTTAACTCGTCCAACTCTGGGCATATGTGAGTAGGGTGTCCTATGAGATCACATATAGCGCAAGCTGATGACTCCCTCTACATGGTGGGGGTCACCACTTTCTTTCCTTTCTTGGCAATTTTCTTTATCGTGGTCACCAGTTTCGCAACCCTTGCGGGGGCGGTTTCAACTACTACTTGGGTAGATTGGGGCTCCTTGGGACTGGGGGGCTTTAACCAAAATGTAGTAACGTTGGTAGCTGGAGTTCCTAGAGGAGAAACGAGATACCATACTAGGAATTACAATGATATATTGGGTAATACCAGTGTTGCCAAGACCTGCTGGGAGGTGAAGCCATGAGGTGGGTAGAGGAAAGAAGTTTGGAAGGCGGCATAGACTAGGGAGGCTGGAGTAGCTGATGCCTCGGTGTTGTTACTACTTGAGTCCGTGTCCTAACTAACCTCGGTGCTTGATGTGGACATCATGCATATCGGGGCCCCTGTGGCATCAGGCGATACCTCAAGGATTATAGGAGGATCTCCTAGAAATGACCCTAGGATGGACGACGGTTTGAATTGGCCAGGGCCATATTCTTAATACCGTAAAAGACCATCTATGGTTGTATCTACATAGGGTAGAACCATATCTATGTTGGTCAAGGGATGCTTTTCAGTGTGCATCATCTGGTCTAATATGATGATTCGATCCTCGTGCAGGAACATCATGATGCAGAAAATGGAGGATTCTATGGCAGACATGGCGCACATGTAACTCCGCCCAAGGAGTATATAGTAATCCAAGTGAGCATCCAAGACTTCGATGTCTATGTGGACTATCTTGCTGGATAAGCAGACTGGTACATTTTGGAAGAGATTGACGGGGGTCGAGGGACGACCGTCATATGCTCTGAGTGTGATGACAGAAGGTTTGAGTTCGGGGGCTCCTAACTTCTACCATACATTCTTTGACATGATGCATGTGGATACACCCTCGTCAATGACACATCTCTGAATAGTGATATTCTGTATTGATACTGGTATCTGGAAGGCAACCATGGTGGGAAGCCTAGGGGTAGCTTTGTCTAAGTCAAAAGCCATCATGTGCATGTCGGCATGGTCGACAGTGCCTAATGAGGAAAGTAGGGCTTTCAATTTCTTTGGGCATGACTGTAGTACCTCCAAAGCAGACATAGCAGCAGGTGACTAAGCTAAATAATCTACGATGTTATAATTGTGGGCTGCTTTGGAGTAGTTACCTGCTCACTTGTTAGGCCCTTTTATCATTTTTGGCAATGGTTCTGAAGGAATATTTGGAATGGTTAAAGGTGCAGTCAGCATGCTCATACTAGCCCCTGAAATTATGGTGTCTGGTGGGGTGTCATAGCTACGATTCCGAGCTTGGAAAAATATTTCTTCCCCAGCCATGTAAATTTCATGGTTATTTTTCTTGGAATCGTCAGGGTTTTTCTACTGAGTGCTGGCCGTTCCTTGATAGGGGAAGGGTTCTTGCATAACCGCAGTTGTTTGGGAAGATCCTCCTTGTCCTCGGTTACTTTGAAGCTTTTTAAGCGAAGGGAGTTCAGGATAGTGGTGAGTATAGTGCCCATACTCACCACATATTAAATAGGAGTGGTTTTTTCATAGAGGAGGCCTTTTGCCTTGCTTTTGGGCATTGCTTGGCTCATGGTTCTGATTCCGGTTGGAGTTACCTCCATCCTTGGATCGCGATGGGTGTTGTTGGTTGCTGCCCCCCTATCTAGGGTTCCCTTTGGGCTTGTTTTTTACCTTTATTTTAACCATGTCAGGAGGGTAATTCTCCTGACCATACTGGTGTGGTTCATATTGGGACGACTGCACAAAGTTCACCTATGCATTGTTTTGCATAGGTGGGTTATGTGCTTGGGACTGAGCATACTGCTGTCCCACGTTTGCACCTGGCCGTTGGGGGGAAGTTCTTCCGTCAGTTTTTCTTCTTGCATACTGGGTCCCCTCAGTTGGAGGATAAGGTCCTCCTTGGTGATACGCTGGCACCCTATTAGTCAAATTTTGTTGCTACGTATGATGACTTTGACATTCAGGTTGAGACATGTTTTGGGTAGACCCATGTGTGTAACTGGGATTCTGACTGCTGCTGCCTAGGTACCCTTGGGTCATTTACCCAATAATTCTGTCTGCATAGTTTGACGCACCTGAAAATTCTTGATAAGATTGCAGGTAGATCAATTTAATCTATTGAGCTTTACTTATCACATCCTCTTCGGATGTGGGGTTACGTTGTGCAACATCCTTTGAAATCTATGCCATCAGAGTTTTCAATAATAAATCTAAAAGGACTCGGTCGTCAAGTTGTGCTTTGCATAAACTACAACGCTGTCTCCACAAAAAGAGATTTTCTCAAATATGGGTAGAGGGGGGTTGTCTGAAATGAGTTAGTAACTCCATTCCCAAATCATGGTGAATGGGTAACTGAAATTATGTGAGGAACGCGGTAGCGAGGGCACTAAAGGCTCTATGTGAAGCAAGGGGTTTCTCTACGTACCATTTCACGGCCACTCTCGTAAGAGTGTGTTGAAATAGACTCAACCAAACATTATTGTCAATGATGTTATTCGATGAGCACCACAGGTGAAAGATCATTATATGATTTCCTGGGTCTTCTGCTTGCTTGCCTTCAAACTTTGGTATGTCTGAAGGGATCTTAGTGGGCATGGAAGGCCAATTGGGGTCGTGTGCGATGGGGTCATTGGTGAGCTTGGTAAAATCTAGTAGATTTAATGCTGCTAAGAAGGGTGACTGGGAGGTGGAAGCCATGGCAACGTGTGAAGACACGAAGTTCTGGTTAGAACGAGGATTAGTCTGTGATGTACTCTGTTGTGAATTCAGCTGGCTTCCCGTATGGGATGCACTCCTCTGCCCCCCAGGGGACGAGGGGGGAGTGGTGTGTGGTGTGGTGTTGGGAGACCAACTAGGGTTTCCAACTAAGGTTGCTGCAAGAAATGAGGAACCAACCACTGTGGAAATGTTCCATCTTTGACGCCTAAATGAAAAAATACCTAGAACCCCTCCCGTTAATGGGGGGAGGCCCAAAAGACACATGGATTGATGAGGTTCCATTGGAACCATTTGAGTGTCCACCAGGTTAGGTTTTGGAAATTTTTTTGGAGAGGATCGAGTCTATGATCATGAAAAATTTATGGCCACATACATAAAACCAAGCGAAAATGAAATGAATTTTCCTTTAACTTAATCTATGTGATCAATCAAGCAAAAAATGGTTTTTTTTGTTTGCGCATGATACTCAAATTCCTAGAAGACTTAATACGTCCTCACACAATCAAAAGTAACTGGGCCTTGAGAGGATTTCTTGCAAGTTCTGGCACAACGTCGTGTAAGAGCTGGCGACGCCCCTAGTGAGCCGAAGAGAATCAACCAAGGTAAGGGTAGAGGGTCTGGCACTTGCCTGCACCATCACCTATAGGGTAAAGTATGCCCTAGTTTTGGCCACTAAGAACCACCGTCCCAAGTGAGCGTTCGAGTCTTGGGCTTCTTGGTAGTCAGCTAACAGTACCGAGTATCAACTGGGTCAGGTAGCCCCAACTGATACCGCATGCACTGCGCCTAAGCCTAACACCCTGTGAATCAGGTTTCTACTGTGCTCGGGTTTTCTTTTCCATGGGCTAATAGGTGGATTTTAAAGCTCCCTAAAAACACAACTTCTATGTTTGAATGTGAAGTGTGATCAAGATGCATTATTGGATGCCTACCCCCTTTATCCTAACTTAATCTATAAATTCTCTTGTGGCCCCTGTGGGGAGAATTTAGTGGGTTGGTTTAAGTTATTTTTAGGTGGCTTTATTTTCTTAGTGGGTGAATGTGTGTGAGCATATGGTGAACAATCTCATAATTTGAACATATGGATATTGGTGATCCTTTACAAAATTCCCCTAGTTAAACTATGTGACGTTGTTCCTTGCTCAAATAGAAAGCATTTGCGGATAATGGGCCGCTTCCAAAACCTCCTAGTTAGTCTATGTGAGTGACTAAAGGGAGATGGCGAATCAAAAATGTAGAGTGTTCATATGCTTGTCTAGGGTCACCAAATGGTGAAAAGACAACAGAGATTACTTTCTCTAATTGGCGATTCAATCTTGGTCCCGCAATTTCCTAAATGCAAAAATTGAATTTAAACTAAACAATTTCTACACTAGTTTATGCATGTGTGCTCATGAGCCACTTACTTGGACTAGTTAAGCTAAGTGTGCATACCATAATTTGCAAAAAACATAAATTGTTCGGAAAGAAATGGTTAATTCACCCCCTACTTAAACTATGTGAACACTTTTTGTAAAAACCAACTTAAATGAAAACTAACTAAATGCCTACAAAAAGTAGCAAAAAATGAGTTCTCAGAAGCTGTGGGTATCAACACAGGTGTTGGCAGATACATTAGCGGTCGGCCAACACACTTACAAGCAGAAAAATGCAGAAAATAGGGAGAAAAAAATCTCTCTGCAATTTGCACGCAAAAACCCTTGATAGGTGTGCCTTCCTGCGCGCAGGTCACTCCTGAACGCGCGCAATGCGCCTCTGTGTGAAAAAACCGCACGCAAAAGTCCTGCTAAACAACACAGCAATCTCAGTTAAACAACTGAAGAAAGAAAATACTCATTCAGACCAATTTCTATATTCAATAACATATCCTTCTATGGCTTCCTTGTCCTCCTTTTATACAAATGAAAGCCTCCCTGCCTTGGCCCCCACACATTAGGGTTTCCCCCACCAAATGATCTCTTCCCCTTTCACACTACGCTGTCTTTCAAGGTGATCCACTCCCACTATGGTAGTGCTATTGAATTGGTCAAACTTGAACTTGTCCTCATGCATTCGCCCCTTTCCACACTTGAGGGTGCAAAATGTAACTACTCTGATAATCCCTTTCACACTATGAGGGATTTTATTCCTACTCATGGGATTCCTTACCCATTTATTCACCTCCTAGATGATATAAGAAAAATTAATGTTCCGATTAGCTTCATGCTAATTTTGGGAACATTACAGCTCACATGAAGTAATATATTATGATACATTAGAGGCATATTCAAAAAATACTAACCACTTTTATTGCATTTTAATAGTGATTTATTACACATGTTCCTGTATTTTTTCTTCACCCAAGAAGAAATGATCACGTTTTTCAACAATAGAGAAATGTTCTTGCTACTGCTACTCATGTGAGAGGACAATTTCATTATGTTTTGAATATTTTATAACTAATTTATCCTCCAACCACACTGGTGAAGTGATGATAAGTTGGAATAATTGTGATGAATACTTGTGCTAGTAGAAAGACTAACAACAAGGAGAAATTTTTCTTGCAATGTTTATCCACTCGTAATGGACTTTTTGGATTATCCTTACTATGAAGTCTTTGTTTCATGGGTGTTGTGGTGGATTCGACATGTGGGTGTACGAAATCACACGAGCTTAGAGAGTGTGGTCTACTCTCTAAACTATTAGTAACAGGCAGAATGTGGGGGGAGATCAAAAGCATAAAACTTAAATGAAATAATATGCTGAAGTATGCTCTGGTTGAAAAACTAAAACAAAAAACACAAAAGAAGCTATATAGAGAGTTTCAAATAGTAATAATGCAAACGATGTCTCAATGGCCTCTTCTTATTAAATGTTTGGAATAAAAGGAAATCTTACCCACTTGCCAAAGGGCCCCTAGGCAATGTCTCTAGGTCCCGATGCAAGGATGTTTGTCTTTCAAGTTTTTCCTCTGATGCAGTCTAACTCTCTCTCTCTGCTGTGGTGCACTAAGATGTTGGGTGGCCAACTATCGAGTCCTCTTTAGCTCTAGCTCTGGGTCACACAGAATGCTGGTGTTGGTTGGGAAACTTTGGCCAGCATAACCTTGTGATCACCATTTTTTCATCTCTTGGTGGGTTTATATAGGTGAGCTTCAAATCCTCCTTCCCTCCCTTAGTACATGATGGATGGTGACCCAAGGCAGAGGTGTGATTCCATTGTGTGCTCAAATACTCTTTTATGTTCTCACATAATGTCTAAGGAGGTGCTGGTGGTTGTCCTTAGGCAGCTTTCACATAAGGAGTAACTATCCTTTTCTTGTTGTGGTCTCGGAAAGTGAATTTTTTTCATTTCCAGGAATGTGCGCTTATCGGGCAAAAGGGCGTGCAAAAGGCGCTCTTCTCGAAGGAAAAAGCGTGCATTTTAGCATTTATGACTAGTTCAAATATGATTTTCTCAAAACCTTAGAGGTTTTAAATACTTCTTGATTCCATATTGTATTCCTGTCCTGTAAACCCTTAGGCTCGACATTAATTGATGTCGTCTTCTGCTGTACGATTTTCCAGTGTTAGCAATGGGTATACTCTTACTAGAAATAATCTTGGAATTTCAAAATCATATGAGAAGGATAAAGGGATAAGACATCTTCAAGACATTTTAATGATCACATGTTATGAATTTATAAATAATCAATTGGACCATTCTCCAATGCAATATCACTCACAACTCATTAGTGTTACATGACAATGCCTCATCTAAGATAATGTTTTCAACGACATGACAATTAAAGTCTCTAACTTTATGATCACCTAGAGACTCAAAGTATACCAAATAGGAGGCCACATTAGCCTTGTTGTGTAATTGGAATATAATTGGAGGGAAACTTTTGTAAGGAATTTTTGTGTATTTGTGAATTCCAACGAATTTTTGTACTGTTATGTAACTGTAAGGAAAATTTAATCATTTGTGGAATTGCAAGGAATTTTTTGTCTTTATGTCTAATTTAAAGGGTTCTTTCTCCATAAAACATAGGTAACCTATGTGGTTGTGGTGGAACATAATTACTTAGCAAGTGCATGAATTTGACTTAGGAGTATGAATTGGGAAGAAAATAGGTTGAACTATAAAATTTTAATCATGTCACATGTGATACTAGGGAAGGACATAAAAGAAGAAAGAGAAAGATGGTAACCTCTCGTCTAGTAATAAGTAGTGAAACGATATCATTCCTTTCAGCTTTCACTTTTAAAAAATATGATAGGAATATTTTTAGCAACAAAATTATATAGGCATGTATCATTTTCTACAAAGTGAATTTTCTTGTCACAAGGTTTAAGGCACATGCAACCCCCGTGTTGTGATGAATTGCAGTAATGAAAGGAAAAGAGAAGGTAATGCCAAAATTATAAATTGGGAAAGAGTATTAGGAAATATTAAGAACAAGTTCCTATCCAAGGATTACCAAATAAATCTTTTCAAGAAGTTGCAAAACCTTAGATAGATGCCTATGATAATGAGAGTGTACTTAGGAGTTTTATAAATTAAACACCGGAGTTGGATACATTGAGTAGGATGTTGAAAATGTTTCCATATATCTTAAGGGCTTGAGGTATGATATTTAATGTGAGATTGATATCATGACTTTAAGCATAGTTAGGGATGCTTACCAAGCTACTTTAAAATATGGGTAGAAGATTTCTAGAAAAAATAATCAGAGTAGAGGAAAAGTTCATATGAGAGGAAACGAAAAAACAAGTAGCACAAAAAGAGGAGGTGAATTTAGAGGAATAATATAATTCCCTATAATCAAAGGTAGAGGTATAGAATACAATCCTAGATGCTACAAGTGTGGAAAGTAAGGCCATATGTCATGGGAATTCCCATATAATACTCCAACGTAGTAAAGGAGTGCACATATAGTTAAATCTAGAGAGGGGAAAGTGAGTATAGTAGAAACTTAAGAAGTTGATGAAGTGGGAAAATCCTTGGTTTTGAAGAGGGATCTAATTTATTTAAGAAAAGGGACAAATGAATCATTTATTGGAAAAAAAATATTACTGTATGGATCCGGGGTTCGACAGAAGCCTCGCAAACAAAAGTGTCCATCGTAGTCTAGCACAACATTTCCATTTTCATTCCTTCACAAGGGAGAAAAGTCTCACCCAATGAAAGCCAAAAACTATTAATTGATGGCTTGAGCATATAGATAGTGACATTATTCATTTCATTGATTAAAATATACAACAATATTCTCATAATCATTCACAAATCTTCAAATATCTCTCAGACAAAATAAAATGGACACATTTAGAGAATTTGATGGAGATACTTAAAAGAAAAGTTAAATTACCACCCAACATATTTTCATTCAATCATAATAATATACATACATATCCCCACAACAAGCTTCTTGTATATTATCTCATAGGAGCCTGCACCATTACATGATAGATTCGTATAAACTACACAAGATCTTTTCTAATTTTTTTCCAAAACCATTCAAGAAGTCAAGATTACAATATAATGTACCAAAAGACTTCAATATTCATTCCAACATTATGCTGACCTTTATTTTCTCTCTCTCTTTCAAGATTAATCTCTATGGCTATATATAGATTCACTCCTTTTATCTTGTCCATGTTTGCTTAATTTAGTATGCTTTAACCATCTTTACAAAATCTAATTTCTTGGTCTATTTTTCACATGATTCTTTCAAATGTAACATCTCGATCCTTCTTCCATAGCCTTCACGAGTTCCAATGTCATTTCTTCTTTCTCCACTCGTCATTTTATTTATTTTTTTCATGCTTTATGACCCATTTTACCATTTTATTTTTTCAGCTTGCACTTCCTACCCCCTGCAACTCTTTTCCAAAAAAATAATTCAATATGCTTCCAAAAACGAAGGACCCAATAGGTCTCAACCAAAACCTATTGACTCACTCTTTTGTCAATCCTTTCTTTTCTCTCACAGTCCTTATTTTGGTTGCACAACTAATGCTGATGTGTTTTACCCCTGGACTAGTTATTCTCCCTCAAATAATGGACCCAACTCTTGAATGGTATGTAGAGATTGATTCTTGAAAGTGTTGTAATAATCAATCACAATTTTGCATGCAACGATCATTGTAGTAGCCCGATCAATGAATTGCTATGAACTCGCAATTGGTTTATGAGGGTATGAAGAACCAAGTTTTTCCACTATCCTGTCAAAGGGTGTGGTGGTGTGAGATAATGAAGCAGGACTATGTGGTGGAGATGTGGTGAGTGAAGGGATAGTGCATTACTCAATAATAGTTATTGGCCAAATGGGCTCTTTAGGATTTTCATTAGGGTTTGTTAGATTTTGTAGCATCATATGGCGTTATAGTTTTGAAATCTTGTGGAGAGGCTAAAACGCGTGATTTCTCCCAAACCTAGAATTTTTTTCTTGAAATTCCACATAGAGAGAGCTGAATTAAATTAACTGATCATCATTTAAATTTTTTCTATGTCTAACTTAGGAAAAAATGGTTAATTAATAGTAATTAATTGAGGAAGGTTATAATTCACTAGAAATTCATGCGAATCAATTTGGATATGATCTTATACATCTAATCAGTTTTAATCTTGATTGTTGGAGTTCCAAATGAATATTATACGAAGAGGTCGATGGGTGGATGCAAAAATACATAGAGGACCATGTAGTGTAAGTTCCATGGGCAGTTTTAGTTAGACAATAGTAGAGTTCAAGCCAAACAGAGGACACATGGCTAGATATGAGTAGGAGAATTATCCAAAACAAATTTTATAGTTCCAGAGAGGAAGAGAGAGAAGGCAAAATTATTTCTCCATAAGGTTACGTAGGGTCTGTTGAGAGGCTCAAAGAGGAACTTAAATTTATCTAGAGTGGAGGTTATTTTAGGTTCCAGAGGTCGAAAATATTTTCCAATAGGAAAGAGAGACACTTCCTCATTCAACATTAGGCCCGGGCGAATTGAGTAGTAGTTGTTATAGGTTGAGCATGTGGTAGGTTGTGTAGAAGTGACGTAGGGGATCACATGCTAGAGAAATTATGATGTAGAATTGTAAGTCCTCATGAAATTTTAATCTAGTTCACAAGAAACAATCCTACAATACTTCTCTCTGAATTCAATTCACAATTTTGAAAATGAATCACAAACATGCAATGAGAAATAACACACATACATATAATATTTTTTCAAGGAAAAAAGAAATATGGTAAAAAACCCTTTGCCTAATTGCATTAATATGATGAATAGAGATGCATTAAAGTTTTATTTGATCAACCGAGCATAACCTAAAAGTGAATACCCCCGTATCTCTACTCATGGAGAAGCTCCCGGCCTAGAATTAGTCAATTTCTCGCTCTTCTTGAGCCCCCTATTTTCTTGCGCAATTCGAATAAATAAGGCCCCTAATATTTAGAAAATTACTCCAAAATGATTGAAAAAATTCCCAAGGTTGATCATTTGACCGCATGCAACACCTATACACTCAAGACTAGTTTACAAATGATGTTAAATTTCCTGGAATCTCCACCATAACCAAGGAGCTTGAATTGTTTGCATGCACTAGATATACTAGGCTGATTGATCGCTAACAAGATGATCATGCCAAGAATGCCAAGACTATTAATTGAAGGCCCTCTCTCGAGCATTAGGAAGGCTAGATCCCCGATCTCAAAAGTAGGTTGATAGTTACCTCTAATATTTCTTGAACACCCATAACAACCTTGGGAAATTTTGGAGTGATAACAAAGTTAACATCTCTCCATAGGTCAATATCTCTTGAAAATGTGTTTGAACTTAACTATTCATTGTCCTATCCTAGATTTTACTAGCTTCGACATGTAATTGTTGTTGATTTTAGCAAAGACAAGGCCTTTCTTGGATCCCTTAAGTCTCGGTTATGGTCCCAAACCTTTGTAGGATCACTATTTTAGAAAGCTCTAAGAGAGGTGCTTCTATTTCCTGAGGAATCCTTTATCTAGGTACATTCCTTATGTTGAATATCCTTTTCACCTAGGTCTATGCCTACTCCCATAAGCCTTTCTTGGAGAGCCTTTGTCTTTATTATGAAGAAAAGAAGCCATTTCCTTAGTCTCTTTGAATGGGATTTCGAAATCACACTATATATTTTTGTTTACCCTATATTTCTAGTCATTTCCTTTAAATTGATACTCCTCCCATCAATGAAAATCCTTAAAGAATAGGCAAAATTGATTAAGGTGATAACGGGTTCTTGTCCCATTTTTATCACTTGGTCTAGTATTAGTCCCTCGAAAAATCCTCATGGAACCCCTGTTAGATTGTGTGACAAAAATTTTGGGGACATTTCATGGGAGGAAATAGTTCTACCTCCCTTGTGAATCATGGGGTAATTGGTTCATTGAAGAAATTATAAGTATTCCTCTAGTGACTACATTCATTGTCCAATCCCCTAGTTTTCTTGAAGAAGACAACATTCCTCCTATAAGTAGGGTTGCTGCAAATCAGGGAGAGAGAAATCCATCACCTATTCAAACTAACTTCCTTCGTGTGTTTGAAATTATTTTTAATTCAACTCTCAATATGGCAACCAATACCAACCAAAACCAACCCAATGTTCCTAGAAATAAAAGTTACCTTTCTAGTGTTTTGGGACCTTTGAAATTGAATGATAATCTCATGTCTTTTCGTGAAATATATCATGAATGGTTATCCAAGTTCAAAGGGATGCCACTAAAATTTCCCATGATCATGTTGATGATCTCTATTGGATGCTTTCCCTAATGAAAATGATGACAAGAGATAATTGTGATTTTATTTTATTTATCCTTTAAGGGACAAGTTAGTGAATAGTATCTTAGTATTCTATAATATTCCTAATTAGCTTTCAGCTAGTTGGAATATTAATTTTTTCTTTGATAAAAATATAGGTGAATAAGTGGGTAGAGGTACCCATCAATCTCTTTAGTAGGAATAAAAACCACTTCTCATGTGAATGTGGATCATTGTATCAAGCAGATAAAGCACCACAGTGTGTGAATAGGGGCTAAAGCATGTGGACAGGGGTCAAATTTTACCAAATCAACAATGTTGTTATGGAGGGAGTGGATAGTTAATGGAGGAAAGTGCATTCATAGAGGAGGAGTGTATGCATGAGAGTAGCTTCTTTAATGAGTTGGACCTAGGGTGAGGAAGCTCACCAAGCATATAAGGAAGAGGATGGTAGACATAGAAGGCATTCAAAATATTAATATTGTATTGGTCTTTTATGACTTTTTGCACCCTTCAACTGTTTAGCTAAGTCTGTTGTGTTGTTTATCACAAAGGGTTTTCCGAGTGGAAATCCCACCCTCATCCTCTGGGGACTTCGAGTGCCTACTCAAGAAAGGTTCATTGAGCATCATTTCCACTATCGTGCTTTGGGCCAAGCTTCATCCTTCAATCACAGCAAGCAGTCTCCTTCGTGATTGTGTTGTTTTGGAGGGTAGCAGAATGGAGGGTTGATAGACCCAATTTCGAGCTTTTTATGCAAAGGAGGGAGAAGCCCTTCATTCAGGAGGCTAGTGAGGAAGTTCTTAGAGCTTCATTCAACCATGCAGAATCAGCCCAAGCATCACCATTCACCCACATTGCGCCTCCTCCATAAATTGTGTTATTTTGCAGTAGCAATTGCATGGGAGGTCAAGTATCCAAGTTCTTGACCCAGCTTTTCCGAGTGAGGGGATAAGCCCTTCATCCTGGAAGGTTGTGAGGAGGGATATCAGATATTTTCATACAATATCAAACCACCTCCCACGAGTGTTCCAATTGCAGATCATTATTCAGCCATAAGGCCACATTTTGTATAATCTGTATTTTGAGTATTTGCAGAAACCCTTCCTGGGTTATCTTGGAATAGTGCTAGAAATCCTAGATCTCATCCTGACATTTTCTAAGCACCCTATCATCAGGTCTGTGTGTTTACATTTACAACAAAAGTAAAGCCCAACAGTAATTTTAGCCTCTGAAATTGTTCTATAGCAGTTTTTCTTCATATTTTATGCAATGGGTCTCTAGAGGCTTGTTTTGCCTAAATTGAGTGTATTTTTCCTCAAGATCTTGTACACATTTTCTACTATATTTTTTAATAAGAAGCATATATGATCTGCTCTCATATTTATGTGTTGATTTATGACTGCATTTTTTTTTCTATATTCCCCGTATTTTCCATTTTGGAATATTACAATGGGTATCGGAGGATGATCTCTCGCTTAGCTTGTGCGAAATACATCTTATGACATAAGGAGAAGAGATCCATAATGATGGAGGGAATGAGTTTTGCCTCATTTATTTTTAGATCTATGTAGGACCTCTCCAAGGAGGTAAAACAAATGAGAAGGGAGAGGCACAAGGGGACCTCAAGAAGGTTTCAAGATGAGGAAGGTCCAAGCACTTCCTATCTGCAGCAGAAGAAATAGGTATTGCACAAAGCTCCAAAACAACCTATTATGTCCACTTTCTTGGAAGAGGAAGGTGATTGGCATGGAGATGGAGGAAACTTAGATCATGAGATTGTAAGTGATTATCTTACAGAGTAGAAATATCAATCAAGCATTTGATGGGTCATCCAAAATCACAATAAGGGCTTGGAGGAAGAAGTTAGATGCATTCTTCCTGCTACATCCAATAGCAGAAAGAGAAGTAGTTGATATTACAGTGCTTCACCTTGAGGGTGAATCAAAGGATTGGTGGTTCAACCATTTGAAACATGTAAGAGTGAATGCTTATGTAGATTGTACTTAAAGGCTGATCAAGAAATTTGATAGAAGGAAACTGGAGGTAATTCCTATTGAGAAAATTTTCAACATTGATGAGAAAGCACATGAGGAGCCAAGGGGGGATGTCATCATTATCACTTCAAAAGAGGAGAAACTTCCACCACTGCAAGAGTACTTGCATCAGGAGAAGGAACACTTGCATCTTTGTAATATGGTCTTAATCTCTTGACATTAGGAGTCCCATGCATGATCTAGGTGATGCATGATGGAGAAGAGACATATACCAGTGCTAGTGCAAAGATCGTAGGAGTAGCCATCAGCATCACCACCAGTTGGAGAAGAAATTACACTGGTTCTGTAAATATAGTGCAAATATAGTCATTAGATTTGGGAGGAAGGTGTTCTGCATTGGATGAGTACCAAATTGGAGCATGATGGGAGATTCCCATAGTTGGATTGATGGGTGAGGATGATGAGAAAGGGGTCGATGAGCCACTTGCAGATCTATGACACCTGGGGCAGCAGGAGGCATGGTCGCCCCGGCTACTCTTGAGAGATTTTGGCCATCACTTGACATATCCTATGACAATAGGTGTGTTATTTTTTTGGGACATGGCATGGCACTCACATCATGTGGCAACAAATATTTTGGTTATATGGGACATTCTCGCATGTCAATCATGATGTACTTACTCCATGGCTTGTATGATGATGATATGAGGAGGCAACAAGAGTCATCGTTGCTATGGCTACTCTTGAGAGAGTATGAGTTGAATTTCTCCCATACCTTGCATGATGTTTCAGTGAGTATATGGTGGCACGATCATGGTGGTAAGGGGATACTCCATAGCCTTTGAGGATCGTAAGATACTTCCACATAGGAAGGAGTCTTCCATATATAGCAGAAGTTTGTTGGCATTCATGCATGCTTTGGCCAAATTTGGGATATTTTGGATGGGCAAAGGATTTGACCTCCATAAAATTCAATCTTGTTCTAAGCATAAGCAGCTACAAGGGAGGCAACAACAGTGGGATAGAATTAGTCTAGCATGTGGCTTTGGCATTGAGCAATTCAAAGGATGTGTAGCTTGTTTGGAGATTGAGGAGGAAAACAACCATACTTCAAGGTTCTTACAGTCACCCACTTTTCCACGAGAGAGAGGGGAGAGCTCGACCATGGATATCATCATTATATTAATCACAATACATGGTAAGAGTTGTGTCTTTGTACTTATTGATCATATAACAAAATATTTTCATTCTCTTTCAATTTATATACAGTGCATTGCTCCGCAAGAGAGAAAGCCTCTATTTGGACTTCATGGTCTTTCTAAGACCAACATCAGTGATAGAGATAGCCATTTCTTGTATGTATTTGGGCAAGTATTTTTCTATTCTTGGTATTCTTAGTTGACACACAATTCTATTTACTGCCTTCTAGTAGAGGAGAAAACATGCAACTCTAGCAAGTGGTTGGGAGACAACTTGCCACATTATGATCAGAGTTAGCAGGTAGAAAAACTACGTTATGTCCACTTGGGAAACTATTGTCACCATCTAGCATTTCATATGACATTCAATATCCTTCTCATTTGGATTCCCTATTGTGATTATGTAATATTCACTATATGTGGAATGGCTTGGGCAAGCAGGGTTTGTAGAACCAAGGAGTGGATCCTTGAGAGTCCAGTTGCCTTTTTTCCTCTTGAGGGCCACATTATTTCATCCCAAAATCAGCAACATCTCTATAAAGATCACAAATGGATATAGAGACAACGTGGGATGGAAAATTTTCTCTATCATGTTCAGCCATACAACCCATGTACATTGCAGGAGCAAGAGATGGAAGAGTTTTCCTATGAGCTACCATTTTGGAGGGTGATCCACTTTGTTTGGATGATATCACGGGGATTGGATCTTCTCAATGGGGACTAAGGTCCCTAACAAATTTCAGATTCCATGCCTCAAGAAGGCCTCCGGACAACATTTATTTTCCTCCATATATATCCCACTTATTCAATATGAGAGCCATTTGGTTTTATCACCAAAGGATGACTTGCACACTTGGGAGGAGAAACTAGGGGACAAATTGATTGGAGAGAATATTGTTCAGGGAGGAGCTTATTAGATGAGGATGCTACAGAGGAGAAGGGGATGCTTTATAATATCTATCCTTGCATTTTCTTTTGGACAAGAAACATTTGGGAGGGTAGGACCGTAATATTCTTAATTAGATTTCAGCTAGTTGGAATATTAATTTTTTTCTTTTCGATAAAAATATAGGTGAATAAGTGGGTAGACGACCCATAAATCTCTTCAAAGATGAATAAAAACCACTTCTCATGTGAATGTGGATCATTGTATTAGTTGTATAAAGAACCTAGAGGTGTAAACAAGGGCTAAAGCATGTGGACAAAGTGTCAAAGTTGACGAAATCAACAGTAGTTGTTATGGAGGGAGTGGATAGTTAAAGGAGGAAAACACAAACTCATAGAGGAGGAGTGTATGCATTAGAGTAGCTTTCTTTAATGAGTGGGACCCAGTGGTGAGGAATTTCACCAAGCATATAAGGAAGAGGATGGAAGCCATAGAAGGAATTCATAATATTGATATTTTATTGGTCTTTTATGAATTTTTACACGCTTTAGTTGTTTAGCTAATTATGTTGTGTTGTTTAGCACAAGGTTGTTTCCGAGTGGAAATACCACCCTCATCCTCGGGGACTTCGAGTGCCTACTCTGGGAGAGGTTCAATGAGAATAATTTTCACTATCCCTGGCTTTTGGGCCAAGATTTAGCCTTCATTCATAGCGTAATCTCCTTCAATATTGTGTTGTTTTGGAAGGTAGCAACAAATGGAGGGTTGATAAACCCAATGTCCGAGCTTGTTCTCTAGTGGAGGGAGCAACCCTTCATCCAAGGCTAGTGAGGAAGTACTTAAAGCTTCATTCCATCATCCGGAATTAGGCCAAGCAACAACATTCACCCACAAATGAAGTCTCCTCTAGAAACTTCTTTATTTTGAGGTGTAGTTGGAGTGGGAGGTCAAGTACCCAAGTTCTTGACCATATTTTCCAGCCGAGGGGATCAACCCCTTCATCCAAGAATGTTTTGAGGTGGGATATCAGCAATTTTCATAATAGATCAACTGCCTCCCACTAGTGTTCTAGTTTTAGAGTGTTATTTAGCCATAAGGCCACATTTTGTATATTCTAAATTTTGAGTATTTCCAGAAACCCATGTACATTGCAGGAGCAAGAGATGGAAGAGTTTTCCTATGAGCTACCATTTTGGAGGGTGATCCACTTTGTTTGGATGATATCACGGGGATTGGATCTTCTCAATGGGGACTAAGGTCCCTAACAAATTTCAGATTCCATGCCTCAAGAAGGCCTCCGGACAACATTTATTTTCCTCCATATATATCCCACTTATTCAATATGAGAGCCATTTGGTTTTATCACCAAAGGATGACTTGCACACTTGGGAGGAGAAACTAGGGGACAAATTGATTGGAGAGAATATTGTTCAGTGGAGGAGCTTATTAGATGAGGATGCTACAGGAGGAGAAGGGGATGCTTTATAATATCTATCCTTGCATTTTCTTTTGGACAAGAAACATTTGGGAGGGTAGGACTGTAATATTCTTAATTAGATTTCAGCTAGTTGGAATATTAATTTTTTCCTTTCGATAAAAATATAGGTGAATAAGTGGGTAGACAGCACCCATAAATCTCTTCAAAGATGAATAAAAACCACTTCTCATGTGAATGTGGATCATTGTATTAGTTGTATAAAGAACCTAGAGGTGTAAACAAGGGCTAAAGCATGTGGACAAAGGTCAAAGTTGACGAAATCAACAAGTGTTGTTATGGAGGGAGTGGATAGTTAAAGGAGGAAAACACAACTCATAGAGGAGGAGTGTATGCATTAGAGTAGCTTTCTTTAATGAGTGGGACCCAGTGGTGAGGAATTTCACCAAGCATATAAGGAAGAGGATGGAAGCCATAGAAGGAATTCATAATATTGATATTTTATCGTCTTTTATGAATTTTTACACGCTTTAGTTGTTTAGCTAATTATGTTGTGTTGTTTAGCACAAGGTTGTTTCCGAGTGGAAATACCACCCTCATCCTCTGGGGACTTCGAGTGCCTACTCCCTGGGAGAGGTTCAATGAGAATAATTTTCACTATCTCGCTTTGGGCCAAGATTTAGCCTTCATTCATAGCGTAATCTCCTTCAATATTGTGTTGTTTTGGAAGGTAGCAACAGTGGAGGGTTGATAAACCCAATGTCCGAGCTTGTTCTCTAGTGGAGGGAGCAACCCTTCATCCGAAAAGGCTAGTGAGGAAGTACTTAAAGCTTCATTCCATCATCCCGGAATTAGGCCAAGCAACAACATTCACCCACAAGAAGTCTCCTCTAGAAACTTCTTTATTTTTGAGGTGTAGTTGGAGTGGGAGGTCAAGTACCCAAGTTCTTGACCATATTTTCCAGCGAGGGGATCAACCCTTCATCCAAGAATGTTTTGAGGTGGGATATCAGCCATTTTCATAATAGATCAACCGCCTCCCACTAGTGTTCTAGTTTTAGAGTGTTATTTAGCCATAAGGCCACATTTTGTATATTCTAAATTTTGAGTATTTCTAAACCCTTCCCGGGTTATCTTGGAATAGTGCTACAAAGCCTAGACCAAAGAAGGCCATTTAAAATAGTGACAAAGAAGCCTCCTTCAATACAATAGATGATTTCAAAGGGTTTTCAAACTACCTTCTAGGGTTTTTCGTACAAGCACTAACTCCACTTCATCAAAAAGGTAAAATCGTAGGTTTTAAAGAAGATGAAGAAGAGCAGACATGAAAATCAATACTCCACTACACAAAAGATTGAAAAATATGAAAAGAGTAACAACATAAAGGGACACAAGACTCATGAATAAGGCCAACACCCATCAAGTAGACAAAGAGAGGAAATAGTTTCAATATGAAAAATGGAAAAATCAATAAAAATCCCCAATTTTCCAGAGGTTTTGAAAAAATTCCCTACTCAAAAAAGAAATAAAAACATCAAAATAGCACTCGCTCCTTATAAACACCACCTACAAAGAAAAAGAGAGTATTAGAAAAAAAAGAAAAAAAGCCAAAAAATAACATTGATAAAGTGGGTTTTACCTTTGATTTTTATCAAAAGGTATAAAACAACTCCAGCAAAACATCTCCCATTTACCATTTGGATATTTGAAGTAGGAGTGAGGGTTTTTTCGAATTTTCTGAGAGAGTTCTTAGGCATTTTTTTCAAGCGCTACGCTCCTGCAGCGTCTCCCTGTGCTATTTTCCTTTGGGCACTGCGTTCCTTGCGGAGGCACTGCGCGCCAAAGAGAAAACTCAGCCACAAGCCTCTCGCAAGAAAACACATTCAGTGGCCACCCGACATCAATGTGTTGCGTGCCCACCATCGTGCAGCCTCCCGCCGTAGGCCCGACACCGTGTCGCTATGCTACCACAATGTGAAACCTCTACACGAATTTTCGTTCATGAGGTGACCCCGACTCGCTAGGCATGTTCGAGAGCTACGTGCGTAAGCCGTGCCACGCTCCTACCACAACGTGCAACCTCTCGCCCGAATTTTCGCTCTCAGAGGTGACCCAACTTTGCTAGGCACATTCAGTGAGCCGCGTGCAAAAGCCGTGTTGCACTCCCGTCATAACGTGCAACCTCTACCAAAATTTTTTGTTTAAGAGGTGACCCCGACTCGCTGTGCACGTTTCAGAGCTACGTACGTGCCGTGTTGCACTCCTCCCACAAAGATATAGCCTCTACCCGAATTTTCGTTCAGGAGGTGACCCCAACTCTACCGTGCATCGTTCAGAGCCGCGTGCGTAAGCTATGTTGCGCTCCTACCACGACGTGCGCCCTCCGCCCGAATTTTCGTTAAGGAGGTGACCCGACTCGCCTAGGGTTTTGTGAGCTTTTTTTTCTCGTTGTGGAGGCATTTTGAGAGGTATTTTGAACTTTTCCTACATGTTCATGTTTTTTCTAAAAGATAAGGTCACAAAGAAAATTGAAAGTTGGTTTAGAGAAGGCAGTGAAAGCCTAAAGAAAACACTTGGCCTACACATTGATGGGCCTTGACATAATTAGAAACCTCACCATCTCATTCACCATTGTCACATCATTCTACAATTAGTGCCAATCCTCTTTAAAGATTTTGAGGCAGGGGTAAAAAAAAAAAATGTCTGAAGAAGAGAATGTTTACATTGATGAGGCAAGTCAAAGGCCTAAAAAAGAATCAAAGTAAGGGAGGGATGCCAAATAGGTTTGAAACTATAAGCATCGAAGAGATGATAACCTACCCTACTATTTTTTTCTTATTTTCAAGAATGGGGGATGCTATGAATTCTCGTAAAAAAGTACAAAATATCCAGTCACCCTCATTTGACCAAGATCTTTGCCGTAAACCTTCATAATCATCAAGTACACCTAGCCGGGTGAATTTTGAGTTGACCACCAATGCCATCTCTAGGGCCACTAGAATACCTTGCATAGGAGAAAGGTGGTTCAAACAAATGCATCTAGACCTAAGCCACTATCGCCCATTCTTGAAACCAAGTTTTCAAGTAGACTGCAAAACCATGTTCCCCTTCTCTCATCTATTGGACAAATATGTTCTCCTAATGAAGATCGTTATGAAATACTTCACCTGTGAGGGTAGGTTCTCCGTAGTCTATTCCTACCACATAAGACTCCTCATACACTTCACCAAAACCATGCTGATACATGTGCCCTACTACCTTTGCAAAAGTACTGAGAAAATGTCTTCCATCATGCAAAAGAGGCCTCCATCCCAACAAATGTCAAGCCTTTTTCATCATCCCCTCATCAAAGTGATTCTCACACCAACTAGAACAACAAGGCATCCCCCTCGGGAGGTTTTCATCGTCCATGATGATTTCACAACTCCACAAGCCCATCCCTCTCGCAAAGTCTGTCATCATCATCTCAAAATCCTCCTCATACACCTCCATCACCCTCCAGTGACCTTGGTTCATCTTCTTCACATGAATCATTTCCTCAAATAGACCTTCCTCATTCACCTTACCCTAAGAAATCAGAAAATGAAGAAAGTAGTGATGGCCAAGAAGAAAGTAATGAGGGAGAGGATGATGAAAATGAAGAAAGTAGTGAAGAATTTGAAGGTGGCAAAGAGGAAGATGGCCAAGAAGAAAGCAGTGAAGGAGAGGAAGATGGTCAAGAATAAATTAATGAATGCAGTGACAAAGAAAAAAGTGTTGATGAAGAAGAAAACATAGATGAAAGTAGTCATCCCAATCATGAGCAAAAAAGACCAAAATAGTGGCTCTAATGATGAAGAATATGATTCCAAGGATACAGGGTCAGAGAAAACTTATCTAGAGGAAACTAGTCAGCTACAAGAATGCCAAAAAAGTGAGCCTAGTGACATTCAATAAACCAATGACAGTCAAGGAAAAGGAGTAAATAATGAACCAAACAGTGAAGAAGAATTCAGCCAAGAGGATAGTATACATAATGGTGAAGGGAAAAATTATGAAAACAAGGATAGTGAACATAGAAAAAAATGAAAATGATATAATTTATGAAACAGAGATTGAAATTGAAGGTGAAGACCACAGAAAGACAGAGAAGACAATAAGCAGAGAAGTGAGGAAAAAATCACCTAGTAAGGAAGAAAGTGACCATCAATGTATAAGAGGGACTAATGAGGTTGCCTATGACAAAGGACTCCCACAGAGAGCGCAAACAACGATACAAAGGTTGAGTTTCACAGTGAAAACAGTGGGTCAAAGGATGAAGAAGAGGACATTCATGAAGATAAATATGTACAAAGAAGTAATGAAGACACTTCTAGCATTGCAAAAATAGAGGATGAAAGTCCTAAGGGTCTTAAAAGTGATGATGGCATAAGAGATAGTGAGACTCGCTTTATCAAAAAGGGAAGTCAAGATCAAGGTGAAAATGATGCACTCACGAAGATAACACATGAGGACAAAAAGCAATCCTAAGGTCACTAATGATCAAAGTTTGCAAATGAAACTTGATACACCTTTCCCCATTATATATCAAAGAGGAAGGAGGCATGTGTTTACTACCTCCAAAAGGCAAGGGGCCATGCCATCCTCCTCAACTCAAATGATTGAAAAAGGTAAACAAAAAATGAAGGAGGAAGAAGACAACCATGAGGAGGAAAGAGAATTTGAACTCATCAATGTAAACAATGACGATGAAAATGAAACAATAATTGCAAACTCCCTTCTACAAGACATGAATGCACAGATCAGGGATTTGGAAGATGAATTAGGGAGAGCTAAGGATCTAATTCACTTCTTGTAGATGCAAAACAAGCAAATGAGTGGCGAGCTGGCAACATGCATATAGACTTCATATTATCATGCATAATTAAATGTATCCATCTAGCATAAGAACTAACCAAGGTATCGACTATTATTTTTTTAATTGGATATTTAACCTAGGAAATTCATCAACTAAGTTATTTAGTGAGCTTTGGTTTTTTCTTCTCCCTTAGTCATGTCTAATACGATGGAAATTTAGTGATGAAAAGGATTGTCTTTATGGAAATAAAATTTATATTGTTGTTGCATTATTTCCTATTCCATTATTTGAATGGCCCATGTTGTTTGCAATTCATGTGATCATCCCTAAAAGCCCTTAAAAACTATTGATCAACTCATCCAAGGTATGCAAACATTTCCACCCCATATTATTTCAAAGACATTGGATGGAGAGTTGTGGGGACATGCCATCGTGGAAATTGCATGACCAAGGGTTAAAGCGCACTCGCTTATTTGAAATAGCATATTATCACTACGTAGAGGACCCTTAACTAGTTCAAGGAGGAGATGCATAGCCATCCCGTTTTCTCATAGTTGAGCTGCACACAACACCTTTGGTTGGAGTGTAGATTTTCCGAGGATAGGATGGGGATAATCCTAATCAATCCAATGCGTATGTGTGTTCAACATTTTATATGACCCTAAGACAACAGATGCACCATCATGGAGATCACGAGCACTATCACTGAGTAGAAGTGATGAGTTGGGGGCCCAACCATTATTGAATAATTCTGATGAACATTTTACTTATGTAGAATTGGAGAGGCATATGGTTGATGAGATACATCTTATTATGGGTAACATATCCCATTATTATGATATATCATTCTTGATGAGCACCTCATAGCTCAATGAGAAGCTTTTTCCTACAACATATTTGGAACCTTATGGGTTTAACTTGGTCATTGATGAGTGGTCTTTATAAAGAGATCTCCATGAGGTTGCACTTCAACATATCATGAAGTGAAAATATAGTCATCAGATTTGGGAGGAAGGTGTTTTGCATTGGATGAGTACCAAATTGGAGCATGATGGGAGATGCCCATAGTTGGATGGATGGCTAAGGATGATGAGAAAGGGGTTGGTGAGCCACTTGCAGAACTATGACACCGGGCAGCAGGAGGCATGGCTGCCCTGGCTACTCTTGAGAGATTTTGGCCATCACTTGACATATCCTATGACAATAGGTGTGTTATTGTTTGGGACATGGCATGGTACTCACATCATGTGGCAGCAAATATTTTGGTTATATGGGACATGCTGCATGTCAATCATGATGTACTTACTCCATGGCTTGTATGATGATGATATGAGGAGGCAACAAGAGTCATTGTTGCTATGGCTACTCTTGAGAGAGTATGAGTTGAATTTCTCCCATACCTTGCATGATGTTTCAGGAGTATATGGTGGCACAATCATGGTGGTAAGGGGATACTCCATAGCCTTTGAAGATCAGAAGATACTTCCACATAGGAAGGAGTCTTCCATATATAGCAGAAGGTTGTTGGCATTCATGCATGCTTTGGCCAAATTTGGGATATTTTGGATGGGAAAAGGATTTGACCTCCATAAAATTCAATCTTGTTCTAAGCATAAGCATCTACAAGGGAGGCAACAATAGTGGGATATAATTATTCCAGCATGTGGCTTTGGCATTGAGCAATTCAAGGGATGTGTAGTTTGTTTGGAGATTGAGGAGGAAAACAACCATACTTCAAGGTTGTTACAGACACCACTTTTCCAAGAGAGAGAGGGGAGAGCTCGTCCATGGATATCATCATTAGATTAATAAAAATACATGTGAAGAGTTGTGTCTTTGTACTTATTGATCATCTAACAAAATGTTTTCATTCTCTTGCCATTTATATACAGTGCATTGCTCCACAAGAGGGCAAGCCTCTATTTGGACTTCATGGTCTTTCTAAGACCAACATCAGTGATGGAGATAGCCATTTCTTGTATGGATTTGGGAAAGTATTGTTCTATTCCCCGGTATTCTTGGTTGACAAACAATGCTATTTACCGCCTTCTAGTAGATGAGAAAACATGCAACTTTAGCAAGTGGTTGGGAGACAACTTGCGACATTATGATCGTAGTCAGCAGGTAGAAAAACTATGTTATGTCCACTTGGGGAACTATTGTCACCATCTAGCATTTCATATGACATTCAATATCCTTCTCATTTGGATTCCCTATTGTGATTATGTCATATTCACTATATGTGGAATGGCTTGGGAAAGCAAGGTTTGTAGAACCAAGGAGTGGATCCTTGAGAGTCCAGTTGCCTTTTTTCCTCTTGAGGGCCATAGTATTTCATCCCAAAATCAGCAACAGCTCTATACATATCACAAATGGAGATAGAGACAACGTGGCATGGAAAATTTTCTCTATCATGTTTAGCCATACAGCCCATGTACATTGCAGGAGCAAGAGATGGAAGAGTTTTCCTATGAGCTACCATTTTGGAGGGCGATCCATTTTGCTTGCATGATAGCATGGGGATTGGAGCTTCTCAATGGGGATTAAGGTCCCTAACAAATTTTAGATTCCATGCCTCAAGAAGGCCTCCAGACAACATTTATTTGCCTCCATATATATCCCACTTCTTCAATATGAGAGCCATTTTGTTTTATCACCAAAGGATGACTTACACACTTGGGAGGAGCAACTAGGGGAAAAATCTATTGGAGAGAATCTTGTTCAAAGGGAGGAGCTTATTAGATGAGGATGCTACAGGAGGAGAAGGGGATGCTTTACAATATCTATCCTTTGCATTTGCTTGCGAACAAGAATCATTTGGGAGGGGAGGACCGTAATATTCTTAATTAGATTTCACTAGTTGGAATATTAATTTTTTTCTTTGATAAAAATATAGGTGAATAAGTGGGTAGACAAACCCATAAATCTCTTCAAAGATGAACAAAAACCACTTCTCATGTGAATGTGGATCATTGTATTAGTTGTATAAAGAACCTAGAGGTGTGAATAAGGGCTAAAGCATGTGGACAAAGTGTCAAAGTTGACGAAATCAACAGTAGTAGTTATGGGAGGGAGTGGATAGTTAAAGGAGGAAAACACAATCATAGAGGAGGAGTGTATGCATTAGAGTAGCTTTCTTTAATGAGTGGGACCCTAGGGTGAGGAATTTCACCAAGCATATAAGGAAGAGGATGGAAGCCATAGAAGGAATTCATAATATTGATATTTTATTGGTCTTTTATGAATTTTTACACGCTTTAGTTGTTTAGCTAATTATGTTGTGTTGTTTAGCAAAAGGTTGTTTCCGAGTGGAAATACCACCCTCATCCTCGGGGGACTTCGAGTGCCTACTCGAGAGAGGTTCAATGAGAATAATTTTCACTATTTGGCTTTGGGCCAAGATTTAGCCTTCATTCATAGCGTAATCTCCTTCAATATTGTGTTGTTTTGGAAGGTAGCAACAAATGGAGGGTTGATAAACCCAATGTCCGAGCTTGTTCTCTAGTGGAGGGAGCAACCCTTCATCCATAAGGCTAGTGAGGAAGTACTTAAAGCTTCATTCCATCATCTGGAATCAGGCCAAGCAACAACATTCACCCACAGTAAAGTCTCCTCTAGAAACTGCTTTATTTTGAGGTGTAGTTGGAGTGGGAGGTCAAGTACCCAAGTTCTTGACCATATTTTCCAGTGAGGGGATCAACCCTTCATCCAAGAATGTTTTGAGGTGGGATATCAACCATTTTCATAATATATCAGTTGCCTCCCACTAGTGTTCTAGTTTTAGAGTGTTATTCAGCCATAAGGCCACATTTTGTATATTTTGAATTTTGAGTATTTCCAGAAACCCTTCCTGGGTTATCTTGGAATAATTATACCAAGCCTAGACAAAAGAAGGCCATTTCAAATAGTGACAAAGAAGCCTCCTTCATCACAATAGATGGTTTCAAAGGTTTTTCAAACTACCTTCTAGGGTTTTGCAGACAAGCACTAACTCCACTTCATCAAAAGGTAAATTCAAAGGTTTTAAAGAAGATGAAGAAGAGCAGACATGAAAATCAATACTCCACTACACAAAAGATTGAAAAAGATGAAAAGAGTAACACCATAAAGGGACACAAGACTCATGAATAAGGCCAAAATCCATCAAGTAGACAAAGAGAGGAAATAGTTTCAATATGAAAAATGGAAAAATCATTAAAAATCCCCAATTTGCTAGAGGTTTTGAAAAAATCCCTACTCAAAAAAGAAATAAAAAGATCAAAATAGCACTCGCTCCTTATAAACACCACCTACAAAGAAAAAAGAGAGTACTAGAAAAAAAAGAAAAAAAAGCCAAAAAATAACATTGGTAAAGTGGGTTTTACGTTTGATTTTTTATCAAAAGGTATAAAACAACTCCAACAAAACATCTCCCATTTACCATTTGGATATTTGAAGAAGGAGTGAGGGTTTTTTTCGAATTTTCCGAGAGATTCCTTAGGCGCTTTTTCCGGTGCTACACTGCCGAGTAGCTACGCCGCGCTCCCGTAGCGTCTCCCTATGCTATTTTCCTTTCGGCATCGCATTCCTCGTGTGGAGGCGCCGCGCGCTAGTAGAAAACTCGCCGTGTAGCTTCCGCAAGAAAACACGTTAAGGGCCACCCGACATCAATGTGTTGCGTGCCCACCATCGTGCAGCTCCGCCGCAGGCCCGGCACCGTGTTGTGTCGCTACCACAATGTGCAACCTCCCGCACGAATTTTCATTCATGAGGTGACCTCGACTCGCTAGGTATGTTCGTGAGCCGCGTGCGTAGGCCGTGGCCGCGCTCCCCGCCACAACGTGCAACCTCTCGCCCGAATTTTGTTTCAGGAGGAGACCCAACTTTGCCGTGCACATTCGAGAGCTACGTGCGTAAGCCGTGTTGCACTCCCCGCCATAACGTGCAACCTCTCGCTGAATTTTTTTTAGGAGGTGACTTGACTCGCTGTGCACGTTCAGAGCTACGTATGTAAGCCGTGTTGCGCTCCCGCCACAACGTACACGCCTCTACTCCGAATTTTCGTTTAGGAGGTGACCCAACTCGCTGTGCACGTTGAGGAGATGCGTGCGTGAGCCGTGGCCGTGCTCCCCGCCAAAGCGTATAGCCTCCGCCCGAATTTTCGTTAAGGAGCCGACCCGACTCGCGTAGGTTTTTGTGAGCTTGTTTTTTCTCGTTGTGGAGGCATTTTGAGAGGTATTTTGAACTTTTCCTACATGTTCATGTTTTTTCTAAAAGATAAGGTCACAAAAAAAATTGAAAGTTGGTTTAGAGAAGGGAGTGAAAGCCTAAAGAAAACACTTGGCCTACACATTGCCGGGGCCTTGACCTAATTAGAAACCTCACCATCTCATTCACCATTGTCACATCATTCTACAAGTAGTGCCAATTCTCTTTAAAGATTTTGAGGCAGGGGTAAAAAAAAATGTCTCGAAGAAGAGAATGTTTACATTGATGAGGCAAGTCAAAGGCCTAGAAATGCATCAAAGGAAGGGAGGGATGCCAAATAGGTTTGAACATATAAGCACCGAAGAGATGACAACCTCCCCTACTATTTTTTTCTTATTTTCAAGAATGGGGATGCTATGAATTTCGTAAAAAAGTACAAAATATCCAAACTACCGTCATTTGACCAAGATCTTTGCCCTAAACCTTCATAATCATCAAGTACACCTAACTATGTGAATTTTGAGTTGACCACCAATGCCATCTCTAGGGCCACTAGAATACCTTGCATAGGAGAAAGGTGGTTCAAACAAATGCATCCGTACCTAAGCCACTATCACCTATTCTTGAAACCAAGTTTTCGAGCCGATCGCAAAACCATGTTCCCCTTCTCTCATCTATTGGGACAAATATGTTGTCCTAATGAAGATCGTTATGAAATACTTCACCCGTGAGGGTAGGTTCTCCGTAGTCTATTCCTACCACATAAGACTCCTCATACACTTCACCAAAACCAAGTCACTACATGTGCCCTACTACCTTTGAAAACGTATTCGAAAAAATGTCTTCCATCATGCAAAAGAGTCCTCCATCCCAACAAATTTCAAGCCTTTTTTCATCATTCCCTCATCAAAGTGGTTCTCACACCAACTAGAACAACAAGGCATCCCCCCCGGGGAGGTTTTCATCGCCTATGATGATTTCACAACTCCACACCCCATCCCTTCGCAAAGTCTCGCCATCATCATCTCAAAATCCTCCTCACACACCTCCATCACCCTCCGTTGACCTTGGTTCATCTTCTTCACATGAATCATTTCCTCAAATAGACCTTCCTCATTCACCTTCCCCTAAGAAATCGTAAAAATGAAGAAAGCAATGATGGCCAAGAAGAAAGTAGTGAGGGAGAGGATGATGAAAATGAAGAAAGTAGTGAAAAATTTGAAGATGGAAAAGAGGAAGATGGCCAAGAAGAAAGCAGTGAAGGAGAGGAAGATGGTCAAGAAGAAATTAATCAATGCAATGACAAAGAAAAATGTGTTGATGAAGAAGAAAATAGAGATGAAAGAAGTCAGCCCAATAATAAGCAAAAAGACCAAAATAGTGGCTCTAATGATGAAGAATATTATTCCAAGGATACAGTGGTCGTAGACATCTTATCTAGAGGAAAAACAATGAGCTACAAGAAGGCCAAAATAGTGAGCCTAGTGACATTCAACAAACCAATGACAAAGCCTAGGAAAAGGAGTAAATAATGAACCAAACAAAGGAAGAAGAATTCACCCAAGAAGATAGTATACATAATGGTGAAGGGAAAAATTATGAAAACAAAGATAGTGAACATAGAAAAAAATGAAAATGATACAATTTATGAAACAGAGATTGAAATTGAAGGTGAAGACCACAGCAAGACAGAGAAGACAAGTGGGAAGAGAAGTAAGGAATACTCACCTAGTAAGGAAAAAAAGTGACCATCAATGTATAAGAGGGACTAATGAGGTTGCCTATGACAAATGGACCCCCACAGAGAGTGCAAACAACAATACAAAGGTTGAGTTTCACAAAGTTGAAAACAGTGGGTCAAAGGATGAAGAAGAGGACATTCATGAAGATAAATATGTACCAAGAAGTAATGAAGACACTTCTAGCATTGCAAAAATAGAGGATGAAAGTCCTAAGGGTCTTGAATGTGATGATGGTATAAGAGATAGTGAGACTGCTTATCAAAAGGAAAGTCAAGATCAAGGTGAAGATGATGCACTCACGAAGATAACACATGAGGAGAAAAGCAGATCCTAAGGTCACTAATGATCAACGTTTACAAATGAAACTTGGTGCACCTTTCCCCATTATATATAAAAGAGGAAGGAGGCATGTGTTTATCGCCTCCAAAAGGCAAGGGGCCATGCCATCCTCCTCAACTCAAATGATTGACAAAGGTAAACAACAAATGAAGGAGGAAGACGACAACCATGAGGAGGAAAGGGAATTTGAACTCATCAACGTAAACAATGACGATGAAAATGAAACAAGAATTGCAAACTCCCTTCTACAAGACATGAATGCACGTATCGTGGATTTGGAAGTCGAATTAGGGAGAGCTAAGGATCAAATTCACTTCTTGTAGATGCGTAAAAAAACAAATGAGTGGCTAGCTGGGAACATGCATATAGACTTCATATTATCATGCATAATTAAATGTATCCATCTAGCATAAGAACTAACCAAGGTATCGACTATTATTTTTTTTGATTGGATATTTAACCTAGGAAATTCATCAACTAAGTTATTTAGTGAGCTTTGGTTTTTTTCTTCTCCCTTAGTCATGTCTAATACGAGGGAAATTTAGTGATGAAAAGGATTGTCTTTATGGAAATAAAATTTCTATTGTTGTTGCATTATTTCCTATTCCATTATTTGAAATGGGCCATGTTGTTTGCAATTCATGTGGTCATCCCTAAAAGCCCTTAAAAAAATATTGATTTTAAATCAATGATATATCTATTTTTTCAAACTCCATTTTTTGGATTTTTTTCTTTTGGATGGATTTTAAATGGATTTGAGATATGTAGTTTGTTATTATAATTTATGCTTATAAAGTTGTCAAAATTAGCACAATTTGTGCCAACTTATAAAAAATGGATTACCCATTTTTTGGGCAATATAGCATTCTAATAGATTCACTTGTAGTCTATTGAAAAAATATTTATATCGCAAAAAAAAAGGGGATCTATATAGTAAGAAGAATGTTAATGAAATTGCGAGCACAATAATATTGAGAGCCAAAGTAGGAGACTTTTATTAAATGATCACAATTTTCACTTACCTCTTCGAGGGGGAAACCTTCGATATGACATATTTTATAATCCTTATTGAACAACCATTAATCAAAACTTCTTTTACTTTAAGAGTAAATCAAATTCTGAAATCATTATTCAATTGCAGTGTCATAAACATACCAAACTAACAGAAAAAATAAAAACTGGAAAGACATTCTAATTAATTAATTAAAATTATTATTATATTAATTAAAAATATAAATAGATAAATACTATTAGCTAGCATATAATTTCAACCCATGTTTTTGTTCAATTATGAATATATCCCTTTTATAATTGAAAAGAAACTATGTATCTATAAAATAACATATAAATATATATCCAAATCTTAGTTTAAATACTAAATTTTTATAACATATAAATATAAATCTAAATTTCAATTTAAATACTGAATTATAAAACCAACAACCATGCTGGATAAATTTATTATTGAAAAAGAAACTATCTATAAAATAACATATAAATATAAACCTAAATCCCATAAACACTTTTAAATACTAAATTGTAAAACCCATAGAATTTATAATTAAAAAAGAAATCATCTCGTCTATAAAATAACATATAAATATAAATCAAAATCCCAAAAACAAATTCAAATACTAAATTGTAAAACAATTAAAAAAAAATCTATCTATAAAATAACATATAAATCTCATAAACACGTATAAATACTAAAATGTAAAACCATGATGGATGAAACAGAAATGATGAAGCACATTAAATACTAAATTTAGATGAAACAACTTTTAAATATAAATGTAAATCCTAGAAACCCTTCCTGCGTTATCTTGGAATAGTGCTAGAAAGCCTAGATCTCATCCCGACATTTTCTAAGCACCCTATCAGCAGGTCCATGTGTTTACATTTACAACATAGCAGAAAGCCCAACTAAAATTGTGTTGTTTTAGCCTCCGAAATTATTCTATAGCAGCTTGTTCTTCATATTTTATGCAATGGGTCTCTAGAGGCTTGTTTTGCCTAAATCGAGTGTATTTTTCCTCAAGATCTTGTACACATTTTCTACTATATTTTTTAATAAGAAGCATATATGATCTCGCTCTCATATTTATGTGTTGATTTATCACCGCATTTTCTATTTTGTTTTCTATATTCCCCTGTCTTTTTCCATTTTGGAATATTACAAGCAGTATCGAGAGGATGATCTCTCACTTAGCTTGTGGGAAATACATCTTATGACACAAGGAGAAGAGATCCATAATGATGGAGGGAATGGTTTTTTCCTCATTTCTTTTTAGATCTATGTAGGACCTCTCCAAGGAGGTAAAACAAATGAGAAGGGAGAGGCACAAGGAGACCTCAAGAAGGTTTCAAGATGAGGAAGGTCCAAGCACTTTCTATCTGCAGCAGAAGAAACTAGTATTGCACAAAGCTCCAAAACAACCTATTATGTCCACTTTCTTGGAAGACGAAGGTGCATTGCATGGAGATGGAGGAAACTTAGATCATGAGATTGTAAGTGATTATCTTACAGAGTACAAATCTCAATCAAGCATTTGATGGGTCATCCACAAGCACAACAAGGGCTTGGAGGAAGAAGTTAGATGCATTCTTCCTGCTACATCCAGTGAGTAGTAAAGAGAAGTAGTTGATATTGCAAAGTTGCTTCACCTTGAGGGTGAATCAAATGATTGGTGGTTCAACCATTTGAAACATGTAAGAGTGAATGCTTATGCAGATTGTACTCAAAGGTTGATCAAGAAATTTGATAGAAGGAAACTGGAGGTAATTCCTATTGAGAAATTTTTCAACGTTGATGAGAAAGCACATGAGGAGCCAAGGGGGGATGTCAGCATTATCACTTCAAAAGAGGAGACACTTCCACCACCATCAACTGCAACAATACTTGCATTAGGAGAAGGAACACTTGCATCTTTGTAAGATGGTCTTAATATCTTGACATTAGGAGTCCCATGCATGATCCAGGGGATGCATGATGGAGAAGAGACATATACCAAGTTGCTAGTGCAAGACTATAGAGTAGCCATCAAGCATCACCACCAGCTGGAGAAGAAATTACATCTGGCTGGAGGAACCCTTGTAGCTATACAAGATGTTCCCAAGGATCAGCTCATCCAAGGTATGCAAACATTTCCACCCCATATTATTTCAGCACATTAGATGGAGATTTGTGGGGACATGCCATCAGGGAAATTGCATGACCAAGGGTTAAAGCCCACTTCTTATTTGAAATAACATACTATCACTGCGTAGAGGACCCTTAACTAGTTCAAGGAGGAGATGCATAGCCATCCTGTTTTCTCATAATTGAGCTGCACACAACACCTTTGGTTGGAGTGTAGAGTTTTTGAGGATAGGATGGGGATAATCCTAATCAATCCAATGTAGAAGTGTGTGTTCAACATTGTATATGACCCTAAGACAAAAAATGAACCATCATGGAGATCAGGAGCGCTATCACCGAGAAGAAGTGATGAGTTGGGGGGCCCGACTATTATTGAATAATTCTGATGAACATTCCACTTATGTATCATTGGAGAGGCATATGGTTGATGAGATACATCTTATTATGGGTAACATATCCCATTATTATGATATATCATTCTTGATGAGCACCTCACAGCTCAATGAGAAGATTTTTCCTACAACATATTTGGAATCTTATGGGTTTAACTTGGTCATTGATGAGTGGTCTTTATATAGAGATCTCCATGAGGTTGCACTTCAACATATCATGAAGTGCAAATATATTCATCAAATTTGGGAGGAAGGTGTTCTGCATTGGATGAGTACCAAATTGGAGCATGATGGGAGATGCCCATAGTTGGATGGATGGGTGAGGATGATGAGAATGGGGTTGGTGAGCCACTTGCAGATCTATGACACCGAGCAGCAGGAGGCATGGCTGCCCTGGCTACTCTTGAGAGACTTCGGCCATCACTTGACATATCCTATGACAATAGGTGTGTTATTGTTTGGGACATGGCATGGCACTCACATCATGTGGCAACAAATATTTTGGTTATATGGGACATTATGCATGTTAATAATGATGTACTTACTCCATGGCTTGTATGATGATGATATGAGGAGGGAACAAGAGTCACTGTTGCTATGGCTACTCTTGAGAGAGTATGAGTTGAATTTCTCCCATACCTTGCATGATGTTTCAGGAGTATGTTAGGTTCCCGTGATTTGGCCGATTGGTGAGCCAAATGACGATGTAACATCAAACCAAGCTTTGGAGCCCAAGGACCTAGCCTTCCTGGACTTAGAGATGGCTCTCTCTATTATATGTAAAAGATACTCCCGTATGTTTGCTTTTATGGTGTTCTGATATTAGGCTAGTTATGAAGTGAGTTTTTTTTATTTTGGTTTTTTTAAGTTTGTGAGGGATAAAACTCGATCAAAGATATAAAATGGGTAACAAGAAGTTAGATCAACTGGCTATGGGGTCAAAAAGGTCAAGGAAGCTATCGCATGATGATACAAGGCCGCAGAGAGGGCCGATTTGATTCAAGGTAGAAAGGATCTTTGGGAAAAATGGAGTAAATGGACATTAAGTTTGTGAAACACGAAAGATTTCAAGCATAACTAGTTTGATAGTAGACATAAACATGGGATGGCGAGCCATTAATCATGAAAAATGTAACTACAAGCTAAATAATACATAGAAATAAACATTCAAGCCATACATAGAAGTATAAGACCCTCTAACTTTGGGAAATGGCTATCAGACTTTGGGGAAAACACATAAGACAGACTAACAACTCATAAAACTATGCCGGAATGCCTAAACACAGTCTTTAAGCTATTGGGCACTTTGACAAACAAGCTTTCATAGTTTTAGAAAAAGGGCTAGATCGAAACTAGGCCTCCTTGGTTCAACAAGATAATGATCTAATCAGTCAAAGAGATATTTTCATGGATAAAACTATGGACAGCCGTAGGTAAGGAGGGCATACCATACATCCTACTTAACATGCATAGAACTTATGAATGAAACTAGCAACAATATCCTTAAGTTACTAAAGAGCAGTTAAGAATTCTTTAATGCAACTAAGGAAGAAGAAAACATAAATGCTATGAAGATTCAGGAATTTTGAGGTGCCTCCATGGGCATATCTCAAAACTTTTTTCTCTACCGATCTATAGCAAGCAAGAAACATGTATTCATGAATGAAAACTAGAAGACAATAACATAGAAAGAGACACTATACCATTCTACCAAGTCATGGAATCCATCAACAATCCTTCATCATTCATTCAAGAGCATCCAAGAGGCAATCCAAAATCATAACACAAGTATGTTCTTCAAAGCTCATATGACCAATATATTGCTTCTTCTCTCAAGTTCAACCTTGTTTACAATGAGAGCGTGTGGAATAAATAGGCTCAAGTGAGGAAAACCTCATGGTTCAACTTCCATCCTCATTGGCCTAATCAAAATATCTAAACTTGTCCTCGAGGCTTTGCAAAGCCCAAGGCACAAAAAATATCTCATAAAATATCTAAAAAATTGCTAAAAAAGGGAATTTAATTGACTTTGCATCAATTTCCAAGTGCAAAAATAGCTAAACGCACATTTGGAAAAAGCAGATTTTTGAGGTTCAAAAATTACAAAAATACTTCAAATTTATATCAGAAAAAGGTCCCCTGATTTGATGGAAACATTTGGCAGCCTTCCTAATGTCAAAACGAGGCTCATGATAGCTCTTTGGAAATATCTGAGCGTCTACTTTCTGGCGCAACTGAAATTTCTCCAATCCGATGCCTAGAAGTCCTCCAAATCTGCACCTGTGTGTAAAAAGCCAGAAAATTACAATCTGCTGATAGACCGGGCAGAGTGTGCAAAATGCGAGCTTTTTTTGTTGTTTTGAGGGGGAAAATGATCTCCAAATGCTCTGAAAATCGCTAAGGACATGCTCATGAAATTATGGCATCCAATGATACCATCCTCCTCCCTTGATGAATCCCCAAAATGTAATGGCGAATTTATGAGTTTTTGATCAAAAACTCAAAAATGCCAAAAAACCAAAAATTGTCAAAATGGGCTCAAAGTTGGGGTGCATGACCCACAAGGGTCCTTGGCAACATGTTCCGAAGCTGAAGCCCAAATGTCAAGTGCTGATATGCCTTTCTTCTCTTTCCGTGCCGGGCGCTTCCCCTTTTCTTCCTTCGCCTCTTCTTGGTGGCCTTTAGCTTGCGCCGGAAAAACTAATTCAACTTTTGATAGTGTAGTGTCATCTTCCTTCGCAGCCTGTGTCTCTATTTTCCTTTTTCAAGCTTCATCTCCAAGTGTTTATTGGCTCTTTTCTAGCCATGCTTCCTTATTTTCTTCAATTTCTTGCTCAAGTAGTGCAAAGTGAGGGGAAAAGATTGAAGTCGGGCTTTGGTTCTTCTTCCTTTTGCTTTTCCAGGGCTCTTTTAAGCCCTATGGTTCTAGGCCTCTTCCGCCTAGGCTGGTCTTCTTTTGCATCTTCATCAAACTCATCGATGAGCTCCTCTATCCTTACTTGTGCTTTAGCTGCCTGATTCTTGTATTTGATTGCTCGTGCTTCATGGACAGCCAAATGGACACTCATTTGTTTATTTTGGATCTCCAAGAAATGATTGAAGGTCTTTGCCCGATGAAGGTCATTCTCCAATGCTTCAATTTGACCCTTGCAATGAATTAGAAGGTTTTCAAGAATGCGGGCTTCATTATCGTTGTCGTCACTTTTGATCGGAATGACAGCCCAATGCACCTCCATGTTCTTGACTTTCTCCAATCTTGCCTTTCCCTTTTCAAAGCCAATCTTGCACTCTTCCTTCTTGGCATACCTGTGAGAGGTCTCTGGGCGATTTTCTTTTGCTAGGGACAAATCTTGTCACTTTTGGAGTGGCAGCCTTAGGCCCTTTCTTTCTTGCTGTGATGGGCTTTGTCTTTTTAGGAGAGGGAGGCACAATTTCTTTGCCCTTGACATCTTCTTGAAACTGCTGCTATTCATGAGGCTGCTGTGTATCTTCTTCAGATTTTTTCTGCTCTTCAATGTCATGATGCTGTGCTGCTTGGACTTCTTGCTCATTTTGTGGTTCAAGTCGTTGCTCGTATTCCCGCCAAACCGTTGTTCATGACCTTCAATATCAAGTCGCTACTCTTCCTTTTTGTCCCTCGCCGTTCATTTTCACGGAGATGTTGTTGTTCAACACTCTTTTCTTCTTGCCCCCCGTTGTTCATTTTCACCGAGATGTCGTTGTTCAGCACTCTTTTCTTCTTGCCCCCATCGCCGACCTTCACCACCGTCCCGTCGTTGTTCCTCATCTTCTCGTTTGCTACTCTTCATCTCTTTCTTCTTGCTCATGCCCTCTCTCTTCTTGCTGTCCACTTCCCTCTCCTTCTCCATGCCGTCCTGACTATTCTGTGGTAATATTGAGCCTTCTAGGAGTAGGCCTGCTGGACAAAGGTACAGGGAGATGAATAGGCTGGGTGGGGAGATATATGGACAGGAGGAACATTGGAGAAATCCGGTGACTCGATAAAAACATCCCAAGAAACCCCTTTCTTCTCCAACCGATGTAGAATGATAATTTTGATCGTAGAATGATGGAAAAGGGAAGATATTTGCAGAGATGGAGTCTTCTTTTGGACTAAGGATGCCATCTTCTCGATGCTTTTTGCATAAAAAGTAAGGGAGATTGAGTCGCCTATTTCTAGTGAAATGCATCAATAGTCGACATGATAGGCATAAACTCGAGTAAATCTCCCTTCACAAGTAAAATACTTCATTATGACCTTTCATTAGAGGAGCATAGCCGCCAAGAAGATAAGATAAAGGAAAAATAGCAAAGGCATGTATCTCTCGTGTCTCTAGTTTCGATGAAAGGCTTATAGTCATTCAAGTCTAGATGGGCCTGTTTGAACCATTTCTCGCCATGATATGGAATTTTGTGGCTTTAGACACTGACCTAGGGGAAAACTTGAAATGAAGGTCTGCTACCTGGAAATGTTTGCTTTGGAACCTCAGGGCGCATAGGTGTGTCAAGGGTGAGAAACTTTTAACCTCTTGTACCTTCTGGCATAAATCCAAACAACTTACCTCATGAAAATTGAAGAGGATGGATGGATGTCCATTGACTTCCTCTGTAGAGATTGGCTCATATATTTTATGTAAACCACTTTTGCTGTCTGCCTTTTCCCGGGCGGCATTTTGGGCTAAATAAGTTCTTGAAGAACCAAACTCGCTCACCGTCCTTAAACTCGCCTTCTTTAAGGTGAACTCTATCAATTCACTCGTTTTGATAGTGAACAATGTCTTTGGATGATCGTACACCGTTCCCTCACAATATAAAACCCTTTCTCTTTTTTAAAAAGTGGCCTTTCCACCTTTAATGTACCTCACCAAACACACTTTTTAATAAGAAACAATACAAGTGAATGAAGACAGACTGTTAGGTGAAATTGCTGTGTAAAGGGTCAAAAATCGCCTTGCTCTGTGATGTTTGGAGCTTCAACAACCTGTTTTGTACCTTTTACCAATGGTGAACTTTCCAATCATCACAAAATTGCCCCTGCCTATTATGCCAATCACTCACCAAACTAATATCTCATGCAATCAACCTTTAGTGTAAGCATACAATCAATGCCACAGTTTATGTAACAAGGTGACAGAGTTTTTGGAAAAAAGCTTAAAAAAGTTTAACAACGCCTGTAAGAGTTTTCTCTTTTCAAATAATCAAGGCTCCTTATCAATGTAACACCCTTGCCTTTGTAGAAAATTCCGTTGCTCTATATGAATATCAACTTATCAAATAAGCTCGAAAAACAAAAAGACAAACACGCGTAACACTTAGTGAAAAACCTGCTCTTTCTCGTGGTCTATAGGGTTAACTTTTCCCTTGGGTGTTTTTGAGAAATCAACACACCTTTGTTTTTTATTTATGAAAGGTGAACAGACAATGTTTTCAACTTAACACAACTTCTTTTTCCGTAGGCGCCTTTAATAGCACATTCAAAGACTTTACCACAGCTTTACACCACTGATAACTACACAAAGAAAAAACATCGTGTTTCAGATATGGTGACAAAAGTTTGAAAAGTTTTGTATGCCGTGGTATGAAAAAATTTGTAGCAGCTCAACACACCGTTTTCTTCATAGCATGCAACTTAATCAATTAAACACCATAAATATAGTCAATCACATTGGATTTACACAAGCTGAGAAGTCACCGTGTTTTAGGGGGCAAGGCGATAGAGTTTTGAGATGTTTTTTTATGATATCAAAAACACTCTCCTATCATTTAAACTCGTAAAAGACTCCTCTCACACAACCGCTCTCTCCACACTTTATCGCTCTTTGCATTAATCCGACCCACCACCTTCCAACCGTACATGGCGCTTTTCTCACAATTTCAAACAATGCATATGCCCGATGACCCTTCGACCTTGTTTCACCAGGGTAGTGGGGCAAATTTATGGTTTTTAATAACAATACAGATATAGTAAGCCCTTTGATGTTTCACCACTACCAGAACACATCATTTTTTTTTCACCCCAAAGCCTGAAATTGTGGCCTTCTAACCCTTATACCACTTAACAATCTTTTGAAAAGCTAAGAAGGGCGCAATAAAATACCTTTACAAATCGATGGAAAACCTTTTGAAAAGCTTATGCCACCTTCAGTAGTGATTTGGAAGTGTATGGAGATGTAAACAAGCGCGTGGCACTTTATAGAAGAAGAACGTCGCGCAATAGCCAACCGGGTGGCCTGTCGGGTCGTGGTCGGGCGCTCGTGACCCGCCGCTACAGGGGCGCCACGCGCGGCTACAGGAGCGCTACGCGCCCTTGTAGCGCAGTTAAAAAATATGCTCCAGGAGCGCCGCGCACTCCTACAGGAGTGCCGCGCAGTGAAAAAGCCCAGAAAACCCTGCAAATTGACTTTGAAGAACCTGTTCAAAGCTTGGAGACCGTGGGGAAAGCTCGATTCCTTGCTTAGTGATTTGAAAATGAAAATTTTCCCTTCGACCTCACTCCTTTGACATATCAAACCCCCAATGGTCACTTTATTTTTTGAAATGCAAAAATGAACTTTGGTTGGCCTTTGCAAAGGTTTTCTAAGCCTTTGGCCTTCTTCAACAATACTTTTGGCGTACTTATAAAATTAGATTTCGAAATGATGTAGGCAGCAGAGGGTTTTTATGTTCTTAAACCGTGTTAACATCAACCATCCTTTTATAACATCAATGACTTGAAAAGGTGTTTTTCTGCTAACATTGTCCCTTTGGTGTTAATTTGGCACAGGAGCTCTAGCTTTAGAAAACGACTCAACGAAACTTGTATACCATCCTCGATATGCTTTTGTTTAGCATTGTTGGTGACTATTTTAAAACGAAAAATCCACTCCGAAACTCGTTGAAAAAATATCGAAAACTCGCCCCGTTATTAGAAAGGACGTGGCTTGTCTTTTTAACTTGCTTTGTCGTCGTCTCTCGTGATGTCTCTTCAACTTTTTTCTCAACTCGTAGGTATCAACGACTTTCTCGAATTTATTCGTACTTTGCCAATCTTCTACCGATTAAGAAAGGCACTTTTTCCAATACATTGTCTCTCGCTTAGAAGATATCATTATGATATGTTTGTCCCTTGAATAATGAAGACTCGCATTTGTTTCAAGCTTTCCCAAAACTAACAAGATGTTAAATGACCCTTCTTTTGCATATTTAAACAATCTTTTCGAGTGATGATGTCTATTGGTAATAAAAAGCTCGCATGGCCTTTGCCACCGATTGTCTTTACATGCTTTTTGCAAGGTTTCAAAACTCGCATTATAACTTTTTAATATCCTTGTGTTGAGGAGACAAGCCTATGAGGTGTAAAAAGCAAAATAGAGTTACTCATAAACACCAAAGCTCTTATTAGCCATTTTCTTCTAATGGAGTTTCGAAATCACCAAAACTACCGTATCCGAAGGCTACATTTGTCTTTGTGGTGGAGTGTAGATCGCAACATCATGAACTTGCACTCGGCGCTTTGAATGATAGCAAGATGTCACATGTCTCGGGACTCGTGTACTACTTTCTTTCCTTTTCTTTATGTTCATTCAGTAAACCATGGATCGTATTTCACATTTCTTTTTATCGAAGTATTTTTCCTCGCTCAAGACCGATTTGAGCCATTCATATTAACACAGCAGAGGTATTTTGTCATGATAGCTTTGATCAATGGAGTCTCTTTTTTGATGCGCCATGATGATGATGTCGGCAATTTTAATTTATCTTCTTTCTTAGGACATAAGACCAAAACCCCGCTTTCCTTTGTCTTGCACATTCCGCATGTTAGCCCCGCTTTTGATCATCACTTTCACTCGTAACCTAGAGTCACCGTTTACCGTTCTAGTAAAAAATGCACTCGTGCTTATAGTAAGTTTTTGCAATCCTTGAAGTCAATATTAGCCATCGCCCTCTCGCTTGTAGATGAAGGAGGCGCCTTAACCCTTTGCTTGTAGATGAAGGAGGTTATTGGCCATGAAAAAATTACTAGTCTATTTGATAGCTGGTGTTTTTTCTTCTACCGTGATTTCATGCCGAAAAGAAGCCGCAAAGTCTTCATGAGTAACTCCTTGCCCTCGCGTATGTATCTCAGGCTCATGTTGACATTGAGAAGCAGTTGTTCTTCTAAATGTGGATGCAAGAATTTTCTCCCCGAGATGATGATATATTTCCCTGTCTTTGTAAAATCCATAAAACACCGTGAAAACACCTAATAATCAGCTCGAGACGGTGGTCTATGCAAGTACGAGACTTAGGGGTGTGTAAGTGGCGCGACTTAGGGTCGTGATCAAATTCATTTGCGCAGTGGGAGGTCCGTCATGATTGGTCCGTATCGCATGGAGGTTTTTTGGCCTTTTTGATGGTTGCCAAGGGTAAAATGCCTTAAAGCACCACTTCCTAACTTAGGGGAGGCTTTTGAAAACAGTACATTGGATTGTCCTTTTAGAGCCGATAAGCGCACCCAAGAGGGGCTAAAGCTAGATAGGATAGTGATAATGAGTTTTAATTTTGACATGGGCTGGGACTGAAAAGTAGGAGGGCGAAAAAGTTTTTATGAGGGTTTTCTAGATGACAAATTGACATATGGAGATCAGCTTTTAGAAAACTCACTATGGATCTAGTCATCACTAACAAGTGAAAAACTACGATGACTAACAAAGTGGCTCCATTTGGGAGTGGCAGTGTCCCCTCGTCAGAGGTGTCTAGTAATTCAGATCTTTGGCTTATGAAGACCATGTCTTACCCATTGGCGCAAAATTTCACCCTTCTTTGATGCTATTTCTGAAAAGTGACAAAGATGGTTAACATTAATGATATTTCTACCTACCCCACTATATTTCCTAAAAAAAATTTCTTCTCTTTGGCGCATTTGAACTAGCAAAGTACTTTTTCGACAATGTATATTTTTTCTTTTTTGCAAAATGAACCTATCTATTTCTACTCTTATATCTCACGGGGAGTTCAGATTAAACCGATGAACCTCCTTCATTACTCTACCTAAACTAGATCAACTGTCAAGATTAAACTCGTTTGACAGGATTTTGTTCTCTAATCTAAAAAACATGAAATTTAAAAGATGATCAAATCAAGATTAGACAATCTCGTATTTGTCATGTATTTGCGGCATAAAAGACAAGCCGCACACAAATATTATTCTCGCATAAAGGAAATGTAGAAAAGCAGGGCTAAGATGTTCAATGTGTTTTTTCATCCCTCGCTTCTCTCTTTGGTCTCCGCTTTTAGGCATGTGTAACTTAATCTCTCCCTAATCTAAACTCCCGTGATAAGTCAATCTTACACAATGTCGACTATCTTTTGCACTCACTAACTTATCATCGAAATAAATTTAAACATGCTCAGCCTATGATTAGGCTAGATAGCCGAACAAGACATTGAAGTACTAGTAGCGGCATTTAGACTTGGTCGCTTTCCGAAAGACTATTTTTTGGAACATGGGGCTTTGTTCTATCTTCAATCGCCCTCTTTCTGTCTTTTTACTCGTTTTTGACTTTTCTATCTTTTATCGTTTTTTTTACTTTTTCTATTTTTTCTATTTTTTCAAACAAAGCGGGTATGTACAATGAATGAAAGTATTTCAAACTCAGAAATGGAGCTCCCGACAAAAAATAATGCTTTAATGTCCTTCCATTCACAGACTCTCAAAAATTTCGACCCCATCAGTTCTTGCAAGAAGAAAGCATTGTTTCCAATCGATCGAGCCGATGATGTAAGGCCCTTTCCATAAATTTTCAAACTTACCATGTTTACCTTTGTCTTCTCTTCTAGAATCCCATTTTAAAACTTTATCTCCAATCTGAAAATCATTTTCCTTAGTTCTTCTCGTCAAAAATCTATTTTATTTTGTCTTGTGCTAACCGAGCCCTTTCGTAAACTTCTTCTGTTTGTTAGCAAATGGATAGTCTCGATTTACCCTCCTTTGCATGTCATTTTCTTCTATTTGGACTTCTTGTAATAGCTTCATTACCGAACCCCTAAAGATGTTGGGAAAATGGCATCTATACCATAAAACTAGTCGGTAAGGAGACATACCTATGGATTTCTTGTGGTTAATCTATCACCCCATAAGGTGTGTACTAGTTTCCCATGCCATGCCTTTTGATTTTGTTCAAGAATTTTTTTTGATAATGTTGACTAGGCTTTGTTAGAAGACTTCGCTAAGCCATTACCTTAAGGGTAATAGTCGTGGAATGTCCTAATGAAATGTGATATTTGTGACAGAGTCAACCATTTTTTTGGAGGAGAAGGCACATGCAAGTATCTCGTAATGATCTTTCTCTGGGATGTACCAAATCTATATAGGATATTGGTTTCTAGGAACTTGATGATGACCGAATCGATGGCATTCTCGGGGAAGGTATGGCTTCTATCCAATCAAGTGGTCGTGAGGATCCATTTATGTTGAGCAAGATGAGGAAGGGTGAATTTCCCCTCGATAAAATCCAGTACCCTTACTGCCGGGAAGGGTCCTTCAACTATAATGGGATGTAAGGGCAAAGGTAAAAGCTTTTTCTTGCCATCAAAAATTTGACATTTATGGCATGTCATAACTAGTTTGTGAGTGTCAGGGAATAAGGTAGGACAATAATAACCGGCTCTAAGGATTTTGTTCGTCATGGTTTTCCAGAGAGAGATGGCCCCCACATTCCCCTTCATGCATTTCATGCATAATTTTCCCTCGCATCGACTCAATCAAACATTTAAGCAAGATACCTAGGGGATTTTTCCAATACAAGAAAACCATCTATAATACAAAACTTTAAAGATTTTTGTTTAAGAAATCTCGCTTTTTGTTTTTTGATAAAGCTCTGAGGAGCATTCGTATAAGTTAATACATAAAGAATATCTCGTATACCAAGGTGAATCCATAAATATTTGATCAATAGAGGGGAGTGTGCACTCTTCCTCGTTCTTCTAAGACATCAACAAAATTTATATCTAAAGCTTGGAGGTTGGTTTCCAGCCATTAGCCTTGCAAGTCCTTGTCCTTTAACTATTTTGGTAGGTCGGATTTCTAAGTCATATTCTAGGATGATAGCGATCCATTTTCCCCTTTTACCATCTGGATCTTGGTTCGTGTAATGTCCTCGACTGACGTATTAGGGACAAAAGCGATGACATGAGAATGCAAGAGATGTAAACTCGGAAATGTTTTAGTGCTTTTACCAATGCGAATGCCTCGTTTTTTCCAGGATGTTGTATTTTAAGGGAGCTTCTCTCAGGATTTGCTAAAAAAGGTGCAATGGGTTGTTCTTGCCTACTCGCATTTTTTCCGTAACAACACCGTAGTACTATCGTGTGTTCTCGAGGCAAATGAAAAAATGTAAAAATCTTTGCTAAAAGTCGTGGCTTATCAATACTCGGGTGTTTCGCGCTAAGGCCATTTTAATTAGTTCAAAAGATTTTTTGGCTTCTATAGTCCATTTAACCCCGACCTCCTTTTTTAACATGTTTGTGATATCTTTTCAGAGTTCTAAAAGGTTTGGGATGAATCTTCTTAAGAAATTTATCTTTCCGATAAAGGATCCGTAACTCCTTTATGTTTCGGGGGTGACTTATCTGCAATATACCTTCGATTCTCTCGGGGGTCTATTTTAATTCCTTCTTCCGAAATAATGTGACTCCAGGAGTTTTCCTTCCTCTAGACCGAAAAGTGTTTTCTTGGGGTTTAGGGATAAACCATATTTTCTCGCATTTGTTGAAAACCTTTCTTAAGTGTGCTAGGTGTTCTTAATCCGATTTGGAATATACCGTAATATCATCTAGATATATGACTATGAAAATACCTATATCTTCCGAGAAGGCTATATCCATAGCTCTTTTGGAATGTGGCACCAGCATTCATCAATCCAAAAGGCATTTTGACGTACATAAAGGTGCCCCAAGCTCGTTGTGAAAGCTCGTTTTGTGTCGATCGGGGATAAACCAAGACTCGGTTATAACCGTAAAAACCATCTAGTAATGAGATCCTTTTGGCACCGACTACCTTTTGAAGTATGTGGTCCATTTTGGGGCAAAGGATAGTTGTCCTTTAAACAGTGCTCTATTTAGGTTTCGGGAAATCAATACAGCAGTCTGATTTCGCTCGCGTTTTCTTCCTAACCGATACCGTATTTGAGACCCACTCGTAGTAAAGACCGAGAGACACTATTATTCCAAAGATCATACATTTTTTTTAATTTCTTTTTCAACCAAGGGTAGTAATACCGGGTTTATTCTTCTTAGTTTTTGTTTAAAAGGCTTCCGGTTTTCTTTAAGGGGAATCTTATGTCGAATGATACTCGTATCATATGATTTTAGATCTTGGTATCCCCATGCGAACACATCTTTAAAGTCCTTGAATAAATTGATGTACCTTTGTTTTATGTGAGGCGGGAGGGTTATGGATAGTTTAATGTTTTTGGGCTCTTCTGGATTTCCTATGTTGTATTCCTCGATGTCATCCTCTGAGATTCCATTTTTTGGTTTTTTGGCCACATCGTTAAAGTCAAACAATTCTTCTAAAGGTGCGAGCCCTCTCGGGTATGGTGTCATTTTCGCAGCGTAATACTCTGAGTTCCCTTTGGTCAATGTCCTCTCCTATTTCATTTTCATATGGATGGTCTACTAGGTTTAGATTGGTCCACAAAGGTGGATTTAGCTCTTGGTCTTGACTTTGGTCGGGGTTTCTTTTCTTTGTCTCCCCGAGTCTGCTTTTGGTTATTTCAAACTCATTCCTAGATTGTAGGAAATCATCAATTTGATCATCGTCTTGGAATATTTGCCAATGGTCAAGATTATCTAGTACCGTAGGGCGATGTTTGACCCGAGTACTATATTGTTCACTTAGGCATGGTATCTCGCCATTATTCGCAAAGAAGGTGAGTTCATTTGCTAGGTCGTTTTGAATCCTGTGGATATAGGTGAGTTCATATTTCTAAAGGTTTTAAGGATATCCAAAGCTATATTCCTATATTCTCTTAGTCTTGGATTCTTTGCTCTAATATTCACCTTTGATTTGCCCTGATTACAAGCTCCGAGTCTCCTTGGGTCGATACTCTCTTGGTGCCTAAGTCCCCTAAGTATGTGTAGACCAATGAGAAGGGCTTCATATTCCGCAATGTTATTAGTACATTGAATTCCAATCTAAAAGAATGACCTTCTTTAGTATTATGTATCCAGATGCCGGCCTCGAACCCGTTTTGCCACAAGAACCGTCAAAGCTTATACTCCAAAGAGCTTCTTTTCATACATGATACTAAGTCAAGTTTTTCAGTGTTTCTTGGGACTTTGGTCATCAATTTATTCATTCAAAGAATGGTTTGGAAATGTCTTCATTTTCTTTTTTTCTCGCTTGTTTATATCACTTTCATCGTATAAGATAAAAGAATCTAAATTGGAATGAACGAATAGATGGGAGTATTTTTTGGCCTATCTCTGTTGCTAACCATGTATTTCATGTGAGTCTCTAAGTATAACCTCCTCGTTTGGTTGAAAACCGGGATAGTAGAGAATGACATATCCATTTGAAGACTACCTTGTATTTTTGGGCAGCCCATGCCCCTCGATAGTAGCATTCCATACTTGGGCGGGATATCGGCCACTACTACGTCCATGACTAAGTTTTTTCGCCGGGTAGTTGTGTTAGGGCAAAATCTAGATTCTTTATTAGACCTAAACATTTGACTTGGCTTGAGTCGAAAGAATACAAAGTGTTTTTGTAAGGTTGAGTCACTTCTAGTCCCAGGTTTTCCATGATTGCTTTAGGCATGAGGTTATGGAAGCACTGTAATCTAACATGGCGTTATGTAATATCTTGTCCCGTATGTTTAAGCTTACATAGAAAGGAGAAATAGATCCTTCTTGGTATTCACCTTCTACTTTAGGGCCAAATAAGAGCTCGGGTTTGTCGTCGCTAGATTCAAGGTATCTCGCCTTGCTCTCTAGGTCGAGGATTTTGAAGATTTGAGATCTATACCTATCTACAAAGCTATTAGCTCCGTGAGGGGTATGGTAATTTTTATTTTGTAAATTTCCTTCGAAACTAAAAAGGAGTATGTAGTTTGGGGCATTTGTTTCAGCCTTTCTCTGCACATAACATTTTTCCATGTTCTTAATTTGCTCGACTTTGGCTTGGGACTTTGTTTGACACAGCCCAACTCGGGGTTTTTTGTAGAGGTACTAGAGTATCCGAGCTAATAATTGTCCGAATGGCCTTGCCTTTGTTTTGGTCAATCGTTTTGGCCCCAATTTTGTTACTATCCATGGTCTTCTTTAGGATGTCATCGTGAGGTTTTGCACTGCCATGTGACTACCCTTTTGGAATGGTGTTGGTTTTTTCTCGCTTCTAAGGTTATACCGCCTCGTGAGCTTCTATAATGGCATTCTCGAAAATCTAGTGGCAGGATCTTCGAACTCTTCCCAGCTTGGTTTCGTCTCCCGACTCGGGAGAGCATAATTCTTGTTCTTTCCGCTCGTGAGGTACACTCGCTTTCATTATCGCACCCTACAAGATTTAAATGACTTTCATCAATGGGTTCTCAGTATCCCTATCTTCTTCTTCCACATAATTTTCATTAAATGGTGGCCTAATTTGTTGGTCATTTTCCCTTGGTCCTGCTTTTGAGGCCAGCTTCCCTTCTAAAATTTTTGGTTTCGCTGTCTGTTGAGGGTTTGGTCTGGGTTGTCCCTACTGTGGGCCTTTTTCATTTATCCTTTCCCACATTTTGGCCATGGTTTTAACTAAATCATCTATTCTAGGATCTAGGGAAGGTGATGAAGTGGAGACCTCTGCTTTATATGTGACCTTTCTTCTCGACCTAGTCCTAGCCCTTTTTTCTGCTAAGTTGGCATCTCGCTTATTGCTATTTGTTGCATTTCTTCTAAGGTAGGGGGATCTTTGTCTCTCAAATGATATGTCATGTCCTGATCGAAACCCCTCGGGGAATTTTGCCAAGGCTAAACCAAGTGGGGGTTTGAAATGAGGTGGAAGGGAGTTATATACACTCGTTGAACCTAGTGCAAGAAGCTCCCGGAAACTTTCCCCCATTTTCCCGTTTTAGGTTGTTATATTCTCGATAGGATTTGAATAGGGTTCCTTCGGACTTCCCACCTATTTCTCGAAGATTTGATGTAGTTCCGGGATGTTGTGGATGCCGTTTTGAAGTCAAGCTTTTGAACCATGTTTTGGGTTCACCACCCAGGCTTTGGGCGAATATTCTCATTCTGACGGTCTCGTCTTGTACCTCCAGGTATTCATAAGCATCACTAATCCTACTTATATGCTGTTGAGGTGTGGTGGTGTCTTCTCCGGTAAAGTGTGGGATTTTGTCTTGATATTTATTTGGGAGAGGAGCCAAAGGCGGTGGCAACACCAAAGGTGCGTACCAGGCTGCCATGACGGGAGCTAATGGATGATGTACAAGATGAGGACTAGTGGGATGAGCTGAGGTGGTTTGAATAGTGGCGGTTTGGACAGGTGTGGCGGATGAACTTGGACTAGTGATCTGGTTTTGGGCAGATCTGGGATGGTAGGAGCCAAACTGATGGAGAAGCTGAAAGTCGGGAGGGGTGGAAGGCGAGGCTTCTCTACTATGACTGTGTGATTGGTCTAGGGTTTCAAGATCGTCAAAGTTTATCTTACTATGAGAACTTCTTCTGAAAAGAGTTTTGGATGACTCTAATTCAAAAGGTGAATTTGGTAGGATAGTGAGATGCTCAGGTACTGATCTTGTTTTACGAATGGATCTACCAGTAGCTAGATGGTCAGTTTCGGAAGCTTGCCACAGAATCTTCTCTGGGTCATCTACTATGATAGGGGGATTTGGGTCAGGATGGGATCTGGTGTTGATTCTTCGTGAAGCCAGATGTTGGATCTAGAGTTTAGAGAGAATGGTATTGGTGAATGTTTTGGATGAGTGGTCTCTCTAAAGTTCTACTAAGGTGAAGGATGGTCAAAAATAAAAGGGATGGACTAGTGGAGTCGCCAGGTGGAACTGGGTTGTTTTTGTGAAGATAGCTATGGTCCACCACCAGTAACTAATCTGGGAATGTTTTGGATTGTATGAGTTTATGTGCAGCCTATGGTTTGTTAAAGTATCCTAGACTTGTTTCAACACTTTGCTAGGGTGATGCGAACAAAAAGAGTTTACTCTAAATGGGTCTATGGGCTGCTTGCTTGTTTATGGTATCTAAAGGACTAAGAGTCTATAAGAGTTTGCTAGACTGTCATGTACTCAATGTCCTACCATCTCCCGCTATGTTAGAGAGTGACGGGATAGGTTGATCGGATAGTAATTTAGAGTTCGGTAAAATAGTAAGGCCTACTGGAGGCTAGTGGAGTCGCCAGGTGGATTTTTAGTTGTTTTGAGGTATATGTGTATGGTCCACCACCAGTACTGTCAAAAACCAATCTAAGGGAGTGTTTTGGGGTTTTTTGAGTTTTATGTAGTCCTGAGGTTTGGAAGAGTTTCCTATAACTGACTCATCATTTTGCTAGGATGGTGAGACAACCAGATTCTACTCTTCTAAGTTTCACTGAGATTTTGAGAGTTCCTAAGGGATACCTAGAATGTTTTGACTCAAAGTCCCACCATGATCGCCATTATGTAAGTGAGCGGTGGGATAAGTCAATCAGATAGTATTCTTAAAGGTCTCTTAAGGTCTAGGGAATCTAAGTTTGTTTAATACTCAGAGTCCGACCGTGATCGCCATTATGTTAGTGAGTGGTGGGATAAGTCAATCTGATAGTATTCTTAAAGGTCTCTTAAGGTCTAGGGAATCTAAGTTTGTTTAATACTCAAAGTCCCACCGTGATCGCCATTATGTTAGGTTCCCATGATTTGACTGATTGGCAAGCCAAATGACAGTGTAACATCAAACCAAGCTTTGGAGCTCAAGGGCCTAGCCTTCCTGGGCTCAGAGAGGGCTCTCTCTATATGTGTAAGGGATATCTGTGTGTTTGCTTATTATGTTATGATTTTAGGCTAGTTATGGAGTATGTTTTTTGGTTTTGGTTTTTTAAGTTGTGAGGGATGAAACTGATCAAAGATATAAAATAGATAACAATATGTTAGATTAACTGGGCTATGGGGTCAAAAGGTCAAGAAAACTATTAGATGACGATACAAGGCTGTTGAAGGGCCGATTTGATTCAAGGTAGAAAGGATCTTTGGGCAAAATGGAGTAAATGGACATCAAGTTTGTGAACAACAAAGAGTTTCAAGCATTACTGGTTCAATAGATAGCATAAACATGGTAAGGAAAACCCTTAATCATGAAAAATGTAACTATAAACTAATCAACACATAGAAACAAACATTCAAGCCATGCATAGAAGTATAAGACCCTCTAACTTTGGGAAATGTCTATCAGACTTTGGGGAAAACACATAAGACGGACTAACAACTCAAAACACTATGCCGGAACGCCTAAACACAGTACTTCAAGTTATTGGGCACTTTGAACAACAAGATTTTCATAGTTTTAGGCAAAGGGCTAGATCGGGACTAGGCCTCCTTGGTTCAAACAAAATGATAATCTTAATCAGTCAAAGAGATAGTTTCATGGATGGAACTATGGACAGTCATAGGTAAGCAAGGCACACCATACATCCTACTCAACATGCATAGAACTATTAATGAAACTAGCAACAATATCCTCAAGTTATTAAAGAGCAGTTAAGAATTCTTTAATGCAACTAAGGAAGAAGAAAACATGAAGGCTATGAAGATTCAGGAATTTTGAGGTGCCTCCATGGGCATATCTCAAATTTAATCTCTATTGATCTATAGAAAGCAAGAAACATGTATCATGAATGAAAACTAGAAGACAACAACAAAGCAAGAGACACTATACCATTCTACCATGTCATGGAATCCATCAACAATCCTTCATCATCCATCCAAGAACATTCAAGAGGCAATCCAAAAGCATAACACAAGTATTTTCTTCCAAAGCTCATATGACCATATATTGCTTCTCTTCTCAAGTTCAGCCTTGTTTACAATGAGAGCTTGTGGAATAAATAGGCTCAAGTGAGGAAAACCTCATGGTTCAACTTCCATCTCCATTGGCCTAATCAAAATATCTAAACTTGTCCTTGAGGCTTTGCAAAGCCCAAGGCACAAAAATATCTCATAAAATATCTAAAAATTGCTAAAAACGGGAATTTAATTGACTTTGCATCATTTTCCAAGTGCAAAAATAGCTAAACGCACATTTGGAAAAAGCAGATTTTTGAGGTTCAAAAATTACAAAAATACTTCAAATTTATATCAGAAAAAGGTCCCCTGACTTGCCGGAAACATTTGGCAGCCTTCCTGATGTCGAAACGAGGCTCATGATAGCTCGTTGGAAAGCTCTGAGTGTCTAATTTCCGGTGCAACTGAAATTTCTCCAATCTGATGCTTGGAAGTCCTCCAAATCTGCACCTGTGTGTAAAAAGCCAGAAAATGACAGTTTGTTGATAGACCGGGCAGAGTGTGCAAAATGCAAGCCTTTTTCGCTGTTTTGAAGGGGAAAATGATCTCCAAACGCTCTGAAAATCGCTGAGGACATGCTCATGAAATTATGGCATCCGATGGTACCATTCTCCTCCCTTGACGAATCCTCAAAATGAAATGGTGAATTTATGAGTTTTTGACCAAAAACCCAAAAATGCCAAAAAACCAAAAGTTGTCAAAATGGGCCCAAAATTGGTATGCATGACCCTCAAGGGTCCTTAGCAACATGCTCCGAAGCTGAAGCCAAAATATCAAGTGTTGATGTGCTTTTCTTCTCTTTCCGTGCCGGGCGCTTCCCCTTTTCTTCCTTCAGTTTCTCTTGGGTGGCCTTTAGCTTGCGCCGGGCAAACTGATTCAACTTTTGATAGTGCTGTGTCATCTTCCTTTGCAGCTCCAGGTCTCTGTTTGCCTTTTCAAGCTTCATATCCAAGTGTTTATTGGCTCTTTCTAGCCATGCCTCCCTATTTTCTTCAATTTATTGCTCAAGTAGTGCAGTGAGGGGAAAGGATTGAAAATGGGCCTGTTCTTCTTCCCTTTGATTTTCCAGGGCTCTTTTAAGCCCTATGGTTCTAGGCCTCTTCCGCCTAGGCTGGTATTCTTCTTCATCTTCATCAAACTCACCGATGAGCTCCTTTATCCTTATTTGTGCTTTAGCTGCCTCATTCTTGTATTTGATTGCTTGTGCCTCATGGACAGCCAAATGGACATTCATTTGTTTATTTTGGATCTCCAAGAAATGATTGAAGGTCTTTGCCCGATGAAGGTCATTCTCCAATGCTTCAATTTGACCCTCGCGATGGATTAGAAGGTTTTCAAGAATGCGGGCTTCATTATCGCTGTCATCACTTTGGATGGGAATGACAGCCAATGTACCTCTTTGTTCTTGACTTTCCCCTATCTTACCTTTCCCTTTGAAATCCAATCTTGCACTCTTCCTTCTTGGCATACTAGTGAGAGGTCTCTTGGGAAATTTTCGTTTGCTAGAGACAACTCTTGTCACTTTTGGAGTGGCAGCCTTAGGCCCTTTCTGTCTTGCTGTGCTGGGCTTTGTTCTTTTGGGAGAAGGAGACACAATGGCTTTACCCTTGTCAACTTCTTGAAACTGCTGCTTTCCTTGAGGCTGCTGTGTGTCCTCTTTAAGTTGCTTCTGCCCCTCAATGTTATGATGCTGATCTGCCCCAAATTCTTTTTGACCTTGATCATCAACTTTATGCTGCTGCTGTGCTTGGATTTCCTGTTCATTTTGTGGCTCAGGCTGTTGCTCAAATTCCTGCCCAAACTGCTGTTCATGACCTTCAATATCAAGCTGCTGCTCTCCCTGCTGTTCATTTTCACTGAGATGCTGCTGTTCAGCACTCTTTTCCTCTTGCTCCTGCTGCTGCCTTTCATCTTCAATTTGCTGCTCTTTACCTATTTCCTTTTGTTGTTCCAACTGTTGCCCCTGTTCACCAACATCAAGCTGCTGGTGTGTTTCAACTTCATGCTTATCCTCTTCCTCTTCTACCTGTTCATTTCCTTCTTCTTCATGCCGTCCTGACTGTTCTGTGGTGATCTTGAGCCTTCTAGGAGTAGGCCTGCTGGACAAAGGTACAGGGCGATGAATAGGCTGGGTGGGAGATATATGGACAAGAGGAACAATAGAGAAATCTGGGTGGCTGATAAAAACATCCCATGGAACCTCTTTCTTCTCTAGCTGGTGTAGGATGATAATTTGATCAGAGAATGATGGAAAAGGGAAGCTATTTGCAGAGATGGAGTCTTCTTCTGGACTGCGGATGCCATCTTCTCGATGCTTTTGTATAAAAAGTAAGGGAGATTTAGCTGCCTAGTTCTAGTGAAATGCATCAATAATCGGACATGGTAGGCATAAACTCGAGTAAATCTCCCTTCACAAGTAAAATACTTCATTATGACCTTCATTAGAGGAGCATAGCTATCAAGAAGATAAGAGAAAGGAAAAATAGCAGTGCAAGTATCTCTATGCTTGGGCTTGATGAAAGGCTTGTAGTCATCCAAGTCTAGATGGGTCTGTTTGAACCATTTCTCGCCATGATATGGAATTTTGGTGGCTTTAGACACTGACCTCGGGGAAAACTTGAAATCAAGGTCTGCTACCTGGAAATGCTTGCTTTGGAACCTCAGGGCGCATAGGTGTGTCAAGGGCGAGAAACTTTTGACCTCCTGTACTTTCTGGAAGAAATCTAAACAACCTACCTCATGAAAGTTGAAGAGGATGGATGGATGCGCATTGACCTCCTCTGTAGAGATTGGCTCATATCTTTTATGTAAACCACTTCTGCTATCTTGCCTGGGCGACATTTTGGGCTAAATAAGCTCTTGAAACACCAAACAATCTTACTGTCCTTAAACTGCCTTCTTTAAGGTGAACTCTGTCAATTCACTGTTTAGATAGAGAAACAATGTCTTTGAATGACTTCAAAAAGTTTTCCTCACAATACAAAACCACTACTCCCTTAAAAAAATGGCTTTTTCACCTTTAATGTACCTCAGCCAGTAGACTTTTTAATAAGAAACAATACAGTGGAATGAAGACAGACTGTTAGGTGAAATTGCTGTGTAAAGGGTCAAAAATCGCCTTGCTCTGTGATGTTTGGAGCTCAACAACCTGTTTTGTACCTTTGACCAATGGTGAACTTTCCAATCATCACAAACTTGCCCCTGCCTAGTATGCCAATCACTCAACAAACTAATATCTCATGCAATCAACCTTTAGTGTAAGCATACAGTCAATGCCACAGTTTATGTAACAAGGTGACAGAGTTTTTGGAAAAAAGCTTCAAAAAGTTTAACAACGCCTGTAAGAGTTTTCTCTTTTCAAATAATCAAGGCTCCTTATCAATGTAACACCCTTGTCTTTGTAGAAAATTCCTTTGCTCCATATGAATATCAACTTATCAAATAAGCTCTAAAAACAAAAGACAGTCAAGCAGAATACTTAGTGAAAAACTGTCTTTTCTGTGGTTTATAGGGTTAACTTTGCCCTTTGGTGTTTTGAGAAATCAACACACCTTTTTTATTTATTTATGAACAGAGTTTATTGCATTCAATTGATCATCAACTTTGCTCCAACAACACACTGTTTTCTTCATAGCATGCAACTTAATCAATTAAACACCATAACTATAGTCAATCACATTGGATTTACACAGTGAGCAGTCACTGTGTTTTAGGGGGCAAGGCGATAGAGTTTTGAGATGTTTTATGATATCACAAACACTCTCCTATCATTTAAAATGTAAAAGACTCTTTTCACACAACTGCTCTCTCCACACTCTAGTGCTCCTTGCACTAATCTGACCCACCACCTTCCAACTGTACATGGCAGTTTTCTCACAATTTAAAACAATGCATATGCCTGACAGCTTCGACCTTGTTTCACCAGAGGAAGTGGGGAAAATTTATGGTTTTTTAATAACAATACAGCGTGCAAGCCTTTTGATGTTTCACCAGTCAACAGGGACACATCATTTTGTTTTCACCCCAAAGTTTGAAATTGTGGCCTTCTAACCCTTATACCACTTAACAATCTTTTGAAAAGCTAAGAAGGGCGCAATAAAATACCTTTACAAATCGATGGAAAAACTTTTGAAAAGCTCGAGCAACTTTTAGGAGTGATTTGGAGGTGTATGGAGATGTAAACAAGTGCGCGGCACTTTGTAGAAGAAGAACGCCGCGCAATAGCCAACCGGGTGGCCTGTCGGGTCGTGGTCGGGCGCTGTGTAACCCGCGGCTACAGGAGTGCCGCGCTACAGGAGCGCCGCGCGCGCATGTTGAGTAGTTTAAAAAACCTGCCCAAGAGCGCCGCACACTCTGCCAGGTGTGCCGCGCGGTGCAAACAATCTCAAACTTGTTAAAAACTCTGCAAACTGATTCGAAAATTTGTCTTTCGGCCTTGGGAACTGCAAATGGATACTTGCTCGTGCTTGGGGGACCTCAAAATGATTTGGCCACGGTTTTAATCCCTTTGAAAAAGTGTAAAGGCCAATGGGCTTTTGTCATTTTAGAAATGCAAAAATGAAAACCAATTCCTTGGTTAGCCTTTGTAAGGGTTTTTTTTTTTAAAAGGTTTTGCTTTTTTGCAATGCTGCCTTGGTGTACCCTTTGAAACTTGAAAACATGTTGACTGCGTTTGAGAGGTGCCCACCCTTTTTTGAAATGACTTTGGCAACAGAGTTTTTATGCCTTTAAACAATGCTAACATGTATCAACCCCTTCATAGAAAGCAAATATAGTTTGAAAGGTCAAAACTCTGTTCATTTATGCATATAGGTTTGAAAGGTGATTCCTGTCAATTTTGTCTCTTTGGTGATAGTTTAACACAGAAATTCAAACTTTGAATAATACCCCGATGACCTATAGACCATCCTTTGCCACTTGTTAACACTTTTGGTGACACTCATTACGTAAAATCCATTCCGAATCTGTTTGAAAACTGCTTTGTCATTTTGAAAGGAGATGGCTTGTCTTTTTAACTTGCTTTGTCAGTTTCTGTCTCCAGGTGTCTCTTCAACCTCTTTCCCACTGTAGGTACCAAAATTTGTTGCATTTATTTGGATTTTGCCATGGCCTTTTGATTAAGAAGGGCGCCTTTTTCTAATACACTTCTCTGCTTAGAACATATTACTTATGATATCTCTGTCTATTTGAATAATGAAACCTATGTTTGTTTCAAAATTTCCAACACACTGACAGTAGGTCAAAGCATCTCTTTTGCCTATTTATGAACAATTATTTCAGTGGTGATGTATCTTGATGAAATAAACCTAGATTGTCTGTGTCAGCTGTAGTAGTATTTTTGAAAAAGGCACTTGTTTATGAATAGAACTGCTTTCAAGAAAGACAATGCCTGATTAGCTTGGCATGCTGTCCCAGGGTTTTTAAAACTCAGATCATAACCAGTTTCTGTCTTTGTGTTGAGGAGGCAAGTATAAAAGATGTGGAATAACTGCTGGCATATTTCATAGATACCAAGGCTTTTATTAGCCATCTTCTTCCTAATGAAACTCTGAAAACACCAACCTGCTGCATCTGAAGAAAATACCTGTCTTTGTGGTGGAGCGTAGATTGCAACACCTGTACCATGCACTGGTGCTTTGAATGATATCAAGATGTCTTACATCTAAGGCTGTGTACTACTTGCCTACCTTTTCTTTATGTTCATCCAGAAACCATGAACTGTATTTCTCATTTCAACAGAAACAAAAGAACACACAGAGGTCCTTTTACTGAAGTATTTTCCTGCTCAACACTGATTTGAGCTATTCATATTAACACCCCTGCAGAGATATTTGTTATGATAGATTTGATTAAAGGAGTCCTTTTTTGATGCGCCATGATGATGACTGAAACTTCAAATGATCCTCTTTCTTAGGACACAAGACCAGAGACTCTGCTCTCTTTTGTCTTGCATATTTCAGATCTTAGCCCTGTTTTGATCATCATTTTCACTCAGAAACCTAGAGTCACTGTTTCACTGTCTAGTAAAAAACAAACCTGTTCTTATAGTAAGTTTTGCAATCCTTGAAGTCAATATTGGCCATCGCCCTCTGCTTGTAGATGAAGGAGGCACCTTAACCCTCTGCTTGTAGATGAAGGAGGCACCTTAACCCTCTGCTTGTAGATGAAGGAGGTTCTTGGCCATGACAAATTACTAGTCTGTTTGACAGTGGTGTATTTCTTCTACTGTGATTTCATGCTGAATGGAAGCTGCAAGGTCTTGATGAATAATTCCTTACCCCGCAGATGTATCTCAGGCTCATGTTGACATTGAGAAGTAGCTGTCCTTCTAAATGTGGATTCAAGAATTTTCTCCTGAGATGATGATATATTTCCTGTCTTTGTAAAATCCATAAAACACTGTAAAACACCTAATAATTAGCTTGAGACTGTGGTCTATGCAGTGTTGAGACTTAGGGGTGTGTAAGTGGCGCGACTTAGGGCTGTGATCAACTTAATTTGTAGAGTGGGAGGTCTGTCATGATTGGTCTGTAGCAGATGGAGGTTTTTGGCCTTTTGACGGTTGCCAAGGGTAAGATGCCTTAAAGAGCCACTTCCTAACTTAGGGGAGGCTTTTGAAACAGACTTGGATTGTCCTTTTAGAGCTGATGGGCAGACCAGTAGGGCTAAATCTAGATAGGATAGTGATAATGAGGTTCAACCTTGACACGGGCGGACTGAAAAGTAGGAGGGCGAAAAAATTTTTATGAGGGTTTTCTAGATGACAAATTGACATATGGAAATCAGCTTCTAGAAAACTCAGCTATGGATCTAGTCATCACTAACAAGTGAAAAATACTGATGACTAACACATGTGCATAGGCTACACATCCAAAAACTCTGAAATGAGATACACTGCATGACATACCTCACCATGCTTTTTCTGGTACTCTGTTCATCACACTCTTTGTAGGAGATCTGTTGATCACATGAAAAACACATGCAACTGCTTCTGCCCGATACTCATTAGACACATTTCTTGCTTTCAAAATGCTCCTTGTCATGTTCATGATTGTTCTATTCTTTCTCTCTGCTACGCCATTCTACTGTGGTGTGTATCCGGTTGTAAACTGTCTTCTGATTCCATTTTGTTTGCAGTACTCTTGGAATGATTTCGAATCATATTCCCCACCACGATCTGATCTCAATACCTTGATCTGTTGATCACTTTGGTTCTATGATAAGGCTTTGAACTCTTTGAACTTTGCAAAAGTTTCAAACTTCTTCTTCAAAAAGTAAACCCAATTCTTTCTGCTATAGTCATCAATAAAAGTGAGGAAGCAAAAACTTCCACCAATCGACTGTGTCCTCATAGGTCCACACAAGTTTGTATGCACCAACTCAAGTGGTTTCTTTGCTTTGTATGAAACTCCCTTTGGAAAAATTTCACGATGTTGCTTTCCCAAGATGCAACACTCAAAAGTACTAGTAGGTTATTTGATGGGAGATAATCCTCTGACCATCTGTTTCTGTTACAACAATCTTAAACCAGAAAAATGCAAGTGTCCAAACCAAAAGTTCCATAACCAATAATCATTAGAACATGCAGCTGTAAAATAACTAACCCGATTGTTGTAGTTCATAATTAGAGGAAAGAGTCTGTTCCTCGTCATCTTCACCTTTGATATCAGTTGCTTGCTTGGGGATTTGTCATAAATAACACACTCTTGCCCCTGAAAGATAACTTTGTATCCTTTCTGTGTCAATTGACCAGCACTTATCAGATTTTTTTTGAGTCCAGGAACATAATATAACTCTAATATTGTCTTTGGCTCCCCCTGCTTGGTCAAAATGTTGACCACTCCTTTGCTATCTACATCCACAATCTTTCAAGTCCCCAACTTTACCTCTATTTTCAAAGATTGATCCAAATTTGCAACCAAATTCTTGTTTCCTATCATGTGGTTACTGCAACCACTGTATAATAGCCACATTTTATCAGATGGTTCATGCATGTTGTTGCATGCTAGGAACATGGAGTTAGTATTCTCTGTACTAACATTATCTCTCTGGTTTCCTTGATCAACTATCTTCTTCTTGCAATCACGAGTATAGTGACCAAATTTATTGCAATAATAACATCTCACCTTTTCTTTTCCAGATCTGTAATTATTTTTGAAGCTTCTGCTGCTGTTGCTTCCACTTTCATGTTCATGCTCTTCTTGACCATCTCTCTGACCACCATATCTTCTGCCTCATCCTCTGCCTTTCAATCGACCTATGCCTCGACCTCTTGAAATAGAAACTTGACTTTTGAAAGCAGTTTCTAAAGTGGAATCTTTATTTTTGTCTATCTTTTCTTCATGCGATAGAAGTGATCCCATCAACTCATCAGCTGTCAGTTTTTCCAAATCCTTTGCTTCTTCTATGGCTGCTACCACAACATCAAACTTGGTAGAAAAAGATATAAGGACCTTCTCAATAATTGTTCTATTTTTAATTTCTTCACCATAGATTTTTAACTGATTGATGAAAAAGATGACCCTATTCATGAAAGAATCAATATCATCTATCTCCTTCATATGCAGAATTTCGAAATCTCTCCTAGTATTATGCAATTTAACAATATTGATTTTTTCCATACCTTGATAGCTTGTCACCAAGGTTTCCCATGCTTCCTTTGTTGAAGACGTGATAATTATCTTCTGGAACACTGCTCGGTCCACTCCCTGCTGGATAAGAAGTAATGCTTGTGCATTCTTCCTCTTGTCTTTCTTCCATTGTTCCCTCTTTGCATTACTGAGGGCTCCTTCTTCTGCATCATCCTGAGGTTCTGCAAACCCAAACTTGACATGATCCCAAACATCATGCAATTTTAGCATGGTATCCATATTAATGGCCCACACATCATAATCCTTCCTTGTAAAAGAAGGCAGTTGTGGTTGAAAACTGCTTGTTGCCATCTTTCGTCAAGATTTTTTTTTTTTTTTAAACCCTAAATCTCTTCTTTTGTAAGTGGTTTGAAAAGCTCAACAAATAACCTTATCATAAAACCCTAGGTTTTATTTTTTATATAAATATTTCTTTTATATAAAAAAAAATTCTTATCTAATAAGCCCATTTAAAAAAAACTTATATAATCTCCACTTATATAACAAAAACATTTTCAAAAATTCTTTTTAAAGTTCCCTTTTCAAAAATCACTTTTGAAGACTCACGTGCATGTATGAAACCCCTTTTCAAAAGTGCTTTACAAAAACAAAAAGCCCCTTTTAAATCACTCGTATAAAATTTTAATATGAATTCTTAAACCTTTTAAAATTTTAATACGAATTCTTTATTTGTTAGCTTTTAAGTCACTAATGTGTTCTTGCTACGTTAGGTATGCATGCTAACGCACCTCTCGACCTACGGTTTCACGTTAGTCTTATAACGCACACAAAACCCAAAACTCCTTGTGTGCTTCAAAAACACAAGTTTTTCACCTGTAACATGCCTCTAGGCTTAGTGTAATATCGCCCCTAATCTTAGTGCAATATCGTTATAACGCACTGTATACCATTGCGAGGTGCGTTATAGGTCAAATAAGTGAGAAATTTTTTTCCCTGCTCTCAAACACTGATGATTGCTAATTCGTCTTTCCCTGATTTTTTGTAATCTCGCTTTGATACCAATTTGTTGGAATGACAGAAGAGTAAATGCACAAATTACACAAATATTTCACACAATAACACAAACTAGCTGCCGCTCTCTATTAATATTCAATCACTCTCAATCTTGCTTAATACAATGAACTCGGTGAGGGGTATTTATCCTAAATTTCTTGAGGTGCACACTCTCACCAAACTCATCTATCACATAACTCAACTTGCTCAACACTCACTTAATTGAATCTCTAACTCACTTACCAAATTTATCTATCACACAACTCAACACTTACTTAACTTATTGTTTAACTCTACATGTCGAAGTTAATTAACTATTTTAACAATACCGAACCCCAAGTTAAAAGATACTCCAATTAGATGTGAGCCTTGTAAAGATGTGAGAAATAATACCGCCACAAACTCAAAAAATGGGCATTCCCTGCGTTATGAAAGAAAAACCCAAAGAACATTGAGAGAAAGTACAACCCTGAGTACTTAAACACTAATATGAACGATCACGAAAGCAACTACAACAAAGTTTAAATGTAGTGGCAAGAGGCCAGGAAGATAATGAGTGACCTTGAAGCATTGTGGCAACCCAAAGCTTCAACCACCATTCGGTAATTTTTCAGAGATTCCAGGAGGCAATGAGCTGCAACGTTCTTGACGAGCATGCCTTGAGAGTTCCACTACCCTATGAACAAGGTACAAATTATATAATGGAATGCGAGTATGAGGGATTTGAGGAAGGGAAAGAAAAACATAGAACTTGCACAGAAAGGGAAAAGTGTCCTGGATGAAACCAAACTTCGACAAACCAAGGAAATGTTGAATGATGAGGCAATAGATGAGGTTAATTCTCTTGTTAGGGTGATCTCTTGCAATGGCCAATCCACCCTGAAAGAAGTTCTCCATATCCTAAGTGACAGAAGTAATGACCAGAGTGAAGATACCGGAGTGTATGAAATCACAAAGGGTAAGTATTGGACATTTAATAGGAGGGGCCTCGCGAGGTGACCCTTGTATCTTGAGTGGAGTTTTTCCATGCGGTTTCCATGCAGAGTCGATGAGAGGGCCTAGTTCGCTTTTTGAGAGCCACCAAGGATTTTGGCATATGAGGGACACACGTGAGTTATGTGGGCATGTTGTCATAATATGTTTTGGTGTAGTGTGATTCCCCTGAGTCGTTTAATTCCATTACCAGAATTATCAGCGATAAAACACTCCCATTGGGGATGGAGATTTATGTTGAATTTTCTGAACAATTTTGAACACATAGAGGAATAAAAATTCCTCAACTAAGCACAGAGATTCAATTCAGAAGATATGGATAGAGATGCATTAAAAACTATATTTCATTAAGCTTGAGAAACTATTACAAAGTTCCCTGAGAACTGTTGTTCTGGCTTTCAAAAAAAAATACACAGGTTGCTACAAACACAACGTTCTATTTCTCGCTCTCTATCTTCAAAGATATACACACTCAATGCATATTTGCGGTCTATTACAATGTTAATATATATATTGTAAATATGATATATTTACAATATATATTACATAAAAACATATGTTTATAACCTAATTTTCAAAATATATGTCGCGGCGTTTAAAGCATTAAAACATAAAACATTAACCTTAAAGTCTAAAACCTTATACAAATGTGTTTTCACAGACTTGAAACCTCTTTATGCAAAATGATTAACTGAGATTTATCACATCCATTTGGGACTATGCTGATTGTACATGCGATTGGTGCGATAGCCCTCCTATTGGCTGGTGGGTACACACACTGGTGGACTTCAAAACAAATTCAAAGCAGTTATGAGTTTTATCACATCCATTCTTGAGGGTGGTGACGTAGGCATGGTTTCGTGCGATACGCATGCTATTGGTTGGTGGGTTGTTGCGTTGGCATGGTGGGGACCTCCATTCATTGCGTGGGCTGTGGGCTATGGTGACAAGGCTCAAAACGATGCGAACAAGCGGTGGTTGGCTACGTGGATGGTGATGTGGACTATGGGCTCCACTTAAATGATGTGGCCCCTAATCAAATCAAAATAAACGATGGGATGATATATGTTTGGTGGATGAATTTAAGGCAAGTATGGCAGGGTTTTATGAAGCGGAGGTTGCGTGGTTCAAACCACGAAATCACATAGCAGAGCAAGCTACGACCTTAAATCCAAAAATTGATTTTGTAGGGTTATTCAAACTCGGATTGAATGCACAATGGAGTGCAATCTTAAACAAAAAATTTGCTGCCTTTTGTCCTTCAAATTCCCATCATAATTAAACTTTCATTGTCCCCCTGTTTGCAGTTGTAGTTGGAATTAATATTTCCAACACTCCCCCTTAATTTCAACTTCTGCATTCCCTTGCATACCCAGACACTTCGTGAGATAATTAAAAATTTTCTGCCCCAATGGTTTTGTCAATATATTAGCAAACTGCTCCTCTGTTCTGCAATGTTGCAAAAAAATTTCCCCATTATTCACTAGCTCTCTGATGTAGTGATACTTGGCATCAATGTGTTTCGTTCTCTTATGAAACACTGAATTCTTTGATAAAGCTATAGCTCAGTTGTTATCACAATAAACTATTGTGTCTTTTACCTGTTCATGACACAAAATTCTTAACATTATTCTCATCCAAACTTCTTGACATGTTCCTGGTAGCTGCCACATACTCTGCCTCTGTTGTTGATAAAGCCACAATTGACTGTTTCTTAGAAGCCCATGAAATGACTCCTGATCCCATATGAAAAACATATCCAGAGGTGCTTTTCTTGTCATCTATGCTTCCAGCCCAATCACTGTCAGTATATCTAATTAACTCAAAATTTTCTGAAGTGGTGTATAAAATTCCATACGTCTTTGTTCCTTTCACATACCTCATAATTATTTTTGCTGCTTGCCAATGTGCCTCCTTTGGCCTTTCCATAAATCTAGAAATTAAACTCACAACATGCATAATATCTGGCCTAGTTGCAGTCAAATACATGAGGCTGCCAACTATGCTTTTATATAAACTTGGATCAAAATCCTTGCTGTTGTCTTCTTTGTTTAGTTTCAATCCCATCACTGTAGGAGTAATTTCTCCCTTGCAATCCTGCATGTTAAATATTTCCAAAACTTCTTTCACATATTTAGCTTGAGAAATATAAATTTTATTTTCATTTTTCTCTACTTCTATTCCTAAGAAGTATCTCAAAAATCCCATGTCAGTCATCTCAAATTCATCCTTCATGACCGTTTTAAAATTCTCAATGAGGTAAGCATCATTACCTATGAATATAACATCATCAACATACAAAACAACAATGAGCATCTTACCATATTTCTCTTTGACGTATAATTTGGGTTCTCTTTCACATTTCTCAAACCCATTTTCCAGTAGATAGGCATCTATCCTACTGTACCATGCTCTTGGTGCTTGTTTCAGCCCATACAGAGCTTTCTTCAATATGCATACCTTGTGCTCTTGGCATTTTTTCTCATATTCTAGAGGTTTTTCAACATATACCTCTTCCATCAATACTCCATTTAGGAATGCTGATTTCATATCCATTTCGTAAAATTTCCACTTTTGTTGTGCTACTATGGACAACACTTCTCTTACTGTTTCCATTCTTGCAACTGGTGCAAATGTTTCTTCATAATCTCTTCCTTGTTGCTGCTTGTAGCCTTTGACAACAAGTCTGGCCTTGTGCCTTTCAATCTTACCTTCAAAATTTCTTTTGGTTTTATAAACCCATTTCACTCCAATAACTTCCTTGCCTTTTGGGAGATCAACTAATTCCCATGTCTTATTCTTCTCTATGGCATTTATCTCTTCATCCATAACATCTATCCATTTCTTATCTTTTATTGCTTCTTCAAAATGAATAGAATCTTATACATGACAATATAATGCAAATAAAGAATTCATACCTTCTTCTTGTTCATAAATTTCATTCAGACTTCTGAATCTAGTTCCTCTTTCACTTGTTGAACTTATTCTTGTAGAAGCACTTAAATATTCTCCTTGTGATGCGCTTGGAGAAGCACTGTCATCACTTCTCAAGGGTGTTCTCATACTTTTTTTTGGTGTCCCTTGTTGTCCTTGTGTTGGTGGAGGTGGTGCTGCTAATGAGGGATGTCTTTTAGCCATTTCTTCCTCATCTTCATCATGACACAAACAACTTTTTACATTCACTATTTTCTCAATGCTTCCATCCCAAGCTTCTTCCTCAATGAACTGTACATCTCTGCTTATCATAAATTTCTTGGTGGATGGGTTATACAACCTGTATGTCTTGGATTCTTCATTGTATCCAACAAATATGCACTTCTCCCCCTTACTGTCCAACTTCTTCCTTAGCTGATCTGGAATGTGTGTATAAGCCACACAACCAAAAACTCTCATGTGGGTGACAAACTATTTTATGCCACTCCATGCTTCTTCAGGAACTCTGTTCATTACACTCTTTGTTAGGCATCTATTCAGCACATATGCTGCACAATGTACAACTTCAACCTAATATTCATTTAGAAAATGTTTTGCCTTCAGCATACTTCTTACCATGTCCATGATGGTTCTATTTTTTCTTTCAGCAACTCCATTTTTTTGTGGTGTATACCTTGCTGTAAATTGCTTATGAATCCTATTTTATCTACAAAAACACATAAATTATTTGGAGATATATTCTCCTCTGTCTGTCTTTAAGGCCTTGATATGTTGCCCATTTTGATTCTCTACAAGAGCTTTAAAGTGGAAGAAATTATCAAACACTTCACTCTTAAATTTCAAGAAATAAACCCATGTTTTTCTTGTGAAATCATCAATGAAGGTCAACATATAGTGGCTCCTTTCTTCAAATCTGCTCTCATCTTGAGATGAAACATTTTGTTTCTTGTCATCTTCACTTGTGCAATGCATTTCTTGCTTAGTGGTTTATCCATGATGGTGCATACATCATCTTCAAAGAAAACATTGTAGGATTTCTGAATGAGTTGTCTAATGCTAAAGAGCTTACACTTCATACCAGGCACATAGTATACATTTGATATGGATTTATTTTCTCCTTTCTTTGTAAAAACACTTACTCTGCCTTTCCCCATGAAAAATACCTTACTATCTGTCCCCAATGTTACTTGAGATTTCACATTCTCGTTAATCATGGAAAACATAGAAATGTTTTCAGTCATATGGTTGCTACATCCTGAATCTAGAAACCACATATCTTCATTTTTCTCTTCATACTAGGCACATAATATATATCTGATATGTTAGGTCCTTATATTACTAGTATAGTATCTTATTTTTGTTAGTGTAACCCCCTTATTGTTATTGTTATACTCTTGTAACCCCCATATTTTTATTATTGTGCCCTTGCATTATTATTGTTCGGTCAGCTAGGATTACATTGTGGCTCCACTAGGATTACATTGTGGCCCCATGGACTCCTATATATAGAGAGGAGGTTTTTTCATTTGTATCATCCAAGAATTGTTCATTTATGTAATGTATTAGAGGTTTCCCCCTTAAAGTGGCTAATTTCTAAGGCGTTGATCTCTCTTTTCTTCTATTTTTGGAGCTTGTTTAATAACATTTGGTATCAAAACTTTGGATTCTAGGGTTTCGCTGCTCTAAACAGGTCATTGTGGAATTTTCGAAATAAATTTTTTTTCTACGAAGGTTCATAAGCGAAAATGTTTATAGTGCGAAACCAAAATCCTGAGGAACATCGTCGCAAAATTTCAGAGCTTGGTTCATAATATTTTTGGAGATATGATTTGTGGAAGTTAGGGATTTTTGCAGGCTCCTCAATTTAACCTAAATAGGTCATCACAGAATTTTCATTATAACTTTATTTCTACGAGGTTTTAGAAGCTGAAATTTTCATAGAACAGAGATGAAAGCCTGAGGAACCTCCTGTAAAAAAATTAGATCTTGGTTCACAATATTTTTGGAGATATGAGCTGTGGAAGTTAAAATTGTTTCAGGCTCCCAAATTTCATCTCAAAGAGGTGACCGTGGGAAAAACATCATAACTCTCTCTCTAAGCATCGGATTTGGATTCTGTAAAAAGTGGCTGCAATAAAACATGATATAGTTTTCTCTATATCAATTTCAGAGCCGAAGGATGAAAAAATGACACATGGAAAGTCATACAAGTTCGCTCTACTGAACTATTCCATAATTAGGTCATCGTAGGAGATTGAGAATAACTTTGTCTTCAAGAATCCAAATCAGGTCAGACCTGTGGCATTTGAAAGAAGATTTAGAGGGCTAATTCAAGGCTGAATTTCATATATTTAATATCCAAAATCGCAGAGATAATTTAGTTTCAATATCAAGCTCCTCAAAATCAAGAAAAAGGTGTGTATTTTTTTTTCAAATTGCATAAGTCTTGTTTGAAAAATCAGTTCTAGGTGATTCCAAAAGCCTATTGAGCATAGATATCAATATTGGGTTCTAAAATGCCTCCTAAAAAGAATTCAACACCCATTAAGCCTTCAGAAGGCTCTACTATTACTCATGAAGACGAAGAAATTCAACATGAAATATCAAAATTCCAAGAGCAAGTGCACCAAATTTCGCTATCACAAAGAGCAACAACAAATGAAATGGAAGTTTTGAAGAAAGGCATGGAAACTAAGATGGATGGTTTGAAGAAAGGCATGGAAGCTAAGATGATTGGTTTGTAAGCTAATATGGATGGCATGGAAGTTGGCATGGAAGCTAAGATTGATGAAAAAATGGAAAACATGAAGAATGATCTAAAAGTACACATCGAAGGTTTGGAAAAGTTGATATAAGAAATGTTTCCTAATGGCGAAAAGATAGTAGAGGATACTCATGATGAGAACAAAATAAATGTTAATCGTGATTTCATAAACTCTAATGTTGGATTAAAGAACCACCATATTCCAAATATGGATATGAGGAAGTTTGATGGCAAGGATCCCGTAACATGGATACTACAGATGGAGCAATATTTTGATCTCAATAATGTGCAAAACACACAAAAGTTACGCATTGCAACTTTACATTTAGAACAAAATACATTTGTATGGTATCGATGGCTTTGCTCCCGTAAAAAATTTGTCACTTGGTCAATTTTTACGGAGGAAATGATAGCACATTATGAGGATACAAAGAGCAACACCTTCTTTAGCCAATTGATAAATCTCAAACAAAAGGGTTTAGTGGGGCAGCACATTGAGGACTTCCAAAAAATTGAATATAAGGGTAACTGATCTTACAGAGGAACACAGGATTGATCTCTTCCTAGGCACTTTAAAGGATAACATCCAACATGAAGTTCGCGTTTTGGAACCTGATTCATTGGAGAAGGCATTCAGGTTGGCAAGAAAAGTTGAATGTAAAATTAAGGCGACAAGGAAGCCTACCACTCAATTCTATAAAGAAGGAAGTGTTGCTACGCCTAGATTTCCACAACCTACAAGGTTGACACCACAACAATTGGAAGAAAAAAGAGCAAAAGGGCTTTGCTACAGTTGTGATAGCAAATACACTAAAGGTCATAAGTGTGTCGAGAAGAAATTATTTTACATAGATTGTGAAGAGGAAGAAGAAAATGAACAAGAAGAGGATATACACCAGGAACCAACCCTAGAAGAGGAAGAAATGAATCCGACCATATCGTGTAATGCACTGGCAGGAATTACCACTCCGCAAACTCTCAAGATAGAAGGAAATATCAAGAAGAAAAAGGTAATAGTGTTGATTGATTCAGGTAGCACCCATAATTTTATTCATTGTAAGGTAGCCAAGGAATTAAATTGTTTCCTATACCCAACACCAGAATGTCAAGTGATGGTTTCAAATGGAGGAACTATAAATTGCTCTAGAAAATTCCATAATATCAAGCTAACCATGGGGGAATATGTATTGAATAGTCCAATTCTTTCCATTCCTATGGGAGGTGCTGATGTTGTACTAGGAGTACAATGGTTACAATCTTTGGGGACGGTAGCTTTTAATTTTCAAGAAATTTTCAAGAAATTTTTTTCAGAAGGAAAGGAAGCCGAATTACGGGGTATTGCGGGGAAGCCAGGAAGGATAATAAGCTCTAATGTCATGACAAAGCTTCTAAAGAAAGAACAGCGAGGCGTAATTGCACAATTATGCTCACTAGAAGTTCTAACATCAAAATCATCTATTTCTGTAGATCTCCAACAAGTCTTGGACAATCATTCCAAGGTGTTTGAAACTCCCAAAGGACTCCCACCTATTCGTGATCATGATCATGCTATTCATTTGATTTCAGGAAGTGTTCCTCCAAACATCAGGCCTTATAGATATCCTTATGTCCAAAAGAGCGAAATTGAACGTATGATTGCAGAAATGTTAGAGGCGGGTATAATTCAACCTAGTCAAAGTTCTTTCTCTCCTCCTGTAGTATTGGTACACAAGAAGGATGGATCATGGCGAATGTGTCCGGATTATAGGGAGCTCAATAAGCTCACCATTAAAGAAAAATTTCCCATTCCTGTGATTGATGAATTATTGGATGAATTACATGGAGCAATTTATTTTACCAAGTTGGATCTTCGTTCAGGATATCATCAAATTAGAATGAAGACCGAAGATATTCCAAAAACAACATTTCGAACTCATGAGGGTCATTATGAATTTTTGGTCATGCCTTTTGGCCTTACCAATGCACCTTCTATATTTCAAGGGTTGATGAATTCCATTTTCAAACCCTTCCTTAGAAAATTTGTGCTAGTATTTTTTGATGATATACTAATCTACAGCAGGTCTTGGAAGGATCATGTTCAACATGTTGACAGGGTGCTCAAACTAGTGGAGGAGAAACAATTATATGCAAAAACATCCAAATGTTTCTTTGGAGTACAAGAGGTGGAATATCTAGGTCATATTGTATCTCACAAGGGTGTTAAGGTAGACCCTAACAAAATTAAAGCCATTAAAGAATGGAAATTCCCCACAACCATAAAGCACTTGCGCAGATTTCTCAGGTTAACAGGGTATTATCGCAAGTTTGTTAAGAATTATGGGAGAATAGCAACACCTCTAACAACATTATTGAATAAAGTGTCATTTTCATGGACTCCTAAAGCAACTAAGGCGTTTGAACATCTTAAAGAGGCAATGTGCCTAGCACCAGTCTTAGCTACGCCAGACTTCACAAAAACCTTTATTGTGGAATGTGTTGCCTCATGAAATGGAATTGGTGCCGTTTTAATGCAAGAAGGAAGACCCATTGCTTTTGAAAGTCATTCAATCAAAGGAAAGTATTTACAAAAGGCTATTTATGAGAAGAAAATTTTGGAAATACTACATGCACTAAAGAAATGGAGACCTTACCTAATGGGAAGACACTTCAAGGTAAAAACTGATCATGATAGTCTTAAACACTTTTTGGAACAAAGACTATCTTTAGAAGAGCAGCAAAAATGGGTTACAAAGATGTTGGGTTTTGACTTTGAAATCATCTACAAAAAAGGGAAGCTAAATGTTGTTGTAGATGTGCTTTTAAGAAAGGATGAAGAGGTGGAAGCATTTCTTTGTGCCATTTCTATTATCCAACCAGATTGGATAACCGAAGCAAGGGATGAATGGAAGAAGGACAAAGAAGTTTGGACACTCATTCAAAAGTTGCAGCAAGATCCTAGTACATCTGATACATTTAGTTGGAAAAATTATTCCTTATGGTACAAAGATCGCTTATATATTTGCAAGAATTCCCAACTAAAACAAAAGATTCTTTTGGAATTGCACACTTCTCCTTTAGGAGGACACTCAGGATTTTTAAAAACTTACCCTATGGTGAAGAAAGAATTTTTTTGGGATGGCCTTAAATCTGCTATTCAAAAGTTTGTGGAAGAATTTTTGGTTTGCCAGCAAAATAAAGTTGAGACAATTAAGACCCTAGGTCTTCTACAACCTTTATCCATTCCAAGTCAATGTTGGGAGGAGATTTCAATGGATTTTATCACAGGTTTACCTAAGTCTGAAGGAATGAGTGTCATCATGGTGGTAGTTGATAGACTTACCAAGTATACACACTTTTGTGCATTATCTCATCCATTTAAAGCAAGTACAATTGCTACTACATTTATGGAAACAATTCAAAAGCTACATGGAAACCCGAAGATTATTGTAAGTGAAAGAGATCCCATTTTTACAGGAAATTTTTGGACGGAATTATTTTATTTTTTGGGCACTCAACTAGCTCATAGCTCACCTTATCATCCTCAATCCGATGGTCAAATATAGATAGTGAATAAATGTTTGGAAGGATATCTTTGTTGTTTTGTATCTGATAAGCAAGAAAAATGGGTCAAGTGGTTACCTTTCGCTGAATGGTGGTATAACACTTCCTTCTATACTGTAGCAAAAATGACCCCATTTATGGCACTTTATGGATATCATCCACCGTTCATCACATCTTCTTTAAGGGAAAATTCCAAGGTTCAAGCAGTGGAGGATCACATCGAGCATCAACAAGAAGTTCTTCAACTCTTAAAGAATAACCTAAATTTGGCACAAAATCGAATGAAACAACACGCAGATCAACATCGCAGTGAGATAAGTTTTAATGTGGGAGAATGGGTATTTTTATGGCTACAACCTTACAAACAAATGTCCCTCAAGCAAGCTAAGAAGAATAATAAATTATCGCCAAAGTACTATGGTCCTTACAAGGTGTTGCAAAAGATTGGTACTGTGGCATACAAATTGGAGCTTCCTACTTCTTCATGAGTGCATCCAGTTTTCCATGTTTCATGCTTAAAAAAGGTTATAGGGGACAAACTTCTAGTTCAAACAATATTTCCAGAACTTGATGAGGAAGGAAAAACCATATTGGAACATGAAGCAGTCACGGAAACAAGAACTCGAAAACTACGAAATCGATCAATTTCAGAGTATCTCATCAAATGGAAGAACTTACCCACTGAAGATTCTACATGAGAGGATGATAATTTTATGCAGAAGCACTTGGAGCTACTCAAACGTAACTGAGGACAACACTTTTTTGAAGGAGAGGAGAATGTTAGGTCCTTATATTACTATTATAGTCCCTTATTGTTGTTAATGTAACCTCCTTATTGTTATTGTTGTACCCCTGTAACCTCCATATTGTTATTATTGTGCCCTTACATTATTATTGTTAGGTCGGCTAGGATTATATTGTGGCCCCACTAGGATTACATTGTGGCCCCATGGACTCCTATATATAGAGAGGAGGTTTTTTCATTTTTATCATCCAAGAATTGTTCATTTATGTAATGTATTGGAGGTTTCCCCCTCGATGTGGCTGATTTCTAAGGCGTTGATCTCTCTTTTCTTCTATTTTTGGAGCTAGTTTCATAACATGAAACATTTTTTTTCTTGTCATCTTCACTTGTGCAATGCATTGCTTTCTTGGTGGTTTATCCATGATGGTGCATACATCATCTTCAAAGAAAACATTGTAGGCTTTTTGAATGAGCTGTCCAATGCTCAAAAGGTTACACTTCATACCAGGCATATAGTATACATATGATATGGATTTCTTTTCTCCTTTCTTTGTCAAAACACTTAATCTGCCTTTTCCCATGACAGAGACCTTATTATCTATCCCAAATGTTACTTGAGACTTCACATTCTCATCAATCATTGAAAACATGGAAATGTTTCCAGTCATATGGTTGCTACATCCTGAATCTAGAAACCATATATATTCATTTTTCTCTTTAGCCATATTACATGCTAAAAACAAATTCTCTTGACTCATATTTTCCTTAGTAAAGTTAGCACTAGGTCTATTACCTATGTCACTCTGTTTCTTCCCACAGTCATTGGCATAATGGCCATACTTCTTACAGTAATGACATTGGACTTGGGATTTTTCATACCTTTGTCCATGTGCTTGATTTTGTCTATCTTGTTGGCTGCTGCCTTGGCTTTGATTCTGCCTTTGATTGCTGCCCCCTCCACTTGTATTTGCAGGGCTGTTTCTTCCTCTGTTTTGGCTTTTGCCTCTTCCTTTTTCTCTTTAGTTTCCTCTGCCTTGACCTCTTCCTCTTCCAAAGGACATTTGGGTCTTGAAGACATGCTCCAAAGATGAGTTTGCTATTATACCCAATTTTTGTTCATGTGTCATCAATGATGCATGAATTTCATCAACAGTAAACTTTGAGAGATCCTTTTTCTCTTTAATGGTTGTTACTATCACATCAAATTTTGAGGGAAACCTCCTCAACACTTTCTCCACTATTCTTATTTTTTCTATTGTCTCTCCATGAGATCTCATTTGGGTAACCAACCCAATAAACAAAGTGAAGAATGAGTCTACTGTGTCAGACTCTTTCATGCAAATGACTTCAAAATCTCTTCTCATTAATTGAGGGTTTGTTGTCTTTACCTTCTCCATACCTTGATAAGCTGTCTAGAGGGTATCCCATGCATCCTTGGAAGTACACTTTCATGCACTGTCTGATAGAGATATAAGAGAGCCTTTGAGTAATTCTTCCTATTACTCTTCAGAAAATCCTTCTCTGCCCGTGTTAAGGCATTATATTCTTGTTCATCTGCTGGTTCTTCTAAACCATCTTCAACTAGCTCCCATAAATTTTGAGAGGCAAAAATGACTCTCATTGTGATTGCTCAATAGTCATAGTTCTTCCCATTAAACTGTGGGAGTTGAGTATTTCCCATACTCGTGCTTGTGATGGATCCTGCTATGGCTAGCTCACTGAACTATTCTTTTAAACTTGATTGTGTTTCTTAAATAAACCTTCTCACCACTGAGAGATTAAACTTTGTTTTCAAAAAGACTTCTCTGGACTGCACTTTTTAAACAAACACAAAACTCTGTTTTGTTGAGCCTTTACACTGCTGGTCAAAAGCTTCAACAAAAAACTCCTTCCTTCCTTCAACTTCTTTGTCAGATTCAAAAAGCCTAGACTAGCTCCGATACCATTTTGAAATTTCTGAACAATTCTGAACACACAGAGGAATAAAAATTCCTCAATTAAACATAGAGATTCAATTCAGAAGATATGGATAGAGATGCATTAAAAACTCTACTTCATTAAGCTTGAGAAACTATTACAATGTTGCCTTAGAACTGTCGTTCCGGCTTTAAAAAAAAAATATACAAGGTGCTATCTCACGGTTTTGGAGTCCAATTAGCCTGGAGCAAAATGGATGCAATAAGGTTAATCAACCAGTTTGCACAAATACGGTTGAAGTCTGCAAAATGCATATATATAAGGTTTCAAACCTTTGGTTAATATTTAAATGTTTTATGTTATATAAACGCGATGTAAAAAGGTTTTAAAACCTTGATATATATATATTTTTTTATATTAAAATAAAGTTTTTTTTTATTAAAAAACCTTTAGGTTATAAGCATATATGTTATATAATAAATATTCTATATTTACAAAATATATATATATATATATATATATATATATATATATAAAAAGAAAAAATAATTGTATTAAGCCTCAAGGCAGAATAGAAAGAGAAGAGAGTGAGACAGACTTTTCAAGAGTTTCAAGAGCAGGCGTTAACAAAAATTCTGAATGTAATCCAGAACACACTATTCATTCCAACAATTTAAGACTTACAATAGTTATGAAAAGACATTAGAAAATATTCAACTATATCAAAAGTTGGTGTGACCCAAAATAAGCCAACAAATACTCTACCTAAATTAAAAAGCCACGGTTCAAAACTGATAACAATGGGGAGGAGAAAATAAAAATAAAAAATCCAATCTAACACGATTAAATATAATTGAAAATAATTGAATTATATTTAACATGGCATATCTATGTATCGTTAACGTTTTACCTACGATCCACCAGGTCCCCTAGTTTTGCCGCGTTAAATGTCGCTATGCGAGTAGTTATAGGGTCCCGTTTATTTCACACCAGTAGGTCATTTTTCTTTCGTCGAATTGAGAGAAAAACAGTGTTTATTGGGCTGATCTGTAGATCCATTCAGACGCAGACAATATTGGATTACACAAACGAGCTTTTGTTTATAGTTTGAAATAAATCTCCACTACTATTAATTTCAAATCAATCTTTCATAACTTGGCTCAAGCAATATGAATCTCCAAAGTAACAATCGTTGTAATTGAACTGTCCTGATTATGTGTGAATTAGGGATTCAATGCACATTCAGCTGGAGTTACAGGAAACCTGCCGGATCTGTCGTGACAGTAGTCGTAAATGATGTGGTTTTTGCGAACCCAATCAAGTTTACTGAGTTGCTGCTCATTTAGACTTTGAAATTCGTATTGATCCCACCAATGATCGGCACAGGGCGGAGATGAATTAGATGACACGCTGCATGCATCGACTTCAAAGGATTGATAAGAGGCAACAAAGGGAGCTTGACTCCAATCTGTTTTAACCCTTCCTCCGTCGGTAGCCCAATCTTCCCCGTTCCAAAGGCTGGCGATTATCCTCATGGGTCTACTATTCGGATATGGAACACCCGCAGCTTCTTCATTGTTCTTGAATGCCCTGATGGGGACAGAATCTATCCAAAATCTGATCACAGAATGCAAAACATATATATATTAGCTGCCAATAATGGAAAATAACATTAATAAAGTCTAGAGATACAATTAAATTATACATTCACAGCTTCTGTTTGTTTTGTTCATGGTGCACATACACGATTTGTTTGTGGTTCCAAATAATTGAATAGTTATGGAAGTCTTCTGTGGGATCAAACCACAAATGGAATCTTTGTTCTCTGTTCCCAACTCCACTTGCAAAGACGTTGGTTTGTAGAATGTAAGGATTCCCCGGCAGATTTCCCAGAAATTCGTAGTCAAGTTCATCGTGGGCAGACCCTTTTGATGACATCTGAACTCAAAATAACACCAATCTTAATAATGATAATAATAATGTAATTTAAATTCAAAGTCAAGTCAGAAAATAATAATTTGGTATAATGATAATAATAATGTAATTTAAGTTCAAAGCCAAATCTGAAAATAATTTGGTATATGAGAATTTTTTTTGTTTGTAGAATAAGAAACTAGACCAATTGAGTAAGAAAGTGATTTCACTACATAGTTTATTTCTTTTAGATGTGTACATAAGAAAGTGATTTCACTATATAGTTTATTTCTTCTAAATTTGCACATATAAATTTAAATATATAACTTCTTACTATGGATTTGCACATGTGGATTTGAATATGTAACTTTTTACTTTAAAAAAATTAAATTTTCAATATTGAGATTTAAATTATGTTTACTAGAAAAAGACATCTTTATCTCAGATCTATTGCAGATTCCCAGATATTCTTGGAATCCTAGATATTGAAATTTAAATTACTTTTATCAGAACCATTCTTATATTATATGAATTGTAAATTCTAAGATATTTTTTTAATCTGAGGTATTCAAAAATTATAAGATTTCAAGATATTCCCAAAATCTACAATGAACATAAGTTCATCAATCAAAAAATCAAAGATTAAGTTTTGGTAAAATCAATTAAAAACAAAAAGCTGCGAAGCGACCATTCCCAAAATAGACAATGTACATAAGTTCATCAATCAAAAAATCAGAAATTAGGTTTTAGTAAAATCAGTTACATAATATGAACTGACTCTTCCCAAAATCCACAAAATATTTCCAAAACCCACAATGGACACAAGTTCATCAATCAGAAAATCAGGTTTTCCAAAATCCACAATGTTCATCAATGAGAAAATCAGAAATTAGGTTTCTTTAAAATCAATTAAAGACAAAAAGATTCCTTACATAATATGAAGTGACTATTCCAAAATCCACAAGATATTTCCAAAATCCACAGTGGACATAAGTTCATCAATCAGCAAAATCAGAAATTAGGTTTTCCAAAATCCACAATGGACATAAGTTCAGAAAATCATAAAAATTATGTTTTAGTAAAATCAACTAAAGACAAAGAGCTGCTTACATAATATGAAGTGACTGTTCCTGCCGAATTTCCAGACATCAGCTTGATTTTCATGCTCACCCAGCCGAATATGTATTCATTTTTCGACTGAAAACCAGAACCTGGTGAAACAACTAGAATTATTATTACTTTTCCCATCAATGCATATGGAATTATGGATGTCCATGAAAAGGAAATATTGTACCTGAGGCTTGATTCATAGTGAGCTGGGCTGTTTCCCCATTATTCCACAATTTAACGGTTCCCCATGAAATATCGAAATTATCGTTGAAACTGGAGGATTTTACTGAGGATAGTATCAGAATCAGAAGTAAACTTATATATACTAATTTTCGTGAATATATTCCAAACCCAATAAGCCTTACACAACTCTTCATTCCAAATCCTATAAGCCTTGCACAACTCTTCATTGCTGATGCTGGAATTTAAAGGCCTGCTAACAATTCAATTTCTGGCAGAAGCGAATTCCATGGCCATATATATAAGTAATAATCATATAATGATTAGTATAGAGATTCTATGATTATTCAAATGACACATCAGAGATTGGTAAAATTTGGTGAAAAGGGGGCAGGTATTACCGTCTCTGCGGTAGCTAAGATCAGGCAAAATCTTGACACGCCAACAATGAAGCACTGTACTTTCAAATATTCACCATATCCAACTGTCACGTGCTCAAGAAATTCTCAAGAAATTCTAACAATCTGCGCAGAGTGCTTCATAATTGGCTGAAAATCCAACGACTCTTCTGTTGTGTAATGACTTTTAGCGTTCATGATTAGGCGTGTTACGTTGCATCATGATAGAAGTGGCATTTACACGCAGGCTATTTTCACGGGTTTAAAAGTTTTAAAATATGAAGATCGTCAGAGGACGTTGAAGTATTATTTATGATTGCTGTTGGATTTTCATACTCATGGATCACGTGGACTATGATTTATTATCTTGGGATCTATATTGGGATTATTTAAGAGGTAATGATAATTAGGTTGAAAGTTTATTAATGTTTGTTGGTTTTGGTGTAATGGAAAATTTAATATGGTATTAGAGTTTTTATCTGCATTAGATTCTATTCAGTTTCAAAAGGTGTTGGATTTTTGGATTTTCACATTGACATCTTTGGGGATCGGTCATGTAGACTAATCCTCACCCTAGATTCACACTGGAACAACTCAAAAGGTAATGATAATGAGTTAAAAGTTCACTAATGCCTACAAATTTTCGTGTATGAAAAACTGAACATGGTATTAAAACCTTGACCTAAGTTTGATTCTATTCCCCAATTTGAATTTAAGCCTTAAACCAAATTCAATTCTATTCCCCAATTTGCTTTTGAGATTCAGAGTCACCTGAATTCTATTTCCTAATTTAAATTTGAAATTCACACTCACCACCTTGAAAATCCATGACCTTGGAAATCCATCACATGGACTAAACTATTTTCAATCACCATGGAAATCCATCACACTAACCTAACAGTTGGCACTTTGATATCTGATGTGAAGTAAATGGAATCGTTGTTGAAGGCACATTTCAGATATTATCAAATTTCCATGGCTGTCACAGTCGACAGTTGTCCAAGACGGAAGTTTCGTTTTGATTCTAGAACGTCTACGTTATTTCTTCTCAAGCCTGTGAATTGGCTTAAAACAGAAACATTTGCTGAGAAGGATTCGCCATCGAAAACTGGCAAGCATTCAACAAAGTACATAGAATTAGGACTATGGTTATCTGGTTATTATCATCGTCAAATCTTCAATTACCCTGAAATTATTTCCCATGAAGGGTAGTTATCTTCTTGTGACCGAAGCGTTTACACAAGGGATGAAGGGTTGTGTTGGTTGTTGTGAGCAAACTTTTTTTTGTTTTTTTAAAATAAAATTTAGCATAATTTAGGAATAATTTGGAAATGTGATAAATATGAAGTAAATCAAACAATTCATTCAACTAAATATTTATGAATCACAGCATTGATTTTTCGCTTCATGTCTTTTCATATTTCGATGTTATTTTTTAATCTACACTTTTCAGATTTCAATGTTATTTTTAAATCTACAATTCACAAAAGAATAACCATTTTTATTTAGCTTTGAAATATTAAAAATATTAACAAAATATTTTGATAATTTAATCATTTTCTATTTTATTTGGCTTTGTAAATTTAAGAATATTTACAGAATCAATATGAACAAAATTAAATAGCTAACTTCAACTATATTCATCATATTTATGTATATAGATGAGACATTTAGAATTAGAATTAAAAAAATTATGCTAATGGTTTCATCATCATTCAATGAACATAAAAGAATCAAAAGAAATCATATTAAACCAATACTAATTTTTTAAATCAATTTTTTTTCGCCAATTGTTTCACTCCCAAACCATTAATAACCATCTATTTCTTATTGCTAACTACAATTAATATCATTAGTATTTATTATGGTCCTATACGCGCATAAATTCATTTTGGGAAAATAATTCAAAAATAAAGTAGTGTAACAAAATCCATTGAGTTGATATTCTAATTCTCATGGATGTGACGTTAACTTTACAATTTTTTTTTTTGGCAAATGCAGGATCATTTTATTTCTAATTCAAATAAATTTGACTAGATTTAGGAGTCTTTCATTTATTAAGTGAGTTGGTTCTCCGGTTGTTAATTATGTGTGATTTTTATGTTTTTTTGGGAATTTAATAATGGTTGTAATATTGACATAATTGGTGTGTAATCATATCTTCAACTAGATATTTGGGGTTGAGTGAGTTAAAGATTTTAGGATTAGTCATATCTCTAGAGAGGATTTGGTGGATATAAAGGATCTTTAGGGTGATAAAATGTGATGTTGAATTGATAAATAAAAAATCCACTGGTCAACTCTACGAAAGAGAGTCTAAACCAAGAGTCTAGCTCTGCAGAACGCTCTACATTCTCAATAAAACTCAAGCATTATATAGCATACATGGATATAGGGAAGTTAGAACCATACCTTAATAAATAGAACTTAATTCCTATCCTAAGATTTCGTGAACCAACTCACACTAAATAAGGATTCTCCATTATCATTCAACACTTCCCCTTAATGGAGAAGGGGTTCACAAATATGCCTAACATCTCCCTAAACATTTCAAACTTAATTTTACCAAGAGGCTTAGTGAAAATGTTAGCAACATTATCACATGTTTTACAATATACAATATGAATTTCTTTAGATTGAAATTTCTCCACGACAAAATGGAATTGTGTATCAATGTGTTTAGTTTTCTTGTGAAACACTGGATTATTAGCAAGTTTGATTGAGCTCTCGTTGTCACATCTGATTGTTGTTGCATCTTTCTGTTCTTCCCTGACATCCTGGAGAAGTCTCTGCAACCAAACTCCCTCACATGTTGTTGCACACATAGCTTGATACTTTACTTCCGCTGAATACAAGGAAACTGTGTTATGTTTTTTACTGCTACATGTGATCACCGAGGATCCAATGCTGAATTCATAGCGTGTTATGGATCTTCGGTCGTCTACATTTCTAGCCCAGTGGGAATATGTAAATCCTGTCAATCTAACATCAAAAGAATCAATATAAATAATACTATAATCTACAGTTCCTTGTAGATACCTTAAAACACCTTTCACTGCATTCCAATGGCTCTCAAGTGGCTTGGACATAAATTGACTTAGCACACTAACTGCATAAGCCAAATCCGGTCTAGTAGTGGTTAGGTAGATTAGAATCCCAACCAGTTGTCGATAAAGTGTCGCATCTGCCTCTTTAGAGTCATCCTCACTTTAAAGTTTAATGTTCTATTGTAATGGTACTGTTGCAGGCTTGCACTAATCCATCCTTAATCCTTCCAGTAGACCTCTGACATACTTACCCTGGGAAAGAAAAGTCTGTCCTTAATCTCTCCAAATCTCAAGACCCAAACAATATCTTAATTCACCAAGGTCTTTCATTTCGAACATTTGTGACATTTTCTAATTGATTTCTTTGATAAGATCAATAGCATCGCCTGTAATAATTAGATCATCTACATACAAAGAAATCAACACTATGCGCCTCTTTTCATCTTTCACAGTATACGTGCATTAGGGTCATTTTTACTTCTATTGTAATTTTGTTGTAGAAAAAATGAATCAATATCTTCATACCATGACCTGGGTACTTGTTGTAGTCCATATAAAGCTTTCTTTAATCTACAGACTAAATGTTCTTTCCATTTCTGGACAAACCCCTTAGGTTGCTCTAGGTAAACCTCCTCTTTCAACTCCCTATTTAAAAATGCAGATTTTACATCCAATTGGTGAATTATCTAATGTTCTCTAGTAGCTAAAGAAATCATCATTATGATAGTGTTTAGTTTAGCTACGGGGGCGAAGGTTTCCTCATAGTCAATACTTTCTTTTTGTGAATACCCCTTTGCTACCAATCTAGCTTTTAATTTATCTATGGTTCCATCTGCATTAATCTCGGGTTTATACAACCATTTACATCCTATGGTTTGTTTCCCTTCAGGTAGTTCAACCAGCTCCCAAGTGTTATTTTTTAGAATAGATTCATATTCCTGTTCCATAGTTGCTTTCTATTCACTACATTGATTTTCTTCTCTATAACTATAAGGTTCAACAACATTCATCATACTATTTATAAAGAGGTTCTCTCTATATCTAGCAGGAAATTGAATCTGCCTACCTGATCTTTTAAGCATTGGTGTAGCTTCCAATCTGTTTTGAATATCCTTTGAAGGACTCAGCTTGATTGTTGTATTTGAACTTTCTGCTTCTGTCTTTTCCTGCTCCTCACAGCTGTTACTTGTTTCTTCACTTCCTTCCACCAAGAATGGAATATCCCATTCCTCATTGATTTTATTTGATTCATCAGAAACTTGCTTATGGAACATGGCATCTGTATTAACAAAGATCTTGTGAGTAGAGGGATTAGATAATCTATAAGCTTTAAATTGTGAAAAATACCCTACAAAGGTACATCTAATAGCTTTTGAATCTATTTTTCTTCTGTCTTCCTTCGGAATGTGGGAAAATTATTTAGACCTAAATACTCTTAAATGTTTTACTGCGTGCTTGAATCCATACAATGCTTGAAAATGAATTTTAAACTCGAGACTTCTTGTAGGACTCCTATTTTTCAAGTAAACTGCAGTATTCAAAGTTTCAACCTAAAAACCATTCAAAATACCCTTACCTTTCAACATGCTCCTAGCACACTCCACCAATGTTCTGTTCTTTCTTTCCGCTACTCCGTTCTGTTGAGGAGTATGGGGTACTGTGAATTGTTGTAATATTTCACGGTCTTTACAATACTTGGTAAGTTCCTCTTTCCTGTATTCTCCCCCTTGATCAGAGCGGAGAATTTTTATGTGCTTCCTGATTTGCTTTTCCATCATATATCTGAACTACTTAAAGTATTCAAATACGTGACTTTTATTACTCATAAAATATTCCCAAGAAAACTTTGTGCAGTCATTAAAAAAAAATAGAAAATACAGTGCACCTCCTAATGACTTTGTTTGCATGGGTCCACATAGGTCAGTGTGAACCAATTAAAGTATCTCTCTCTTTTTATTTTTTACTTGAAATGGGTATGCTCTATGCATCTTTCCTAACACACAAGAATCAAAATCATTATGAACTTGTTTTAATGTAGGAAGAAATATTACCATTTCCTTTTTCTGAAGTAACAACAAATCATTTTTCAGTTGATGTGATCAAGTCTCTGGTGCCATAGCCCTTCTGTAGTCAAACTTGATACTGATAAAGCTCGGTCTGGTGCTGTCCTCACATCCAATTTGTACAGACCCTCTGTTCGAATGCCTGAAGCAATAGTCTTCATTCCATCCAAAAAATATTTAATATAGCAATTATATTTAAAAAATTCTACCTTGAGATCCTGAACTGTAATCTTTGATACAAAAATCATATTCTTTGTAACTCCGGGTACATATATTACATTATGAATATGTCTGATATTACCATCGGGAAAAATAGCAGGAATTTTCCCGCACCCTTTGATCTGATGACTTCTATCATCACCAAGGTAGATTTGTGCTTCGTTGTTGATTTCTTTAAAATCTTCAAACCATTATCTATTTCCCGTCATATGTGTGGAAGCTCCCAAATCCACATACTAGATGTATTCTTCGACATTTTCATCAAAGTATACCATGAACAATCTGAAGTCCTGAACATGGTCATCATCTACGAAATGACTTGCATATCTTTTGTGTTTCTGTTGTTCTTCATGAAATTTATTCTTCTTGCACTTCTTAGCCATATGACCAATTTTTCTGCAATAAAAGCATTTTATTACAGAGTTGTTTCCATTCGAATACATACCTTGAGCTTAATTCGATCTTTTATGTGGGTTTCCTCTGTTTTGCTGTGATGGATTTCATTTTGCTTTGAAGAATTTCTTCTTTGCCATTAACACAAGATCTACACTCTAGGGTTTTATAATCAATCTTATTTCTTCTTCTTTCATTAATATTCCTGTCAGTTCTTCAAATTTCGAGATTTTCTCTCTCACACTTATCCCGATGATAAACATTTGGTAATCATCAGTCATACCATTCATGGTAATTGTGACCAAATCTGCATCTACAACTATCTCACTAATATCTGCAAATTTGTTCTTCAGATCCTTGATTTGTGATATGAAAGAAGAAAATGTTTCATTCTCCTCCATATTTATGGATAGAATCGTGCTCTTCAAAAATAGAAGACGATTTGTATTCCTGATCTCATACAAATCCTTAATACTGTCCAAATTTCGCTTGCTGATTTGAATTCTCTGATATGCGATATGATGCAGTCTCTCATTGAAATCTTTAGTGACATATTTTCTCTTCCTTCTCTCTTCTCCCAGTCTGTAATTGATGTTTCTCCTGCTTCTGGCTTCGGCTCATCCCCATTCGCAATCTTCCAAGCAGTCTATGCTTCTAGCACAGTCTACATCTTGAATTTCCAATTTGAGTAATTGGAACCATCGAGCTTGTTTCTCTCATTCAGGTATTCTTCAATGATTTGATCATTCATCTTGATTTGATTGATCTGCTATCAATCAAACAGGTTGTTTTGCACGATGTGCGACAGGATTTCGAATCCTCTGCACTAGAAAGATCTGCTTCAGATCTTTTATTTCATCGGAGAACATTCACCGGATCCCTTCATCGACGACCTTTCACCATATTTATTCTTTCATCAGTGGTGTCCACTAGCTCAGATCTACTTCAGATCTCCTTGGCGCACTTACCAACCCAATTTTCGCGATGATCGCGTCAGAAATGGAATTCAGTAAGTGTTTCTCTAATCGACGCCTCTATTCAGCTCAAGTCCACGACGATGGCACGACTGTTGCTACAGGAACCGCGATGATCATCGCGATTGTTCCTCCAAAACCTGCATTGATCTGCTTAAGGCCTGAGAAAAAAAATTTCCACTCAGTCATCAGGGGCTTCTCCTCTGCCACCTGGATACTCATAGGAATCACAACACTCTGGCTATTATTCGTCCCTAGAGCTCTGATACCATGATAAAGTGTGATGTTGAATTGATAAAAAAAAAAACCCATTGGTCAGCTCTACGAAAGAGAGTATGAACCAGGAGAGTTTGGCTTTGCAAAATACTCTACATTCTCAATAAAACTCAAGCATTATATAGCATACATGGATATATGGAAGTTAGAACTATACCCTAGGAAATATAACCTAATTCATATCCTAAGGTTTCATGAATCAACTCACACTAATTAAGGATTCTCCATTATCTTTCAACATAGGGATTATTAGTTGAGTGATCAGTGGATCTAAACTAATTCTAGTTCAAAATCATTTTGTACAATTCATAAGCCAAAACTAAAAACAAGAAGTAGGAAACTTAGACGAGAGAGAGAGAGACAGAGTTTAGAGAGTCAAGAGTAGAGGAGAGAACCCTACTATAGCCACGAGGCCAAGAGGGACCAAGTGAATATCTGGCCACCAGAAGCCTTTTGTAACTTTTGTAAAAATACCTAAATTAAATAGAAGAATTTTTATTTTCGAATGATAGAGGATTGATTAAAAATATTTTCATATTGTGTGAAATTGAGCCTTTGTTTATAATTGGTAAATTTCCTATGTTGTGTGAATGAATCCCTGTGTTTGTAATAGGTGTGTGTTGCAGGAAAGTTGAGGAAGGGTTAAGTACAAGTTGTGTAGTGGAAGCGGAGTAAATTACTTTAGAGTTGGAGGAAGGAGAGTAGGAACAACATGTGACAATATATCATGAAAGGGCGCAAACAATAATTCTTCCATATCGCGGGTTATATTCCCTAGAGTTTTAAAGTGGCGCATTTCAAAAAAGTCTCGGGGTCCAAAGGAGCTGGGAAAACAATTGACGAGAGTCATAGACAACAGCTAACAAAGAATTTTTTCTGACCCTCGGTTTTGTCTACCCGAATGTTTGAAAGTAGGTTCTTTGTTTTAAAATGTCGAGTAGCAGGGAGGACATGGAAAAAACCAGGAGGACGTGCTAAGTTGTAGAAGCAAGCGTCGTGTGATGGATTGTTAAGTGACAGAGGTGAGTAATAGAATTTGAGGATCTAAGAATATTAGAAAAAAATTATCCTAGAGGATAGTGCAAGGTGTAGAAATTATACAAACATGTGTATATCAATGGATTCCATCCGATCTAGCAATGTACTAAAGCTAGATACCGAATCACTTCTACAAATAAATTGCAGAAATTAAACACAATTGCCAATCACATGAAGCAAACAAGAATCAAATGAAACCAAAACACATATAATTTCCTGAGGAGAGCTTTCTACTCAAAATTGCTCTATATTCTATTGTATATTAACCATGGAATCATGAAACAATTACAATGCACTCTTCTCACAAGAGTCTCATACACTCTGCTAACTATCTCACACCGTCTTGGACAAAAATGACCAACACTTAGCCAATTCTTAGCCTCTAAACAACTTGTATTTCTTGCGCAAATTACTGATGAATGCAATACCTATTTTTTAGGAATTTTGGCCTTCCTAAACTACGCAAGGATCATGGGAAATCCAATGGATGTTTGTTTGCATGCAAGAAATCTACTAATCACATAACTGATAGTTAACCTCCCTTTCACCATTGTCTCAACTAGGTCTCCACTGGAACTGACATGCATGCAGTTAATAATAATAAATCATGAGTTGCATGGTAGATCATTGATTGTGAATTAAATAATATTTAATTCACTTGATCTCTCACTAGTGCAACAAACAGTTACAACTAGTTCAACTGACTCTAACTCACCTAACTGAGTTAACTGATTACACATGAATTAAAATGCACCAACTGCAATTCAAACTCCATAACTAATAGAATTACTATGCATGCCTCACTAACCACCCTCAAATCGAAATACATGAGCTAACTGAGTTTATCACACTCAGTTAACTATTACAAGTGATTATGAGATAAGATTACATTTTATTTTCCATTTTAATTAAGGGAAAATTAAAATAGAAACTGCACCAAATTTAGCACACACTAGTGTAGGTGCTCCAATTTCTTGTTTGACTTCAACACTCCCTCTAAAAAAGAAAGGGATTATCTTCCACCCTGATCCTGCCTTTATGGTATTCGAATTTTCTCCTGGTGAGCGCCTTTGTCAGAATATCTGCATCCTGATCCTCCGTGGGAATGTACTGAAGTAACATAATGCGCCTCTGAACATAGTCTCTGAGATGGTGGTACCAGATGTCTATGTTATTGGACGTATCAGGAAACACTAGATTAACTTAGAGTTTAATGCAACTTTGGTTATCACAATGTATCATTGTTGGATCCATCTAAGAACCAAAAAAATAAACCAAGATATTTCTCATCCAGATGGCCTCACATGCAGCTTGACTTGCTGCCATGTAATTTGCCTCCGTTGAACTGAGTGCCATAGATCGCTGCTTCCTGTTGTACTAAGAAACAGTTGTCGATCCTATGATGAAGATCCCTCTTGATGTGCTATTTCTGTCTGATGGACTGCCTACCCAATTTGCATCCGTGAAGCCTTGAAGCTTCAATCCCTTTGTTCTTCTGTACAATAATCCATACTCTGTAGTGACCCTGAGATATCACATGACATGCTTCCCCACCTTCCAAAATATCTTGGTCGGCTTAACCATAGCTTGACTTAGCTGGTTAACTGTGTAGTAAATTTCTGGTCTAGTGTTCACTAAGTACATTAGTGAACCTATTAGCTTCCCGTAGAAAGTAACATCCTCTTTCCTCCAATTTCTTGGAAGAGGAGTGTCCATGGGTTTACAACTCTCCATGTGAAACATACCTAGTATATATTTAGCATACTTGCCTTGAGAAACAAAAATTTCACCATACCACTACCATATTTCCAACCCAAGGAAATAGTGAAGGAGTCCCATGTCCTTCATTTCGAACTCCCTTGCAAGATCCTCCTTGAATGAGTGTACCAACTGCTCATCACTTGTCAAAATTAGATCATCAACATAAAGTATGATAATCAAGAGCTTACCATCAAACACAATTTGGTACAAGTTTGCATCCGCTTCACTTTTGGTGAAGCCCAACTCGGTGAAGTAGTTGTCAATCTGAGTATACCAAGCACAAGGTGCTTGATTTAGCCCATACAATGCCCTCTTGAGTTGACACACATGCGATTCACTGTCAAAGATCTCGAAACCTTATGACCGCTCTATGTACACTTCTTCCTCAATAACTCCATTGAGAAATGTAGTTTTCACATCCATGTGATGAATGTGCCACCCCCTCTGCGGTGAGAGTGCAAGGATAGATATAATGGAAGAGTACCTCACGACTGGTGCGAAATTTTCATCATAGTCGATCCCCTCGACTAGTGAGAATCCCCGGGCCACAAATATAGCCTTTTAATTCTCCACACTCCCATCAGAAACTTGTTTTACCTTGTAGATCCATCTAGATCTAATCACTGATTTTCCAACCAGTCTTGGGACAATCTCCCATGCACTATTCTTGATGATGGATTCATACTCCTCTACCATAGCAGAAACCCAAATTGGTTGTTGCACTGCCTCCTAAAAGGAAGATGGTTCTGTCACAATACACTTGCTCATAAGAGCCATGTATCCAGTAAACATGTCTGGAGATTGTCTCTGTCTCCGCAGTGAAGTAGGGGCTCCTACATTATCTACTGCATCAAGTCTCAATCTATCAGCTTTCGTGGTGCACCTTCTACCATTTCTAGTGGATGGCTTTGCATGAGTGTTTTCTTCCACTACATGAACCTCCAAATGTGGTTTCTCCACATCTTGAGGTTCATTCTTTGGAACCAAGAGCACCTCATCTACACGAAAATCCAGCTCCCCCTCAAGGAATAATCACATGGATTTCTCCTCATCAAATTTTATATCCCATTGCACAACAATCATTCTATTGTTTTGAAAATACACCTGATAGTTGTGGGGAGTTTCAGTGTACCCCACAAATATCCCAACATCAGTTGTTGGTTCTAGCTTCTTCTTGACGTCTTTGGTCACATGCACATAAAAATATGAGCCAAAAATCTTAAAATGTGAAACATCAGGTTTCTTACCAGTAAAATCCTCTTCTGGTGTACTGATGCCAAGTATCCGATGAGGAAAACGGTTTTGCACAAATACCGTTGTGTTTCATGCCTCTGCCCACAAATGAAATGGTAGGCCCTGATCATGCAACATCGCTCTTGCTGCACCCACAATTGTTCCATTATTTCTTTCAACGACCCCATTCTGATGTGGGTTATGAGGCACAATCTATTCTCTTCGAATTCCTTCTTTGCTGCAAAATTTCTTGAATTCATTGGAGATGTACTCACCACCATTTTCGCTCCTAAGAGCCTTCACATGCTTCCCCATGTCTTTCTCCACCAGTGCTTTGAACTCAATAAACTTTGAGAATGTCTGATCTTTATTCTGCATGAAGTAGATCCAACACTTCAAGAAAATTCATCAACAAATATAACATAGTACTTATGCTTTGTTATCGAAGCACTAGAGAATGGTCCACACACGTCTGAGGGAACTCTCTCAAGGATTTCTGAAGCTCGATTCTCCTTCTCATGAAAGGTGGCCTTTGCATATTTTCCCATAGTATATCCCTTGCATGTGTTTGATTGCGCAAGTATACTCTTTGGAAGACCTGTAGAAATCTGCTACATGACCTTCAAGGCTCCGTGGTGAAGATGGCCCAGTCTCCTGTGCCATAACGCACCCTCATCTCGGCTCACCACTTTGTCTGCCTTACCAATCAATTCTACGTAGCCATCTACATCAAGTTTATAGATATTATTAACTCAAATCCCAATCCTCTTGGCTTGTCCTATTTTTTTTTGTCGCAAGAAATCTTTTCCTTCACTGAAAACAACATCATAGCCTAGTCTATCCTCCAACATTACAACTGAGACTAAATTTTTCTTCAAGCTTGGTACATGCATTACATATTTTAATTGAAAGGGTTTACCTAACTATCCCTAGAAGGTAATGGTACCAATCTCAGTAGCACTGTATCACCCGTCATCACTCATTTCGATATGCATCTGGGGGTCCTTCTCCTCCAAGCTACTGAAAATTTATTTGTCTCCCGTCATGTGAAAGAAAGCACCACTATCCAAGTACCACATCGATCTCATTGCACTTGACACCATGCATGCAGTGAGCGAGAATTCAAGCTCAAATTGTGAGGCTAAAACCTCACGAGCTGCAGATCTTGAAGCCTTCTTGTTCTTATTCTTTTGTGGACAATTAGTGGCATAATGTCCATGCTCGTGACAGTGAAAACACATCACTATGGACATGTTGCACTTCTTGCCATCTTTACTAGAATTAAATTTAGAATGGAATTTATTTCCTTTCCCCTTCTTCTCCTTGGCAGCCAAAGCACAATATTCTTCATATTCATTCTTAGATGAAGATCCATCTCTGGTATTCCGCCTGAATTCTTCTTGCACCAAATCTGACCAAAGTCGTTCCCACTCTGACAACTTTTCCCTTCCATTGAAAAGAGTCCTGATAACTATGCCAACTCTTTAGAAGTCCTAGAAGAGATAGGCTTAGTAAATCATCATCAACAACAATAATTCTGACGCTCCCAAGCTCATCTCGACATTGGACAAACTTTGTTAGATATTTCAGCATGGTTTCTCCTTTCTCCATTTTGATCTTCCTGAGTTTATCCTTCAGTGCCAATTTTCTATGATCACTGCTGCTCTAAAATATATCTTTCAAAGGTTTCCACATTGTATATGGTGTCGCTTTTCCATGGAGACTTGAGACAATGTGGTTGCGAACTCCCTTCAGTAAGATCCTCCTCGCCTTTGCAACTTTCTTTTTCCAATCATCAAGATTTGCATCACCTGTCACAACAGGTTTGGGAACATCATTGTCAATGAATTCCTTTAATCCATTGTCCTCCAATAATGCCTCCATCCTGATTTCCAAGCAATATAGTTAGAGCTTCCCTTGAGTGCATACTCCAATCTCAAGCCATTGATAACCATTTCGATCCCGAATCACCTGTAGTACCAAGAATGTATTCTGCAAATTCGAATTATATTCAGTCACAAACTCAATTTCTCCTCCACTATAGTGATTTCATGTGCTCTGATACCATGTAGAAATTATACAAACATGTGTATATCAATGGATTCAATCCAATCTAAAAATGTACTAAAGCTAGATACTGAATCAATTCTACAAATCAATTGCGGAAATTAAACACAATCGACAATCACATGAAGTAAAGAATAATCAAATCAAACCAGAACACAAATAATTTCCTCAGGAAAGAATGTTGCTCAAAACCCCTCTATATTATATTATATATTAACCATGGAATCATGAAACAATTATAATGCACTCTTCTCACAAGATTCTCCTGCACTCTGATAACTGTCTCACACTGTCTTGGACAAAAATGACCAACACTTAGCCAATTCTCAGCCTCTAAACAGCCTGCCTTGCTTGCAAAAATTCATGATGAATGAAATCCCTATTGTTTAGGAATTTCAGCCTTCCTAAAATACTCAAGGATCATGGGCAATCCAATCGATGTCTAGTTGCATGCAAGCAACCTACTAATCACACAACTAATAGTTAACCTCCCTTTCACCTTTGTCTCAAATGGATCTCCACTCGAATTGACATGCATGCAGTTAATAATAGTAAATCATTAGTTGCATAGCAGATCACTGATTGTGAATTAAATAATATTTAATTCACTTGGTCTCTCACTTGTGCAAAAAACAGTTACAACTAGTTCATCTGACTCTAACTCACCTCACTGAGTTAACTGATTAGACATGCATTAAACTAATGCACCAACTGCAATTCGAACTTCATAACTAATAGAATTATTCGGCATGCCTCACCAACCACCCTTAACTTGAAATACATGAGCTAACTGAGTTTATCACACTCAGTTAGCTATTACAAGTGATTATGAGATAATATTACATTTTATTGTCCATTTTAATTAAGGGAAAATTAAAATAGACACTGCACCAAATTTAGCACACACTAGTGCAGGTGCTGCTAGGACCTATTGGTCCCACACTAGTGTAGGTGCTGCAATTTATTGTTGGAATTCAACACAAGGGAGGTCAGTCAAGGCTGAGGAAAAACTTTACAGGCTGAGAAATAATTATAATGACGACATTTAATAGGAAACATTCCTATCCTAGAATATGTTTCCTCCTGAATAAAAATGGGTGCTTTGTACCAAATCACCAGATTTTCAGTGTCTAGGGTCAACAGTTGACGATAATTTCGAAGCACAATAGTTGACAGGAAGTTCCTGAATTCAGTCTCCCTGGAAATTTCCAAAGAAAGGAAAATGTGCTTGGTTTTAATCTACCAAGGTCCAAGGTATAAGTACAAGGTTATAGTCCATGGTTGTGGTGCCTTCTTGTGGGTGTTAGTAAGCATAATGGAGACCAATCACATGTGTGTTTTAGTAAAACTTGAGCTTGGTGGTTTTACGAACTATTTCTCCCTTCCCCTTCACATACGTATGTTATAGTACACATATTCCTTCGCCATATGGGTTGGGACTTTGGCGTATTTGGGGCTTCACTCCATAATTGGCATGTGATATATACAGAAAAAGATATATGTATATATATATATATATATATATATATATATATATATATATATATATATATATATATATATATATAGTAGAGAGAGAGAGAGAGAGAGAGAGAGAGAGAGAGTTTTTAATTTGGTGGTTTTGGTAAAGAACTCCTTCCCTCCTTGACTAATATTACAAATGCTTTCGAGGGTGAAAATGTGAAGTTGGGTTACAATTTTTTCCCTTTTTTGACAAAAAAAATCATTTTTTTTTTGTTCTTCAACTTTCTGCAAGGAAATGCAAATTTTCTATTTAGAATTTCATTTTGCGATAAAAATAAAAGTTGTCAAAAATTTATTAGCTTTCTATTACTTATTTTTTGGAATTTTCTTATACACATTTGATATGTCAAATTAGCGTTTCTTTAAGTGTGTTTTCTTTAACAATCAAAGGATTCATAAAAAGTCATATATGCGCTGGTGTATTATTTGAAAACTTTGTATTTTTGAGAAACAAAATGTGTTACAACAATCTAGATAGAGTCTACCTCGGTTTCGTTATATTTACAAAACCAACTGATGCATATCATAATTACTAGAATTTTTTGAACTGATCCAACATAAAAAAACTGCATATTTTGAATATGTTTCGCGATGCATGAAACTTATCAACATATCAGTTATAAACTAAAAATTTAAAAACTACCCATTACAGACGACAGACCAATATAATGCACCGTAATTGTTTTTAATTTAGTTTACAGTGTATTTTGGAAGGTACAAAATATTGATTTCATTGAATCATAATGACCTTCAGAAATTGCTTGCACCTGTTTTATTACAAAATTAATTAAAATTAGTAAATTTTTATGAAATTCCATAAAAGTTATATTTCCTGAAAGCAGATTGAATTCTGAAAATTCCTGTCTTGGTTCCAACAACTAATTTAGAATTTTTCATGGAGTTTAATCAGTCCAAAGTTGAAGATATGTATTCAGAGGTTGGCTTTGCGTAACTGCACACGTGTTAGTTTGGCCAAACTTTTAAAAAAGTTCGGCCGAATTGTTTTTTGCGCCAACGGCCCGTCAAGTCTAACGACACAAAAGTTCAGCCGAATTATTTTTTGTGCCAACGGCCCGTCAAGTCTAACGACACAAAAGTTCGGCCGAACTTCTTATAAAATTTTAGCTAAACTTTTACTTGACTTTCCATCGGCTAGAAAATACAACGAAGCCCCTAAAAAAAAAACATTTCGCGGCAATATAAACTGACGTAAAAGAATTCATTATTTTCGCATAATTTCGCACATTTCTTCATTTGGTCTGATTTTGCAAAGGATTGTTTTGGGTTTAAGGAATTTTCTTGGAGGTACATTCAAAGGACATTTTTGCAAATGATTGTTTTGGGTTTAAGGACTTTTCTTGGAGGTACATTCAAAGGACATTTCTTGGAGGTATGTGATACATTTTTTGGATGTTTTTTTTGGGCTTCATTTTTTTTTAAGGTATTTTGTTTTTAGAGGTTTTGGGATTAATTTTCATTTTTTTTTTAAGGTATTTTGTTTTTAGAATTTTTGGGCTTAATTTTCATTGGTTTTTTTTTAAGTGTTTTGTTTTTAGAAGTTTTGGGCTTAGTTTTCAAAGGACATTTTTTTGGTTGTATTTTGTTTTTAGAGGTTTTTGGGCTTAATTTCCAAAAGAAATTTTATGGTTTTAAGGTATTTTGTTTTCAGAAGTTTTGGGCTTAATTTTCATTGTTTTTAGAGGTTTTGGGCTTAATTTTCAAAGGACATTTTTTTGGATGTATTTTTTTTAGAGGTTTTTGGGCTTAATTTCCAAAAGACATTTTTTGGAATTAATTTCGAAAGGACTCTTTTTAGGCTTAATATTGAAAGGACATTTTTTGGAGGTATTTTTTAAAGCGATATTTTTTTAGAGGCTTTTTTGAAGTATTTTTTCAAGTGGCACTTTTTAAGAAGTTGGAATTAATTTTCAATGGACATTTATTGGAGGTATTTCTTGAAGTGACATTTTTTTAGAGTATGTGTTTTGGGTTGAAGTAAATGTTTTATAATGATTTTTTAAAATGAGTTTTTGTCTAACTTTTTAAATGAATTTTTTTTGTAGGGCTTGGAAGGAAATATTTTGAACTTGGTTTCATTTTTATAAGACATTTTTTTCTCAAATTTTTTAAAGTGTTTTGGATTGAAGCATGTATTTTTTGCAAAATTTTTAAATGAGTTTTTTTTTTGTTTTTTTTTTAAATTAAATCTTTTGTGATGTTTTTTTAATTGAATTTTTGTTTAAATTTTTGAAGGAATTTTTTTGAGCTTCATACTCTATTATCATGGGAAATCGAAGGAATTGCATGAGAAAATATGATCGAACAAGAGACCCTGAGGAATGTAGAGAAGAGGGGAGAGAATCTCGCAAAAGAAAGAGAGAAGCACTCTCAAATATTGAAAGGGAAAATCAACCTCAACTAGAAGTTGAAGCAGGTATGTAAATCTAAAAATTATGAATTTGATATTTAAAATTTTCCTAGTGTAAAATGTGAAGCTTAATTCTTATTTGATGAACTAATTTGAAATATATTTTGCAATGTAAACAAAGAGAGATTTTCCTCAAAACATTGATGATGAGATACCAAAATTTGAAAAAGAAAGTGAAAGAGATATTGAACCAATGATTGAAGATGGTGAAAATGTTGAAAGAAATTCAAGTGAAGAAGTTGAATCACAAGGTGTGTGTGTGTGTGTGTTGAACACATGCACGTATTATTGAAATTATACATATTTATTAATTTAGTTATTTATTGAATATGTAAACTTATTATGTACTATTCATTCGAATATGTACAGATGAAATAAATGTTGATGATGAGATAGAAAATGTTGACACTCACACATATGGAGATAAAAGAGTTGACCATGTTATACGATATCGTGTTAAACACATTTTTGATACGTAATTCATAAAGGAAAATGTGGTAGTTCAAGCCCCAATGTTGAAAGGTCTCCTATCATTAAGGAAATTAAAAGAAGCTACGACTTTATTTGGTATTCGAAAATCAACAAAAGATAGAAAAATGAAGGAAAATGTGATACAAAATATAAATAGTGATATAAATTCAATTAGGAGTTCTAGACAAAAAAATGTTTTAGTTGCATGTAGAGTAATACATATGGCAGTGGTTTCATCAAGTAATAAAGAGAATCGCTTGGTAAAATCTATGGCACGAGCATTAGGAACCTCACGAAAAACTTTGCACAAACATCGTAAATTTCGGTTGCAAATAGATGTAAATGATGAACTCGCTTGTTGGATATCTATTTGTAGGAAAACATACAAAGATAGACTTGAAGAAAATGTTAAAAAAAATATATATGAATATTGGAAGAAAAATTCACGTGTTTTTCCAAATGCAAGGGATGTGATGCGAAGAAGAATAGAACGAAATCAGTACAAAGAACATGAAAAAAATTTCTTGGACACCACTCAGATAGATTTGTTCAACAAGTTCAAAGAAGAGAATCGTGAAATTGATGTCTCAATGAGTGCTTTTGTTTAACAAAAACCATGGTATGTAAAACCTATCACCGTATGTGACACTTGTTGTCGTCGTTATCATGTGGAATTTTAGTTATATTATGACACATTCCTTAATTTTGGTAGAACGTTTTGGAAATATTCACCTCCTCCTTCCACTATCCGTGATTTCATATCTCAAATTCTATGTGGAAGAGAAAACCATGAATTATTTTACAAAAATAAATATGTTGGCGGTAAAAAATGCGATGATTGTGGAATTTTGAATAAATTTCAAAACAAATATCGTACTGATATAAATGATCCATCATTGTACAAATTGAAAGTGAAATGGAAGAGATATGAATATATCCATACATCGATTCAAGGTTCAAATAGTGCTAAAAGAATTGAATTACAAGAAGAAGAAATTTTTGTGATAGAATTTTTGAGAAAGTTTAAGGATGAAATTTATAAATACACCAAGCATTCCCATAGAGCTCGATGGCAGGACTTGCAATTAAAAAAATCCCGTGAAGTTTTTCCACAAAGGACCATTTTGTCAGTAATTGATTTTGCAGAAAACTAAACATTTGTTCCACAAACAGAAATTAAGAGTGAATACTATTATTCTGACCAAGTCTCCATGCTCGTTCATATTCTATATAGACATGCTGAACAAAACATCTATCATATAGAAAGCACCAGTGAAAATCGACATGATATTAAGGAATATCACTTTTATATCAGTGACGGTCATACACATGATACATATTTTGTACAACACTATTTTGGAAAGATTTATGACTCCTTGAAAATTCATGGAATAAAATTAAATGAACATTGGAAATGGTCAGATGGATGCGCAGGTCAATTCAAATATTCACAATCATTATTTTGGTTGTGTTGTCTTCATAAGAAAACCTGCATTAAAAATTTTTGGAATTTCTTTGAGACTGGCCAAGGAAAATGAGAACATGACAGTGCAGGGGCATGCATAAAATGAGAAGTTCGAATATATCAAATGAACCCCTCTGCAAACCGAATTATGGATGTTAAAGAAGTTGTTCAATGGTGCATTCTGCACTAAGCCATGAGACTAACCGATCAGGGGAAGTGCGAAGGCACATTAAATTTAATTTTTATTGGATATCCAATTTTAAACAACGTACATTTATCACAATGATTATCTTTGATGGTATTTTGATATCATATTTACATTCTTCTTTTAATTTTCCATATATAGGTTTTTTTGGCATATTGAGGTCGAAGATGTAGATAGATCGAAAGGAAATGATGTTGAAACAATAAAAAGGACTCAAAAATTTCATTCAATTAAAACAAAGTTGTCCACAAATGTGTTTGCATTAGATAAAAGAAAATATTCTTGTTTTTGTCATGTTTTCATAAACAACACAGAATCCAATGATGTTTGTGAAAACTAAATGTATGTAAAAGATTGGAAACATATAGAGCTAAATACAAAGGGGAAAATGTCCATTGTAATGTTTGAAGAAATGTAATCAGAGACGACAACAATATCATATGATGGTGATTGAGTTTATGATCTTATTAGAGAAGGTAACATTTGAATTTCTTTCAAATGATAGAGATCTAGAAATAGATACTAAAGTTATTTTAAAGTTAATTTTTCATGTTAATTATGATCTAAATTTAAATACATAAGTTTGTTTTATTGTGCAGGAGATGTTTTTGTTGTAATTGCACCTACTGACAATGATGAAAATGTGAAGTATTATTTGATGCGTTGCACTGAACGAAAGATGAAATTATTAGAAAACTATAATGATCACGAATTTCCATATGACAAAGGATCTATTATACAAAAAGGTTATTTTTTCAGAAAAACTAATCAAAGTGGGGATTTTGTTTACTTTTAAGACTATCAACCTGTTGTCATAAGTTGTCAATATAGTCACCTGGTGTGTGTAGCACTCATAATGTTGATAGAGGTTCAATCAAAGAAAAGAAAAAAAATCAAGAAATGGAAAATGTCAAAATCCAATCATGAACGGATCATTGAAGATGGCATTCCATTGGAATTTTTTTGATTGAACTGCCTAACAATTTCTTCTCTTTGGATTCATGTTTTAGAACTTCTAGAACTCAACTAAAAATTGAACTGCCTTGTTATGTTATCTGTGAAAGTGTTTGCACATGTACATTGTTTTGGTACATGCACACTAGTATCAACTGAAAGTAGCTTTTCTGTGTGTATTGATGAAAAATGTTGCATGTATTGGATATATATATGTTCTAGAATGAAATTAACTGAAATTAGCTTTTCTATATGCATTGATGAAAAATGTTGAACGTATCGGATATATATGTTCTAGAATGTAATTAACTGAAAGTAGTTTTACTACATGTGCATTGATGAAAAATGTTGCACATACTGTATATATATACATTATAGAATGTAATTTTAAAATTTTATGATTGTTTGACACATCTAACAAGACCTATAATCTTATGATTGTTTATATATATATATATATATATATATATATATATATATGTATGTATTGTACTTAAATCGTTTTAACATATATATTCAAACATTTACTTAAATCATTTCTACATGTACATATATATATATATATATATATATATATATATATATATATATATATATATATATATATATATATATATATATATATATTCATGTGAACTTTTTTTTGTTTGGAAAATGAAAACTTGAATTTTAAAAACAAATGCCAAATGTAGTTCAACCATCCAAAACTTGAGTTTTAAAAACAAAACATTATATCAAAAAATTACTTCACATGCCAATTGTAGTTCAACTATTCAATAAAAACAAAAAATTATATCGTGCAATCACATGCCAAATGTAGTTCAACCATCTAAAACTTGAGTTAAAAAAAAAAACATTATATCACAACATTACTTCACATGCAAAATGTAGTTCAACCATCGACACCTTAAGTTTTAAAAACAAAACATTATATCACAACATTACTAAACATGCCAAATGTAGTTCAACTATCCAATAAAAACAAAACATTAAATATCACAATCACATGCTAAATGTAGTTCCCCCATCCAAAACTTGAGTTTTAAAAACAAAACAAATTATATCACATGCCAAATGTAGTTCGACTATCCAATAAAAAAAAAACATTATATCATGCCAAATGCAGTTAAACTATCCAATAAAAACAAAACATTATATCATGCCAAATGTAGTTCAACTATCCAATAAAAAGAAAACATTATATCATGCAATCACATTTGAAATGTAGTTCAACCATCCAAAACTTGAGTTAAAAAAAAAAAACAAATTATAACACAACATTACTTCACATGCCAAATGTAGTTCAACCATCCAAAACTTCTGTTTTAAAAGAAAAACATTATAGATCACAACATTACTTCACGTGCCAAATGTAGTTCAACTATCCAATAAAAACAAAACATTATATCACATTCACATGTACCAAATGTAGTTCACATAAAATATGTCCAAAATTTGTATCTCACAAGTATCAAGTATCAAGTATCAAGTTATATATGACTGCATCTGGATAACACTATATATATAAAAAGTAAATTTAAGACTATTTATCTATTGAAAATATAATGTTGCAAATGCATGTGCAACATCCATGAAATACAGATGGATGTAGTGTCTCTCCCAACAAAGTCATGATCCCTGAGTTGTCTTGCGAAGCGGAAGCATGGGGAACCTGTACAATTTGTACAAACATTAAAATTTAATGTTTTAAAATTGAGTGAGATTATATAGAACTTCATATAAAAAAAAAAAAATGTAAAAAAAAAACATGCAATACCTCATGAGGTTCCCTCTCCATTTGTTGCTGGTCGACTAAAACTTCACCCACTGGAACATATTCAACAGTAAATTGTACAATATAGATGTACAATATAGATCTCATGTATCAAGTATCAAGTTATATATGACTGCATCTAGATAAGACTATATATAAAAAAGTAAATTTAAGACTAAATGTATTAAAAATATAATGTTGCACGTGCATGTGCATCATCCATTGAATACAGATAGATGTAGTGTCTCTCTCAGCAAAGTCACGATCCTCGAGCTATCCTGCGAAGCATGGGGAACCTGTACACAATGTGTACAAACATTAAAATTAAATGTTTTAAAATTGAGTGAGAATATATAGAACTTCATGTAAAAAAAAATCATGCAATGCCTCATGGTTTCCCTCTCCATTTGTTGCTCGTCTACTAAAACTTCCCCCACTAGAGCATCTTCAACAGTAAACTGTACAATATACATGTATATATATACATATTAAAATATTTCAAATGAAAATGCATATATAAACTTATTTTAAATAATATTAAAAAAAAAGTTAGACAACTTTTTCAAATGGTTGAAATGGTGTGGATTTTCCTATCTCCATCATAAAATCCATCGCTAGAGTCCGTAGAGAAAAGAAATTCTCTCTAGGAACCTAAAATTCAAAAAATAAAAGTATAAAATAACTCAAAACCTAGATCTCAATTTATAATAAAACTTTTGAACTTCAATTTATAGCTTATAACTCAAAAACATATATTTAAGTGAAATATCACATACTTGTACTAGTGGATTTGGCACATCTCCTAAGAGAGGCTCCAAAAGAAAATCTCCAAAAACCTAAAATTCTAAAAATTTAAAATAACTCAAGATCTCTAAATCTCAATTTATAATAAAAATTTTGAACTTTAATTTATAACTTATAAATTAAAAACATATATATTTAAGTGAAAAATTGAATACTTGTGCTGGTGGATTTGGCACATCTCCTAAGAGTGGCTCAGAAAGAAAATCTCCAAAAACCTAAAATTCAAAAAATTTAAAATAACTCAAGATCTAGATATCTCATTTTTTAATGGAACTTTTTGAGGTGGAATATATAACTTAAAAACATATTTAAAAGTGAAAAATTGTTCATACTTGTGATGGTTGATTTGGCACATCTCCCAAGGAAGAAGGAAAAGAAGAAAGTCAAGAGCATCCAAAAACATAGTGAAATAGAATCTGTTAAATTTTTTTAATATATATATATATATATATATATATATATATATATATATATATACATGTACATGTGTGCACAATTATTTATTTTAAAAAAATCTCATCATGTTTTGATATATGTAATAATAGATAAAAAATAATTGTACATCATCATGTGTTCACTTAAAAAACACTAACATTTTATGACATATCTTGATAGTGAGAACCAGCTCGATTGTATGATTGATGGTGGGACTGATCTTGATTGTTTGAACCGTAGCCTTCGACTGTGATATTAAAATTTTCACTCATCAAGTGTGACAACTGCAAATGGTGTTAACATATAATGATACATTTTTGTTAGATTAATGTATACAAATAAATGTATGTATATATATATATATATGTATTTATTACAATTGTACATGTGTTAAAATAATCATGCTAACCATTAACACATATTGTTCCCATGCCCTCTTGCTCATGAACAATTAGGTCTTGCCAACCATTGCAACAATTCTTTGCATATGTTTTGAGATCTTCAACACTCGTGTTGTCAATATCTTCATATGTATAATACACAAAATTAGCGCGTGCATTCTCATGTGCTCTTTGTATATTCAGACAAACATTGACTCCACCCAATCCACTGTGAACATTGTCAATGATGGCATTCCTTGCTTCTCGACTAATTCTAAAAGTGGCATCCATCTCTGACTGCAAAAGTTTCAACACGAAGAGGTTGACTAACCAATGGCGGCTTAGGGCTAGGCAATTGAAAATCATGCCTAACGCCCCTACAGTCATGCAATCGACCTTTCCTAAGACCAAAAAATTCAAAGGGAAGGTCATTATAATTGGGTTTCATTTGCAAAAATAATTTTGCATAAAATAATTTTACAAAATAAACCAGAACCTCGTCATTCCATGGGAGTCTTCCATAGGCCAAAAGGTGTCTATCATAAAAATAGCGAGATATATGAGGGTGCTTGAAATATTGCACCTTCAACATCTTTCTTTTCATCCCTTCTTTGAAATTAAACATAGACTTGGCCATTTCTGATGTAACCCTTTGTTTAACAACCTCCCATGTATCGAGACCCATCACTATGTCCTTTCTTTTTCTCATCACTTCTACAAAAGTATCAGTGGTTGGCCCGAGATTTATGTACATATCTACTAGTTTTCTTAAAGAGTGTGTAACTATTTCCAAGATTTTTCGACTCTCAGTAGGTAGAGTCAAAGCCACGAGATCTATCTTCAATTTTGCATGAAGATGTTGACTCCTTTGTAAGGTGCATTACTGCATGTTTGTTTCCCAAGGTATATCGAAAATGTTGGACGGATAAGTCATGGTTGCTGTACAACCTTCTTCTTGAATGACGCATTCTACCCTACGTCTTTTTTGAGCAACATTTGGAGCAACATTTTCAGCCTCTGCATCAATGTATAAATTTTTTATATTAAAAAAACACTTGTAAACAAATTTGTACAAATTGAATGAAAATAATATTCAAATTGATGGCCACCTTGATGTGGTTGGCTAACATCTTGCCCACCCTGAGACTGTTGAGAACCAGAACGACCCTACTGATAACTAGAACGACCACCAATTGGTTAAGAACCAACACGACCATCTATTGATTGGCCTCTGGGGGAATACATATCACCACCTTCACGAAATCTGTCAGCACTTATTGATGGCCCTCCAAGGGAATGTGAACCACCACCAACCTCACGATATGAGAGAGAAGCTTCATAAAAAAATAGGAATTTATAATCAATTAAAAAATAAATTCATACATATAAATACATGTACATATTCATTGATTAAATTGCGTGAACCGTACCATGATTGCGTGAACCAGGGCATGCTCCATTGATGGAGTAGACACTCTTTTCCTCTTAGATCCTAAAAAATAAAAAATGGAACTTATTAACAACTAATTTAATTCACAAAATTGATAAAAAATCAATTCCATATGTACACACATGTATGTATATGTATGGATATTTAAGATTATATTTAAATACCATGAACATCCCTCGATCCCTGATCCCCCTCTCTTGTAGAGATATGGGATTTTGTTGATCTTCGTCGTTCATCCTCCATGATATATATATCTACGGTGGACATTTACAATTATTTTTTAAATTACTATTTAAAATAAATTCAAAATAAATTTCAGAAAATTAATGTAATTTAGTGTACACAAATTATGTAAAACACAACTTTCAAAGCACTAATTGATGTGTGAAACTCAATTTAAGAAATTTTTTTAATAAAAATGTTAAGTTCACCAAATTGAGCTTTACATGGTGGGAGCACCCTTGGTATATAATTGAAAACATGGTGGTAGAACACTTGGTATAAAATTGAAAAAAACACATGGTCATTAAAAAGAAGCGTGAAACTCCATTTAAACAATTTTTTTTTGAAGTCCTCACATTTTAATTTTATAAAAATGTGAAGTTCACCACTTGTTGCAAATGTGAAGTTCACCAAGTTGCACTTTACATGGTGTGGTGGGAGCACACTTGGTATATAATTGAAAAAAACACATGGTCATTAAAAAATACATATTTATAAGTACAAAACACACACATATCCAAGATATGTTACAATGTCCATCAATAAATTTTGAAGGAGAGCGTCTCAACACTAATTCATCTTTGAGAGATGAATCTTGAATTTTTGAAGAAGAGTGTCTCAAAACTATATCATCTTTGAGAGATGAATTTGGCATTGGCATTGCCCCGTATAATTCTAATTCACCTATTAATTCATCTTTGATAGATGAATCGTGAATTGGCATTTCCCTACGCAATAGATCAACAGACATATTATTCACATTTGTACAATGTCTTATACTAAAAAATTGAAATTGGCTAACAATATTGTTTGCCATTCCATGCAGTTGTTTTAGCCTCTCCATATTAACTTGGTACACGCCTTTCATCTGGCTACACACAAGTTCAAAATTGGTGAAAACTACAATTCCATTTGATCCATACTCCCTAGTTGTTCCCAATTCTTCTATCAATGCAATATAATATGCCTCGGTATTTGTTGTTCTTCCCGATATATTCATTTTCCTTTGGATGACCTTGCTAGTCGCAATATTGGAAAGCACATATGTAATCACTACTTTCCTTGGATTAGGATAACAAGAAACATCTATGCATAATGTCCATTTTTCAACCATATTTAGTGGGTTTTTTTTTATCCCTGAAAAAAAAATCAACAAAATACATTAAATTAACATTTATTGCGAATGCATGGGAGAAATGACACATGTGCGATAAATTAGATGCGTTAAAGATTGCATTTCCTAGATTTTAAGGGAGATTTGTGACACATATGCATGGTTCTTGCATGATTTTCCTTAAAGTTTGCCTTAAAATTTATTGCAGAAATCATATCTAGAAATCATATCTTAAGAAAGGATGAGATCCAGAGGCTACCTGGCCCTTTACATGAAATGACATTCCTTAAGAAAGAATGAGATCTAGAGTCTACCTAGCCCTTTACATGCCTTAAGAAAGGATGAGATCCAGAGGCTACCTGGCCCTTTATAGACTCCTTTAGAACTTGTAGAAGTTAAGACTCAATAAACAAACTAAAATCCTATTGAAGTTCAGCCACTTTAGGTTCCTTTTTTATGCCTTAAAGTTTGCCTTGAATTAATGGGGGAAAGCCTTGAGTTTTGGGATCCTATCCTATGGAAGTTCAACTACATTAGGTTCAGTTTTTAGGCCTTAAAATTTTCCTTGAATTAAAGGGAGGAAGCCTTGAGTTTGGGGGATCCTATCCTATGGAAGTTCAACTACTTTAAGTTCAATTTTTAGGCCTTAAAGTTTGCCTTGAATTAATGGGAGAAAGCCTTGAGAAATGACACATGCTTTAAATTTAATGGGAGAGAGCCAACATGACACATGCTTTAAAAAATTTGCCTAAGAATTTATAGGAGAAATGACACATGTATGGGAAAAATGATACATATACACAATTTTCCCTAAAGTGGTTGTGGTTTATGGATATTAAAATGAAGAACTTCTATTTAGATCTGTTCCAGAGATTGAATGTAGGGGCATTTACTGGATATGTCACCTTTCAGAAAAGATGAGATCTAGAGGCTACCTGGTCCTTTACAGATTCTGCCTTTAGAACTTATAGAAGTTAACACTCAACAAACATAATAAAATCTTATGGAAGTTCAAAATCCTATGGAAGTTCAACCACTTTAAGTTTTTAGGCCTTAAATTTTTCCTTGAATTTATGGGAAAAAGCCTTTAGTTTGTGGGAAAAATGGCACGTCCATGGTTTGCCTTAATTTTATGGGAGAAATCAGATCTATAAATGACATGCCTTAAAGTTTTCCTTGCCTAGTGTTTAAGATAGAAATGACATGTACATAGTTTTCCATAAATTTTGCATTATAGTATATGGGAGAAATGACATTGTCTTATATTTTTTGGGAGAAATGACATAGAAATGACAGAGAAGTGACATAGAAATGATATATGTCAAAATTCACACCACTTTGAGTTTGTGGGAGAATTTACATGTACAGGGTTTGCCTTAGAATTTAGTTTTCTATAAAATTTATGGGAGAAATCACATCTAGAAACCTTTATTTTGACATCTATAAATGGGCTAAGAACATTAAGAAAATATTTTCAGCTTACAAATTAGTTATGTCCTTAATAAGAAGTATGATTTAGCACTTATAAAATTGTTTAATAAATTATAATAATGTCATTTTTGGCTTGTACTATCATTCATCCTTGATATGTACACGAATTTTACAACTTCAACATCAACCTACACTATCATCATAAATTAGTTATGTCCTCAATAAGAAATATGATTTAGCGCTTATCAATTTGTTTAATAATTTATAATAATTGATATGTACAAGAATTCTACAAATTCAACATCAACCTACACTATCATCATATCATTGTAGCCATGTCAATCTAGATTATTTATATCCATTACATCATAAAACACTCCACTTTTAACATTTTAAAAGAATAAAGCAACATGCATGGTGAAAATTTAGGTGCAATAATACACTCCACTTTTAACATTTTACAAGAATAAAGAAACATGGAAGGTGTAAATTTAAGTACATTAATAAAATACAGCCATGTCAATCTAGATTATTAAGATCCATTACATCATAAAACACTCCACTTTTAAAATTTTACATTTTACTCCACTTGAGTTTGGGGGATCCTATCCTATGTAAGTTCAATACAACCATGTCAATCTAGATTATTAAGATCCATTACATCATAAAACACTCCACTTTTAACATTTAACATTTTACTCAACTTGAGTTTGGGGGATCCTATCCTATGGAAGTTCAGCTACTTTCAATTTTTGGGCCTTAAATTTTGCCTTGAATTAATGGGAGAAAGCCTTGAGAAATGACACATGCTTTAAATTTAATGGAAAAAATCCAATGACACATGCTATAAAGTTTTCCTTAAGAGTTAATGGGAGAAATGACACATGTATGGGAGAAATGACACATGTACACGATTTTCCTTAAAGTGGTTGTGGTTTATGGATATTAAAATGAAGAAATTATATTTAGATTTGTTCTAGAGATTGACTGTAAGGGCATTTACTAGATATGTCACCTTTCATAAAAGATGAGATCCAGAGGCTACCTGGCCCTTTACAGACTCTTTCTATAGAACTTTTAGAAGTTAACACTCAATAGACAAAATAAAATCCTATGGAAGTTCAGCCACTTTAGGTTCAGGCTTTAGGCCTTAAAGTTTTCCTTTAATTAATGGGAGAAAGCCTTTAGTTTTAGAGTAACCTTATAAAATGATTTAATGTGAAGATGGTACTTTACCTACAAAACAATGGAATTGAAGACTGTGCTTATATATTAGAGTTATGTTATGACATCTTTATCTTCCCTACCTAAAATTATATTATCTTCCTTTCCCTGTATATTTCACTATACTGAAATAATGGATTTCTGAATGGCATGGTTTTCAATATGTGGAGTTGTTTGTTTGTTTTACTTGGTATTATCGAAGGGCTAGAAATTTCGAATCATTTCTAAAGGTTGTTTTATTTGAAGTCAATCATGTTATGTTGAAACAGAGAAAACTTAAGCGAGGAAGGCCGAAAATGAAAATAGTTTAAGGCAATCCGTTAGTCAGACTTAGTATGGCCATGGGACACATCCAGCATTAGGCCATTGAGTTATGGATTCACTTACAGCTATTAAGTCCTACTAAATTTACCTATAAGTGTTTATCATTTTTTTGTTTATCACACAAGCTGGGTTTGGTTGGAGGTTGTGCATTCAAGGTTTGTTTATTCAATTGCATGGATTCCCCTACGCAAACTTTGAATTAGTTATTTGTAAATTTAAGCCTATATGAAATATTTCCTATAAATTGTGGATCAAACTTCTAAGCTGAGATTATCCTAATTTTATTTTATTTTGAGCTAGCAAAACATCTAAAGATCTTCTTATAGCAAATTATGAGGTATTTATTGGTTGTATATGAATGTTTTGATCATTACAGTCTATCCCTTTATTAGAAATATATCATTGGAAACCATAAGAAATAGGTACCCAAGGGTCCAAAATATTGGAAACATGAAAGTAGTCTCTAAAGGGGTGTCATATACATGCTAGGTAAAATGCCTTAAACTTGCCAAAATCTGTCCAATATTAACAACATAGAGTTCCAATGATCTAGAGGTATTTTTTTCATAGATAAATGGGAATTTTGAGCTATGCTCCAAAGGGCCTTTTGTCAATCTTCCCTATGAAGGAATATACCAAGACAAGTCTTGGAAAAAAACAATCCTTTAAATAACCCTTCAAAGACTTCCCGAGTAATTTGATACTCTCCTTCATATAGCTCCACACATACTAGGTGAAAAGAAAATAACATGGCATGAAGGAAACGAAACCAAAGAGTGTCTTTAGGTCATGGAAGATATCACATGGAAGAGTGTATATGTTTTTTAGCTTGGATAAACACTATGCCTGCAACCTGTATGATGGTATCCAACTCATTGATGTCATTCTCCTATGTGGGTTCATCATGTACAACATGAACTTTATCGGGCCTTGTTTTAAGAAATTTATGAAGCACATCTGATAATGATGTTGATGCCTCTTCATAGATACCACTCACCAAATAAAAATCAGCAAAAAAAGCTAGGAACATCAAATCAAATAGCATGGTAAGTAGTAGCTCACCTGGGATCTGTTTCATAAACTCAGCAAAAAAAGCCAGGAACATCAAAGCAAGTAGCGGGGTAAGTAGTAGCTCACCTAAGATCTGTTTCATTTTTAGAGCTATCATAAACTCATATTTCTCCATATTCCATAACGGCTTCCCCATTGAAATTTATTAGTTCTTTGTATTCAATTTTGTTTACAGGGTTCTCTATTGAAACTAACAGTTTGTTATTTTCCATTTTTAGTTCTAACTTGCTACACTGGTCTGGCCAACTTCCCGTCATTCATGTCATTCTTTTACTGTGAAGAACTTTGGGTCAGCGTTGAACCAACTAGAGGCCACTCCAGGTATTTTAAGTAACAAATCTTAGTTATTTTACAATTAGTAAGGTCAATATGCCATTTACGCTACGAAATTCACGCCTCCCTTATGATTTTATGGGTTACACAATTTATATATAAACGTTTAAATGTAACTGTATTCATTGTATCATGTGTATCCATACACTGTAACTTTAATTTTTCTTTCATTCCCCTCTGGGTTTAGTATCTTTTCCAGTTTGATAACCAACAAACAGGGACAGGTAAAAAGACAGAGAAGGAAAGGGCATTAGGAAAGACAGGAGGAAAGCCAAAGGAAACTTAGATTCTTTGATTTATTCTTTTTAAGGGATGCTCTATTGACACCCCAATGAAAGGAGGATTGTATTCCATCCTCAAAATCTGTCCAATAAAAACATACAATTTTCAACAGGAAAAAAAAAAAAAAAAAAACTTATGGAAAAAAGTGTCGTAAGCTGCTTGTCGAAACTGTGGATGCTAGAATGTGTGGTGAGACAATGAATGATGACTATATTAAACCAATGAAAAAACCGTCTAAATGTGGGGAATTTTAGTTAGATTTTATACCATGACAAGAAGTTAAAATAAAATTTAAAATTTAAAATTTCATTTAGTGAGTTTATTTCAATGTCTTCCTTTCAATATTTAGCTCCAACTACGAGTTCAAATAAAAAGATAACAATTTCAAAATAAAAGTGACTCAATATTCTGCAATTCTAAAAAATATCTAAAAATCATTCTAAAAATATAACAATTATAGTTCGTTGCATATTATTCCAAGGTGTTGTACCAACCTGGAAATTCGGAGCCGAGGCCGCAGTTCGGAGATGAGGCTGCAATTCGGAGATCAATGAGGCCACAATCAACAAGGAAGTCATGGAGGACAATTACTTGCAAACAAAAAAACAACGATAAAATTAAAATAGAAGAAAAAAATTAAAACAACAATAAAATTAATTCACTAACAACAGAAACAAATAACATAAAATTACCCAATAAGACTCTGCCAAGACTCTGCAAGACTTTACAAACACAAATGAAGTAACACAACTGCGATAAGCCCGAAACACCAAAAATTACCCAGCAAGACTCCGCCAAGACTGTAATGTTCCTTTTTCTAAAATATCACAATCTATTCCAAAGATTGAATATAGGGGCATTTATTGGATATGTCACCTTATAGAAAGGATGAGATCCAGAGGCTACTTGGCCCTCTACAGACTCTGTCTATAGATCTTGTAACATTCCTCCTACAGGAATTGCCCAAAGAATGGGGCTGCAATGATATATGATTATACAATGGATTCTCTGCGTTATTTATCTGAGCTTACTTATGAGAAGAAATAAATAGCCAACATATATTATTACATCAGCAAAAGGAATGTAATGACTTGAGGAATCAGTCATTCAATCAATACAATACAAGCTTCTCATTACATGCATGATAGACATGAAGCATATTGTTATAGATAAGAAAATTCAGGCTATGACTATGCAATATTTTATAGAGTACTGCTGCAAAATGATAAAAATATAAAGATATGACAATATGAAGCTCAAATAAAGAGGGGGTGCATGATCTCAACCCTTGAAAATAAAATACATCAATCCTCTAAAAGGATTGGCTGAAATACAAGCAAAATGACACTTTTGAAGAAATGCTGGAGTTGCTGGCAGCAGCAACTCAAGAACTGGAAATATATGGAGAAGGCTAAAATGGCTGCAAAAAATGAAGAACCCTCCTCCAATGGAAATCTGAAGTGAAAGGCTGATCCCTTCACCTAATATTTCACCCTCCAACTATCTGCTAATCCCTCACAGCAAATGCTCACCAAGAATAACGCTGTCTAAGAGAGGGACTGTGCTGCAAGTGATGGTAAGTGATTGGCCTGGTGCCAAATATGGTGGAATAAGCTCATGAACCTCCTTTTCTGATCTCCCAAAGGGATGGAAGCTCCCTCCTCTGAAAAAGAAAGCCAAGGATGGTGTTGTAGAAAACCTCCCCAGCAACACCCAACAACACTGCACAATCTCCAGCTGAAATTGCGCTGATGATGAAGGATAATGCTTGACCTCAATGTATGAATATGGGGAATAGAGTGCAATCCTCCAAGAGCTACTCAAGAAGGAGAGGAAATCCTAAACAGGAATTCCCTCGGCAATTCTTGCTAACCAGCAAGATGTTGCTGCAAGTCCACCAGACCAAAGATGAATAATACTCAAGATGCCTTGTCATGGTTACCTTGCCCTCCTTTTAAAAAATGTGAGCTCCCTCTCAATTGACCTCACTCATTAGGGTTTCCTTCCTCTAGAAGCTTCCCTCCTTATCCCACTGCGCTGGCCCACAATGTGCTCTCTACCTCATGCTACTGCGCAGTTTGACTTGGTCAAACTTGACCTAGCCTTCTTGAAAAATCCTCCTTTCACACATGGAGGTGTGAAATCAAGCTCCAAAAGTGATCCTACCTCATGCCAAGAGGTTTTTTATTCTCTATCCAAGAAAGGAATGGGTCTCCTACCCATTTTATTTATCTCCTATGTGAAAATGGCAAAAAGTAATGTTCCATAGAAATTGGGAACATTACAGTCCTTCCCTCTCAAAGATTGCTTTTCCTCAAGAAAGTAAAAGGATAGACTGATTTATTTCCCCTTACTTCCCCTGTAGCATCCATGCATGATAAAATCCTCCAAGAAAAGGATGTCATATCATCAATCAAGTGTTCGAGTTGTCCCTCCAACAGATGCATCTAGCCTTTGGTGAGCATCCCCAAATAGCTGTCATGTAGAAACAAATATCCATAAAGGGAATAATGGGCTATCTAAAGGCCTTCTTGAGGCATGATATCTGATATATAATGGGACTCAGCATCCCCATATGAATCTCCCATCCCCAATCAATCATCCATACAACATGAGCTGCCTCCAAACATGGCAACTCATAGAAAACTCTCTCCACCTTGAGCTCCAGAAAAGAAGGTGGGCTGAAAATCTGAATATGGCAAGCTCCATAGCTTACCAAATGCTGTCCTCCCTTCCACTTATGATTATTGTGGAGTGTGTGTTGATCAAGGGCTGCAAATGTATTGCCTCCAAGTGGCAACATGAAGAGCAATCCTCCAAGGATCTCTCCTCCATCAATGATAATACAACAAGCCCAAGATATGTCATCGATGATGAGTACGACATGATCATCATAGAATACCCCAATGAAATGTTTGATGTAGGTTATACCATGTGCAACAAGGTACAAAAAATGTCCCATAGGGTCACAACGCAACCTCATCCACTTCAGCTGCAGAAAATAACATGGCAAGTACTGTACTGAAAATATCACCTCTACTACTGAATAGTAAATAGATGAGTGAATCAGCAATAAAAAATAAAATACATGCCCATACATATAAAATGGATGGATAACATCATCAAGATCATGGTCCACCTCTAAATAAAGAAAATAAGTGGCTGTGATGACCATGTCTCTCCTCATGTTCCCATTAGAACATGCCATGCATAAACTGTGGGAATCATCTCCCCTCAAAGACACATTCAACTCATGTGTCAATCCAACAATCATGCTCCCAATAATAATATGGAAAATATCAAAAAAGGGGAACATTCTCATCATAAAAATAGAGGAAGTACTGATGGTTTCATATGGTGCTGAAAGGTACCAACAGTCTCCCAAGTAGCAACAGCGCAGTTTTCAAAACTGTTGCTTAAGAAATGTACAAGGAAAAATGTTTTGAAATACAATTCTAATCATATGAATTAGCTGAACATGTGTGAAATGGAAAAACATTTGCCCAAGGCCATGTGAAATATGGCTGCCTCCATCATATGGTTTGGCCCAACTTTGCTCGTGGATCAACATGAAAAATATGCCCCTTTGAGGAGCCATGCACTGCAACATAATGATAAGAGGATGAAAATCAGCAAATGAAAATACAATTCTCTTACCATAGGCTAGAAGTAAAATGATAGATGGATCCATGTGTGTGATCCTGCTCCCAAGTGACAGCACTGTGAGCTCATGCAAAAAGGCTCTTGCCCATGCCAAACTTTGTCTCTTGACATGCTCCTTGTCAAGAACACCTCCGGTGATGCTGCTGCAAATGTGAAGCTTTTCCCAAGATGGAAATGCCTCCCGATCAGTCCAAGCTAAGGAATAATCCCTTTGCACTATGAGAGTGCCCTCCTCTACTCCTACAACATCATACATCATGTGAGTGCAAATATGCTTGTGATCTCACCAAGATAGTTCAAGCAACCCAAGTGCTTGCTGCCTCCTCATGCTCACATCATGTAACTCATGTAATGAAGATATCATGACTGATATATATGTCATATCAGCTCCATGTATCCCTACTCTCTGCTGCTTAATGATGTAAACACCCTGCCACCTCTTCTCCACTCTTATCCTCCTGGAAAAATAGTACATCAAGTGATGGCCAAACTCCTTCAAGAGGAGCCAACGCAGCCAAGCCTTTTGCTTCCCGGTATCATATATTTGCAAGTGGAAAATCAGCCCCTTGCTTCTCATCCACACCCACTCAGCTCCTTGTGGATATCTTCTCCTTCTTCCTCCTCTGGCACTCCTCTCATGAGGGCTACCATTCTCCCAAGCCATATCTTCCCCTTTCCATTTCATGGAAAGTTGAAATGCAACTCCTTGGAGACCTTCTAGAGAAGATCTCTCACCCATGAATATGTTGGATCCATGAGGACCCAAATGTGATGGAGGTGATATCTCCTCTCCATCCATGTTTAACAGCACTGCTGATTCCTCCAATGATGTAGCAACTATTTCATCCTTCGGTGTAAAATTTGATTCATTTTTTTTCATGAGGGTACCATGGTTTGTTTCATCCTCCAATAGTTCACACTTCAAACTCAAGGGCTAAATGCAACTCAACCAGAATGTACGAGGATGAGGGCTCATCTCCTCCTTGAACCCTTTGCACAGCGTAGTGCAAACATGGTGCTCTAGAATAGCACAGTGTGTAGATCCTTGGACATCTACATGTATGTTTCCACATTCCTTTAAATTATTTGCTGAAATGAAAAGTGGAACTTTACTCATACCTTGGTGGATCCTGGGGTCTTCTTGTGTGGCTGCAGCAATTGTCTCCTCTAATGCCATGGCTACCTCCTCCATAGATGAAAAAGGTTGTTCTTCCTTTGTCCTTTCTCCATCAAAGGTTTGGATCAACCTTTGAGAAAAGTCTGCAAAAGAGCTCACCCTTGAATGGACCAAGGGTTTGAACCACAAAATAGAGGATTTATCCTCCATGTGCAGTGCTGCAATCTCCACTGATTCTTTCTCTGCCACTGGATGTAGTAAGAAAAAGGCTTCTAGCTTTTTCACCCAAGCTCTAGCTGAAGTGTCCCCATCAAATGTAGACAATAAGAACCTATTGCCTCTGATTTCTTTTTTACTGTAGGGCCTTCTCTCCTCCTTCTAATGAATAAACTGTGGGAATGTTGTAGCTCCCTTGAATGCTACAGAATAGGGTTTATATTCACCCAGGTACATACTTAAAATCTGATGATCCAAGTATCCTCCATGCTTATCTTTTCTGTGAGAATAGGAAGTGTATGGACCTTCCTCTTCTTCTCTTTGCTTCTCCTCCTTGGGGAGACTCTCCTTTGTTCTGAAAATAGATGAGATCAATCTCATCTTTTGCAACATCTTCTTCTTCTTCTTTCTTGGGCTTGAAGGCCATAGGCTGAGCCAAGAAAGGTGCTATGATACCATTGTAATATTCCTTTTTCTGAAATATCACAATATATTCCAGAGATTGACTATAGGGGCATTTACTGGATATGTCACCTTATAGAAAGGATGAGATCCAGAGGATACCTGGCCCTCTACAGACTCTGTCTATAGATCTTGTAACATTCCTCCTACAGGAATTGCCCAAAGAATGGGGCTGCAATGATGTATGATTATACAATGGATTCTCTGCGTTATTTATCTGAGCTTGCTTATGAGAAGAAGTAAATAGCCAACATATATTATTACAACAGAAAAAGGAATGTAATGACTTGAGGAATCAGTCATTCAATCAATACAATACAAGCTTCTCATTACATGCATGATAGACATGAAGCATACTGCTATATATAAGAAACTGCAGGCTATGACTGCGCAGTATTTTATAGAGTACTGCTGCAAAATGATAAAAATATAAAGATATGACAATATGAAGCTCAAATAAAGAGGGGGAGCATGATATCAACCCCTGAAAATAAAATACATCAATCCTCTAAAAGGATTGGATGAAATACAAGAAAAATGGCACTTTTGCAGAGATGCCAGAGTTGTTGGGCAGCAGCAACTTAAGAACTGGAAATAGATGGAGAAGGCTGAAATGGCTGCAACAAATGAAGAACCCTCCTCCAACGGAAATATGAAGTGAAAGGCTGATCCCTTCACCTAAGATTTCTCCTCCAACTATTTGTTAATCCCTCATAGCAAATGCTCACCAAGAATAACGCTGTCTAAGAGAGGGATTGCGCTGCAAGTGATGGTAAGTGATTTTACTGGTGCCAAATATGGTGGAATAAGCTCATCAACCTCCTTTTCTGATCTCCCAAAGGGATGGAAGCTCCCTCCTCTGAAAAACAAGCCAAGGATGGTGTTGTAGAAAACCTCCCCAACAACACCCAGCAACACTGCACAATCTCCAGCTGAAACTGTGCTAATGATGAAGGATAATGCTTGACCTCAATGTCTGAATATGGGGAATAGAGAAATCCTTCAAGAGCTACTCAAGAAGGAGAGGAAATCCTAAACAGGAATTCCCTCGTCAATTCTTGCTAACCAGCAAGATGTTGCTACAAGTCCACCGGACCAAAGATGAATAATACTCAAGATGCCTTGTCACTGCCTTGCCCTCCTTTTAAACAATGTGAGCTCCCTCTCAATGGATCCCACTAATTAGGGTTTCCTTCCTCTAGAAGCTTCCCTCCTTATCTGACTGCGCTGGCCCACAATGTGCTCTCCACCTCATGCTACTGTGCAGTTTGACTTGATCAAACTTGACCTAGCCTTCTTGCAAAAGACTCCTTTCACACATGGCAGTGTGAAATCAAGCTCCAAAAGTGATCCTCCCTCATGCCAAGAGGATTTTTATTCTCTATCCAAGAAAGGAATGTGTCTCCTACCCATTTTATTTATCTCCTATGTGAAAATGGCAAAAATTAATGTTCCATAGAAATTGGGAACATTACAAAGACTCTGCAAGACCCTGCAAACACAAACGCAGCAACACAACCACAATAAGCCTGAAACACAGACATGATTAGCCCAAAAGACAGACGTGATAAGCTTGAAACACATACGCGATAATCCCGAAACACAGACGCTAATAAGACCGAAACCTATTAACGTGTCCGGGCTGGTGCATTTATAAACTAAATTTCGGTTGGATTATTTTAAGAGTTCGGCTGAACTTGAGTTGCTGGTTTTCCCATCTCCAGCCAAAAATATGTTTTCACATGCCATCAGTACGTCTTCAATGTAAACTGCATAATGAGTTTGGCAGAACTAATTTCAAAATTTCGGTAAAACTCTATAATAGTTCGGTCGAACTTTTATAAAATTTCAGCCGAACTGTTGGGAAAAAAGAGTTTTCTGCCCCCGATTCTCACAAAAGTGTAACCCAACTTCATGGGTTTACCCTTGAATCCGATGGTTTATATTTATGTAAAAAAAGGGACACCTTCCCCTTATTATATGTTATGAAGTATTTGGATCTGGAGGTTTAGAGAAAGGACCATTCCATAATCATGATTTGATTTAGGTGTAAAAACAGACTAAATCCCTCAGTTGGTTTGAGGGAAGCGTTGATTTTCCATAGTATTAGGATAAAGAGGGAATTTTCTAGCATCAAAGTGGTATCGGAGCTAGAATTACTTGTAAGCCTTAATCTCAAATATGGAATTTGTAGTTAAATATATAAAATTGAGAAAATTAGGTGAATACATAAAGTTTATAGAAATTGATAGTGATATTAGGATTCAAGGTATGAAAAATTGAAAGCGCTGATGCGCTCTACAAAAGGATTGTTTTGAAGGAGAAATTTAGAGTAGATATTCTCATGGAAATAAATTGATTCTATAACATCCTCGTCCCACATTTACCCAAGCTAACCGATCCACTGGGTTAAACATGTGATAAGACGATACTATGATGTGACTCAACTGCCTAAGTATAGTTAAGGAAGTGGAACCAACAAAACACAACCAAAATGACATTCTACACATGCTACAAAACCTTCAAAAGCCAACGAACCCTTCCATATGACCAACCCCTCAAGTAACATACTATTTTACTGACCTAGAGACCTAGTAGCTCCCTTGATAAGCCCTCCAAGTGATCCAGGTGGATATTGGTGGCCACTTGCCTATTCTAGTTGGAACCCCACCATTGTTTCTTTTAGTTTTTTTCATTTTCCTTAATTGTAGCACAATTTACTATTTTTGGTAGCTTTTCAGGTCCTCAACTTCTAGAGCCATTTTGAGGCCCTAAACGACTTTTTTTTTTTAAATAACATTTGGAAAATGTGAGCCTATAACCAATTCATTTTCATCAACAGTTGTAGTCATCAGATAGATATTTCTAACGAGGTATCATGTGCATCAAATGGAGATCGTATGCCAAAGTTATGACCCCAGGAAGTTGGCTTCCCAAATAACCCCAATGGGGCCCATAAAATCTTGGTGTTACATCTCCTCGGGTTAGGTTTTTGGTTGTTTAGGGTTTTGTATTATTGTTCAATAATAAAAATTCCCTTGAGCCTCATTATAACACAATTCAGAGGCATGTAGTCCCCATATCTCTTCTTAGAGATAAGATACTAGTGCCCTAGCTCATTTATTTTCCATTCTGTCTGTAAACATTTTTTCAACATTTATATTAATGAAATTAAGTTTTATTTTTTTTTCATCTCCACGTTTATGTGTATTTGTGTATTTATTTGCGTTTATGCTTAAATATTGATCAGTGGTATCAAAGTGGTCTGCTCTTTCTCAATTTTTCTTTGGATATCCCCAACGAGGTCAGGATATAAGGAGTTAAGGCTCGATCTGGTTGAACCTTTGAAGATTAGCCTTGCAAACCGTGACGACTGCCTATGGGGGAAGAAAATAAAGATGAGGGAGTAGGATATACTATGAAAATATTGCTCAAGGAGGCCCTCGAGAAAGAAATGAATGTGATGATGGGTAACTTTTCCTAGATCCTTCAATGACTGCCCACCGGTGGCACATCTTCATCCATCAGCCACTCTCGAGGCACCAACCCTTTCAAGGTAAAAGTCAACTTAGAAATTCCTATATTTGAAGGATAGATAGATGAAGATGTCATAGATATATGGTTGAATTTTCTGGAATGGTATTTCTCAATCCATGATTTCTCTGATCGAGAAAAGATTACTTTTGCACTCCTCAAAGACGCCCCCCATGTCAAAGACTGGTGGGAAACCTATTGTGAGCAAAAGGATGAGAGGGAACCCTCTATGTTCTCAGCCACACCCACTTGGAATTTGTTCCAAGATTTCATCAAGGAACAATATTACCCCGTGGGGAGCTATGAGGACAGGTACATCTAATGGACCATGCTACGACAGTAAAGGGATCAAGATGTGCACGAGGTGACAGATTTTTTCCATACACTACTTACAAAGTTGGGTATTAAATATTCATAGAAAAATTTGGTGCTCAAGTACCGCAGTTGTTTGCACATGTAAATTTAGGAGGAAAAGGAGTTCCTTGACCTTACCTCACTTGGCACGACATATCGATATGCCGCCAAGATCGAGTAGAAATTTAAGCAGAATAAGCGATACTATGGATCCATGAATTCAAAGCAGGGAAAGGCGCCCTCAAACAACAGAACAAGGGGAAAATCCAAAGCGAGATGACTCAGAACAAAACCACAAAGCCAAAGAAGGACATGGGGAAATGGTGTGAATTTCATAACATCTCAACTCACAACACAAGCGAGTGTCAGGCCAATAGTAGTTGGTGGCCGAACTGAAGGTATCTAAATCAGATGCATGTTTTGATTTTGAGTTAGAACCAGACAAGGGAAATGAAAAAGGGAAGGATATCATTGATGTGGAACCGAGTGCCACTCTTGCCACCTCCAAGCTCTAGATGGAGGAGCGTGAGAATCTAGAGGAGGGGGAGAACCTCTTCCATTCCTAGATGTGGGTGAAGGGTTCTCCACTGCAATTCCTTATCAATAACGAAAGTCAAAAGAACCTCATTTTAGCATAGGGAATGAAGTGGCTCGACCTACTGACCACAAAAAATTTGCAACCGTATACCATCATGTGGCTTCACCAAGGAAGAGATCTTCATGTCCACTAGCAGTGTCACCTTCTGTACAACATCAAGCCCTTCACGGATGAGGTACTATGTGATGTTGCTCCTCTTGACATGTCTGATGTATTATTAGGCCAACCATAATTATGGAAGCGACATGATGTCTATGAATCTAGGTTTCGTTCTCTTATTATGACTTTTGGAAATAAGTTGTATAGGATACCAGAGGTAGTACCGCCTTTCGCCATCTCTTTGAGTATTGTAGAGCAATGCAGTAAGATTATTTCCCAAACTAGGAAATTTGTTTTCATTATGATTCACCCAGAGGGAAAGAAGAAGATTGTGTCTGCAGACTCCAAACAGGGCTCCCCTGTGCGGAAGCAACTGATGGACAAAGACATGGAGGAATAAAAGGAAATTTTCTCCTCACCCACATAGTTCCTCTACACTGTCAGGTCAAGCACTCTATTTATTTGAACCCAAACACACTGCTATTTGATGTTGTCATACCTCATGTGACCACATAGATAGAATCCAAACATATAATATCTAAGGCTGATAAAGCAACTAGATTTATTGAATGCATCCAACACGTTCACTAGTAGGTCCATGAAATCTTAGAGAAATCCAATAACAAATACAAGTAGTGACATGATTGACATCGGGTTCCACACAAGTTCCAGGTGGGCAACAAAGTTTGGATACATTTTCAAAAGAAGAACCACTTTGGGCCCCACCGCAAGATTCGCCAGCACCGATATGGTCCATACACCATCACCAAGGCAGTACAGGACAATGTCTTCAAGCTCAGTATTCCACCATTCCTTGGTTTTCACCTAGTGTTCAATGTGGACTGGCTTCGGCCCTACTTTCCACCTCTCCTAGACACATTCAACATGACAAAACAAATAACACCAATAGAGTTAAACCCAGATTGAATATAACAAGACAAAATTGATTAGATCATGGGCACATATATCAATAACACCCATCAACAGAGGATCCAGCTATACCGAGTTTTCAAAGCAGGACAACTCCTTCACTAGGGAAAGTTGTTCAGCAGGGACCAAGTTCAACAAAAATTTCTCCACCTCATGAAGGCTCTACATGCAATGGGGACCATTTATTCCTAAGGGGGGAGGAATGATTTAGGTGGATATTGGTGGTATTCCACCTAGTCAATTTCATCAATTTTCTTATTTACTATTTTTAGCAGTTTTCCTTGTTCAGAATTTCCAGAGCTGTTTTGAGGCCACAAACGACATTTTTTGGGCATGATTCCTCTGGTGATTTCATATAAATTGCATCAAAAAATTTATTTCTCGGAGAATTCAAGGAGGAGACAATTCATTTCTCATTATTAGTAGAAACATCCTATTCTTTTTCATTTGTACTCGTGCTATCAACTACTTGCTTGGATGTTTTTCAATGATAATACACACATTATTCTTGAAGAACACTCTATAATTTTTCTCTATGAGTTGTCCAATGCTCAAAAAAATTCATTTTAAGCTAGGTACATAATACACATCATCATTTGTTCTTATTTCACCATTTCTAATATAAACACCAATCAATCCTTTACCTTTAACACATACCTTATTATCGTTACCCAACTTGACTTCAAACTGAATACTAGTGTCTAGATTGGAAATTTTTATTTTTATTTTTATTTATTTATTTATTTATTTCGCGTCATGTGATCTTTACAACCACTATATAAAAACCAAATATTATCTGAAAATTATTGAATTTCATTACAATTCAAAAACTCTGACTTCTTATTATCTTCAAATTCTTGTGAGATGTGCGCATATTTCTTACCAACATCTGCTTGCCTCTTCAAACACTTAGTAGCAAAATGGCCATATATTTTGCAATAATAACATTGAACTTTAGACATATCATACCTTTTATTTCCTCGATGCCAGGTTATATTTTTACTCTCCCTCAAATTAGGAGGATTTTTCTAAGATTTCTCTTCATGCTCATAATTATCTCGCGAACATCTTTGATCAACTATTCTGCCGCCTCTTCCTCTATTTCTCGATCTTTTGCTGCCTTTTCCTCTATTAAATTGAAGTTGAGATTTTAATGCATTATCCAACGTGCCATCATCATATCATGATATCCTGGATTCATGTGCAATCGATGAACTAGTCAAATCTTCAATTTTCATTTGACTTGTGTCCTTGAACACTTCTATGGATATAACAACCGCTTCAAATTTATTTGGAAAAATTCGAAGGAATTTCTCTATCACTCTCTGGTTTGAGAGGCATTCTCTATACTGTCTCAATTTATTTATCCAGGTGGATATTGGGGGCCTCCTGCCTATTCCACCTAGTCATTTTCATCAGTTTTCTTATTTACTATTTTTAGCAGTTTTTCGGGTCCTGAAATTCCAAAGCCGTTTTGAGGCCCCAAACGATGTTTTTTGGGCATGATTCCTCTTACGATCTAACAAAAATTGTGTCAAAATTGTATTCCTTGGAGATATCTTTCCATCTAAGTATCATACGCATAAAACGAAGATAATATGACCAAGTTACGACCCCTGCTAGGTTTCTTCCCGAATAACCCCAACGTGGCCCATAAAATCTTGGTGTTACATCTCCTTGGGTTAGGGTTTTGGTTGATTGGGGTTTTTTCTTATTGTTAAATAATAAAAAGGCCCTTGAGCCTCATTGTAACATAGCTCATAGGCCTATATTCCTAACCTCTCTTCTCGGAGATAAGATACCAACGCCCTAGCTCATTTATTTTCCATTCTATCTGTAAACATTTTTTGAACATTTATATTAATGAAATGAAGTTTTATTTATGTTGCATCTACACATTTATGTGTATTTATATATTTCGTTGTGTTCCCGCATAAATATGGATCAGTGGTATAAGAGTGGTTTTCTCTTTCTCGATTTTTTTTATATGTCCCCAACGAGGTCAGGATATAAGGAGTCAGGGCTCAATATAGTTGAACCTTTGCAAGATTAGCCTTGCAAACACCAACAACTACCCATGGGGGAAGAAAATAAATATGAGGCAGTAGGAGGTCCTATCAAAATATTTCTCAAGGAGGCCCTCGATAAACAAATGAAAGTGATGATGGATAACTTTTCCTAGATCCTTCAACGACTGCCCACTGTTGGCACATATTCATATAGCATCCACTCTTGAGGCTCCAACCCTTTCAAGGTACAAGTAAAATTTGACATTCCTATATTTGAAGGCCAGATAGATGAAGAAGTCATAGATAGATGACTGAATTTGCTAGAATGGTATTTCTCGGTCCATGATTTCTTCGACTGAGAAAAGATTACTTTTGCACTCCTCAAAGCCACCCCCCATGTCAAAGACTGGTGGGAAACCTATTGTGAGAAAAAGGATGAGAGGGAATCCTCTATGTTCTCGGCTGCACCCACTTGGAATTCGTTCCGAGATGGCATCAAGGAAAAATATTACCCCATGGGGAGCTATGAAAACAATTACATCCAATGAACCATGTTGTGGAAGCAAAAGGATCAAGATGTGCACGAGCTGACGAAGTTGTTCCCAGGGAAAATTTTAGGGGCTAATTTTCGCAGGTGGGCTAATTTTCCATGCTTTTTCCCAAAAAATATTCGCCAATTTCCATTTTTTTCTAAAATGTTTAGCCCAAATTTTATAGTAAACCATTATTTTATCTTAAAAATCACCAAAATACTATATAGAATAATATAAGATCACTGGAAATCTAAATATATCTACAAAAATATCAACAAAAAATTTATAATTTGCATATTAGGGACTAGTAAGTTTCGCCAAGGTTTCTAAACTTTAAGATAAACTTCAATCCTTAAAATATTCCATGGTTGTTCCATACCTTGCGTACAAAGTTGGGTATTAAATATTCAAAGAAACATTTGGTGCTCAAGTACTACATTTGTTTGCACATATACACTCAGGAGGAAAATGAGTTCCTTGATATTACCTTGATTGGCATGAAATATCGATATGCAACCAATATCGAGTAGAAATTTCAGCAGAAGAAGCAAGATTGTGGATCCATGAATTTGAAGCCAGGGAAAGGCGTCCCCGAACAACATAACAAGGGGAAAAGCCAAACCGAGACGACTTAGAACAACACCACAAAGACAAATAAGGACACAAGGAAGTGGTGTGAATTTCATAACAGCTCCGCTCACAACACAAGAGAGTGTCGGGCCAAACAGTCATTGGTGGTCGAACTGAAGGCATCTGAATCAGATGCATGTTCTGATTTTGAGTTAGAACCGGACAATGGGAATGTAAAAGGGAAGAAGATCATTGATGCGGAACCCAATGCCACCATTTCCACCACCAAGTTCTAGATGAAGGAGCGTGAGGATCTAGAGGAGGGGGACACATCTTTCATTCCAATATGTGGGTGAGGGGTTCTCCATTGCAATGCCTTGTCGATAACAGAAGTCGGAAGAACCTCATTTTAGCAGAAGTCGTAAAGTGGCTCGGCCTAACAACCACAAAACATTCACAACTATATACCATTGGGTGGCTTCACCAAGGAAGAAATATTCGTGTCTTCCAACAATGTATCCTTCCATACAACATCAATCCCTTCACGGATGAGGTACTGTGTGCACTATTGTGTTGCTCCTCTTGACGTGTATGATGTGTTATTAGGCCAACCATACTTATGGAAGCGACATGATGTCTTTGAGTCTAGGCCTCGTTCTCTTATTATTACTTTGGGAAATAGGTTTTACAGTATACCAGAGGTAGTACCACCTTCCGTCATCTCTTTGATTACTGCAAAGAAATGCAATAAGATTATTTCCCAACCTAGGAAATTTGTTTTCATTACAATTCACCCATAGGGCAAGAAGAAGATTGTGTCTGTAGCCTCCAAACATGGCTCCCCTGCACGGAAGCAGTATATGGACAAAGGAATAAAAGGAAATTTCCTCCTCGCCTACATAGGTTCCTCTACACTCCCATGTCAAGCACTCTGTTGATTTGACCCTAGGCACACTGCTACTTAATGTTGTCATACCTCATGTGACCACATAGACAGGATCTACACATGTACTACCTGATGCTGATAAAGCAACTATATTTATTAAATGCATCGAGCACATTCGCCAGCAGGTCCATGACATCTTGGAGAAATCCTATAACAAGTACAAGAAGTGACATGATCGACATCGGGTTCCACACAAGTTCCAGGTGGGTGACAAAGTTTGGCTACATTTGCAAAAGGAGCACTTCGTTGGGCCCCACTGAAAGATTTTCTAGCTTTGATATGGGCCATACACCATCACCAAGGTGGTAGGGGACAATGTATTCAAGCTCGGTATTCGACCATTCCTTGGTATGCACCCAGTGTTCAATGTGGATTGCCTTCGGCCCTACTTTCCACCTCTACTAGACACATCCGACATGAAAAAATAAATCAAACCAACAGAGTTAAACCTAGACTAATAGAACAAGTCACAATTGATCATATCATGGACACACAGATCAAGAAAACCTGACAATAGAGGATCCAACTATATCAAGTTTTCAAAGTAGGCCAAATCCTTCACCAGGGAAAATGGTTCACTAGGGACCAATTTCAACAAAAAATTCTCCACCTCATGGAGGCTCTGCATGCAATGGGGACCATTTCTTCCTAAGGGGGGGAGGAATGATTTAGGTGGATATTGGTGGTCATCTTCCTATTCCACCTAGTTAGTTTCATCAGTTTTATTATTTACTATTTTTAGTAGTTTTTCAAGTTTAGAACTTCTGGAGCTGTTTTGAGGCCCCAAACGACATTTTATGGGCATGATTCCTTCCGAGATATCATATAAGTTGCATCAGCAACTATATTTCTTGGATATATATTTCCAACGAAGTATAATATGTGTCAAACCAAGACAATATGACCAAGTTACAACCCTGCAAAGTTGGCTTCCCAACTAACCCCAACGAGGCCCATAAACTCTTGGTGTTACACCTCCTCGGTTATGGTTTTGGTTTTTTAGTGTTTTCTCTTATTGTTCAATAATAAAAAGGTCATTGAGCCTAATTTTAACACACTTCAGAGGCATATAGCTTCCACATCTCTTCTCAGAGATAAGCTACTAGTGCCCTAGCTATTTCATTTTCCATTCTGTCTGTAAACATTTTTTTCAGCATTTATATTAATGAAACGAGTTTTTATTTTTGTTGAATATCTTCCTTTATGTGTATTTTTCATATTTCATTGTGCTCACACATAAAAAATAGGATCATTGATTAACAACACTCATGAATTGAGTCATAAAAGTATCCATAGTTTCACTGTCTCTCATTTTCAAATTCTCGAAATGTATTCTCAAATTATGCAACTTGGCATTCTTTATTTTTGCTAGACTCTGATAACAGGATTCAAGGGTGGCCCATGCCTTCTTCGAATATTCTTCATTTGAGGCTTTTGAAAGAATCACATCATGTCAGCCTTGTTGAATAAGGCCAAGAGCTTTATTGTTTTTCTTTCTTTTCTCTCTCAACAACATTCGTTCACCATTTGTAAGAGCCATCTCTACCGCCTCATTAGTAGGCTCTGGATACTCATTAGTAACAAATAACCAAAGATCAAGTGAACGTAACAATGTTCTCATTCGAATGAACCATGAATTATAACCTTTCTCACTTAAAATAGGAATTGAATGAGTATTTGTATTTGAATCCATTTTTCTCAAATAACTGAAATATTCAAATGAAAGTTAAAAACAATTTTCCACCTTATTATTGTCTCTTCCTTGAAAATAAACTATACAAAAATGATAGGGAAAAATGTCTTCAATAATAAGAAAAATACTCTTCAAAATTATCGCTGAATAAATTTTAGAAGAGTTCCAAAGAAAATAAAAAAATTCTACTTCTTTTATCTGTTGAAAAAAATGTAGTATATTACTTATTTTGCATACATTGAATTAGTGAACTTCCAAAAAATAATTGCATCAATATTTCTTTAATGAAAATTCAACTTAAACGACATTAATATTGGGTTTTCTGATCGGTAATTTCACAACACTTCCAAGACTGATAGTTCATGAAGATTAGAGATTATAATCCACTACTTATAGAATAGAAAACACCATAACCAGAATTGAAAAGACAAATATTTGAGCATGTTGCATAAAATTTTAATGGATTATATAATACTAATCGTAAATCGTTACCCCAATGTTTGAGGAGTCAAAATATTTTTTGGATGCGAGGTGTCATACGTTGATCATTGCTCCTTAGACGCTAATTAACAGTAACAGAAAGTGGCATATACTCCAGCCACACCATGACTTCACTACCTCTACAGGATCCAATACTTTAGCCTTCAGGCTCTGATACCAAATGAAAAAAAATATAGAACAAAAACATACCAATAACACAACAAATCGCATCTGCAGCTACTTAATTACACACAAGCAAGAAACTTGAGAGTGGATGAATTTTTCCTCTGATTGATTCCATCTATTTATAGAAAGCTTTAACTCGGTTACATCAATTAAAAAAAATAATTTTCTAGGTGGTGTTGCACCTTCGCATTCGAATCGGTGTTGGCCTTTCCAATCCGAGGAGTTGAGGTAGTCTAATGAAGCAGCGACGATTATTCGAAGTTCGAAGAGGCATGGTGGTGAGGTGGCAACGACGAAAGACAACATATGATTGAAATAATTATTCTTACAATATATCCAAATTAACACCCATGACTCTCATATCCACCCTTTGGAATGGAGAGGATTGTGCTACTAATGAAGGAAGGGTTAAAATATATTGGAATGACGCCCCCTTTATTTCTTCTTATAAATTGTTTGAAGTCGATGCATGCAACGCTCAATATTATTCCCCCCATGATAATGATTTGTGGGATCAATCTGAATTTAAAATTCTAAACCAACAACAACTTAGTAAATGTAATTGGGTTCACAAAAACTACATGATCTATGACTACTGTCACGACAAGTCTGAAACGTTTTCTGCAACTCCAGCTGAATGCACATTGAATCCTTAATCACAAGATTTGGTTATGTATTGTAAAATAATTGCAGCTAGGGATATTCATTTCAATAATTATTAAATCAGGTCACATATAGTAAGAAATAGGTTCGAAATGATGTACCATCTCAACTTGTTGAATCGGTGTTGGCCAATCGACTCAAGTGATAATCTTTTGGCACGTTTTTTTTTTCATTTTAAATTGTAATATTTTATGTGTCTACATGTACAGGAAGGTTAAAAATTTATTGGAATAAAACATGGCTTCATGTTTCATATTTTTATTAGATATGAACACCATACCTCTTTTCCTGATACGAGAGTCCACAACAAAGATGTCCACAACTCTAAGAATCGACTTTATCAAAGCAGGCTGCTTTTTTTTTAAACAAAAAATACTCAGTCTTTTTTATTAGTAAAAATAGAGTACATTGGAAAGTTTGTTTTTCTCTTTGTTCCTCCTCGCCTTTAAAATAATAGTAAATATACTTCTTTCTAAAAAAAACGGGAGGTAACTTCTCCACAAAAAGATACTAGATATGTTCCTTTCCAGCCCAATAAAACGATTTCTAACTGTTACTTACAAAATATCATTCATACCGATACAAAAAAGGAATTAAAATAAAAGAAAGAGTCTTAGATGGCTTCAATGCTCCGAGTATTCATAAGGCTGTTGTGATAACGAGCAGCAAAGAAGTACTTATCATGCACCACCCCGATACCTCTTTTGGACAGAAGATCAGCCAGCTGATTCTCGTCCTTGTAGATATGATTAAAGTTGATTAATGGGAAGGAGGCAATTAGTGCATGAATTCGATCCATCCAATTTGTTAGAATGGGTTGGATGAAGTGAGAGTGGAATTTGAACCAATCAATAATGCTTTTAGCATCACCATTGATGGTGATACTATCCAGGTCCAATCATTTGGCAAAAGACAAAACTCCCTAAAGATAAATCACCTCTGATATGCTATTATTTCCCCATCTCCCTTCCCACTAGAAGTGGTAATAATGCTCAGGAACTAATGTGATTTCCACTACAAAACCACATCTCTTGTTTTGACAAGATCCATCAAAGGAGCCTCTAGGAAACTGATTCTTGATATCCATGTATTTGGGCTTCCTTACTTTGTGAGTAATATTCATCGACCCAATATCATTGAAATAGGATGTGACCTTCTTGGAAGCCATCCACACTGATGGAACTATGATTTAAAACAACTATGAATCATGGCTTTGTCATATCACCCAAATAACATAGAACGAAAGTACACGATGCAACTTATGAGTATTAATACAAGTATGGATGAAAATGGATAGAATACCACTCATGTTAGGACAATATAACTTTAATATAAGTGACACTTCTTTCCAAACTTCCTAAAAAAATGAGTATCGAATGAAAAGATGATAAATATCCTCCTCTTGTTGGAAACACAAAGAGAAAATGCCAGGACCCTGATAACCTTTACATTGTAACATTTTCCATGTCAAAATTCTCCAATTAATCACCAACCATCCAAAACATAAAATATTACGAGGAGTCACCCATTCCCAAGTTGAATCAAGCTAGTCATAACCAGTCAGTTTTGATCATAATTTGAATCAGGGGAAATTTTTTTCTCAAAATTAAATGTGTTCAGAAATGTGTGGAACCTGAACGAATGTGACCAGATCGTCTCCCTGATTCCGATGCAATTCATTTCGTCAGAATCTGACTCCATATGAGGGAGTTAGAGCCCGCTGACTATCGTGCAGAACAGGTAAAAATTGTGCAGAACAATGATAGACTGATTACCTGGTAGTCCAGTCAGCACTCCAGGAATATTCATCAGTTTTTGCCCAATGACACCGTGACAAGTTTCGCGACCGGATTCGCCAGTGTTGGTTGTGAAGGAGAAAAATGTCCAATGACCTTCTAAGGTCAAATTTGTGTTTTTTGGGTGCAATTTTGAATTTTATGTATGGTGGATTTTTGGACCAATAGGAAGGATACGTGTGGTGCAACCACAGGCTGGCACGTTCTCCCCCCCCCCATTGCAAAGGTTGACATATTAGCAAAATAGTTCATAGCCTAAAGTCTGAATTCTAATGTTTTAGCGTTGGTATATATATATAGGCCACGGAGGGGTGGAGGTCGGGGTCGAACTTGCGACCTCCCCCGTAACAGCGCCAATAAGAACCACCATACCATAGCCTAATGTATTAATAGACATAGGCGCTGACTAGTATTTGAACCTTTCAAATGGCTTCGGTGAGCGGAAATAGGGGCCAGCCCCCCATCCCATGTGACCTAGCGTAGAGAACTAGGAATGGAGCCCGTGCTATTCACACTTTAAGGCGCATTTAATTAGCACTAATCCACTATTAACCTTAACTGGTAGTCTTCTAGTTTTAGTGGAAGTTTTCTAGGGCCTCGAGTAAATGAGGCCTATCTTGAGAAATATTCGACCAAATTGGGCTCATAAAAAGTTATTCTTAGCATTTTGGAATGCTAGGAATCCATTGGAGCAGGTTTCAGAGGAATATGATCACTTCTTGATGGGGTTTTTCCCACTTGAATATAAAAGGTGCGTAGGGCTACCAGGAGAGGAGGCCATGCTCATAGGACTTGTAGACCAATTGAAGAACCAGAAGAGCCTAGTTAGGGGTTATGGATGCTTTGAATACATTGGTAAATTATATTTTCTATTTATAGCACATCTTCAAGTTAAAATTACAGGTTGAACCAGGAGGGTGTATGGATCATTCAGATATTGAGACAGTTCTTGGAGAACTCTGAGATTGAGATGATCTTGCAGGGATATTCCAGCCTCCATATGTTTGTAGTAGCAGTGCTGTAGCATTGTTGTAGCAGTGTTGTAGCATTTTTATCATCTTTTCTCTTTATGTGTTTTAGAGAAAAATATTTTTGATGTACTTACAGTTATTGAAGTAAAAATTTGATGCTCTTTCATATTTGAGTAAGGGATCTTGGTAAGATGCCCATGTGTTGTTGAAAGTTAGTGTATGGTAAAGGGACTTTGTAGGAGTTGTTTTTTTAGGAGAAAATTACCATTCTAGATCAACACATTGATGTACTCATTGTTGGAACGGGGTCTCCTACAAAGCTGTGAATCTGGTCCGTTTTGTATAGTTTTGGCATATTTTGGTCTAACGTAGGGGTTTTGGGGTGGGTCAAAGCCCCGAAAGCATTGTAATGGGTCAAAGGGTAGACCTAGAGTCCGCAAACCATGGTTTGCGGACCATAGGAAAGTTTAGGCTAGATTGTTATAAATAGAAGGACATTTTGAGTTGTAAGAGGGGAAGGAATAGAGATTGATGCTAAGTGCGAACTGATAGATCTGGTTAGGGTTGTTTGGGGAAGGACTCCTGCTGTTGTGTGCGTGGAGCTTCTCTGTCCAGCTGTGTGTGGATCCTGCTGCTATGTGCGCAGGTGGGGTTTGGGGTATTGTAAGTAGATCTGAAGGATTAATGAATGCGGAAGTATTGTTGAATATCTGAATCTATTGGAATTACTGTGATGTGAATCTGTGATTTTTGGTTAATTAATATATGTTTCTATGTTATTGATTTAAGCTGCAAACATACTTGTGTTACTTTTTTATGCTGCAATCTGGATCTTTTATGTTGCATTTCATGCAAGAATATTTGGAATAGCTGCGTTATCGTTATATGAGTTCATGATCTGTTGATTACTATGAATATCATTGTTGTTGCACACATGGATGCGAAGGGAATTTGTAGATCTAGGCTCTGTGATATAAGATCTGGTCACTATAAGATTGAACGTAGCTCCGCTTGACTTACCTACCCTCTCCTAGGGTACGGAAACCTGGTTCTAGCACCCACCCATACTACTTCGGGTGAGACTTTGGCCTGCGCAAGCAGGTCACTGCCGAAAGGGCCAGTAGTATAGGGGTTTGTTGGCAAACCTTGAACCTCCAAACTTTGGTTAGGACCCCTCGAGCCAACAAATGGTTCCGTTGCCGAGACCGGGAGCATTTTGAGAGAGGGACCGGGTAATTCAAAAGCCATACTAGAAACCCGAAAGAAAAGAAATTGATGAATGGTTCGAACAACAAGTTCAGGAATTCATAGTGAAAGAAAACTGCAGTAAGAGGTTGACCACTGAGGAGTGGAAAAATAAGTATATTTTCACAAATATCTATGAGATCTTCTTTGTGAAAATTGCGATCGAGCTCCAGGAGTAGCTCGCAAGGTTGGTTGAATTTCAGAAGTGTTGGAAGGATGAACGGGTCATGCAGTGGACCCATGAATTGATCCAGCAGTTAGAGACGACTAATAACACCATCACTCGCATGGTGGACCACTGGGTGGACAGTGTACTAGGAGGGTTCGTGACATAATTTTCCATCGATTAGTTCGTATCCTACTCTGAAGCAGAGAGAAGATTATTCAAGGGTTTCCAGGGTAAGTTTTTGAAGACCTTACCATTGCTGATTAAGATATTACTGTGTGAAAATAGTATCTTGTGTAGTCACATCGAGTGAATGACCGCTGATACGTATGGAAGTATGAAGCGAAGTGGAAAATGTTATCAGACCAACCTAGAAGGAGATAGATCTGTCTACAACCCGGTAAGAGAAGCAGCTGTGCAGAATCCTCCCGTCACACCACTTTTGAACCAGCATAGGAGTAAGAATTCGTCTACGCCTCCACCACCACCAGAAGATGACATGGCTGCGCACATGAAGTTGCCGAATTTTAAGGGTGTGGGGGATGAAGACATGGATCAGTTCTGGTTTGTCGCAAGATCGGTATGGATTGCGCAGAATGTAGCTAGTGATGTAGTGAAGCAGGCACAAATATCCCTTGCCTTTGAAGGGAGAGCTTTGGACTAGTACATGGGATACATCGGCCGGCATGCGAACACAACCATTGAGTAGATTAATAATTATTTGAAGCAACAATTCAAGAAGCCTAAGTCCTACTCGAAAATAGTGGTTGATATAAAAGATTTCAAGAAAGGGCCTTATGAGTCTGTGTGGGAGGCCGATCAACGATTGAAGAAGGTGATTAGAGAAGGAGGATTTCAATATGATGACAGAAAAAATACAGAATGGTTCATTTCTATGCTGCTGCCTCACCTGCGTGTACCTATGGGCCATCAACTGTTCGAATCATAGGAGAAAGCCTTGGAGGGTGCTATGAAGTTAGAAGCTACGCCTTGAGACGAGACCCATCTATGTGTCCAACAGATCCAAGGACAACTAGAGGTGATGCACATGGAAATCCAGAACCTGCGAAAAGAGCGAGGAGCAGAGGCTAGCCTGGAAAGGTGGTGCATACGGTGCAGAGTGAATGGGCACACCAAGGATAAATGACCTCTATTAACAGATTATATGTAGGCCAGGGGACCTATCCCATTGCGCCCAAGAGAAATTGCAGGTCCAAGTGGGCCAGCATTGTGGTGCAATGATTGTCGCGTTGCAGGGATGCACGACACAAACCACTACCCCCGCCTTGCTGCGTATGTCCCAGAGGTAAAACAACAATGGTGCAGGTTCTCTAGATCGGTAGGACATGATGAATAGAACTACCAGACATATCATTTGATGATCGATCATGGAAACTTATATAGGGTACAATCAGACCCTGCGTCGCTAAGGTCCCCCACAGGCATAGGTGGCTCCCCAGCCAGGGGCAGGGGGGAGGCCAAGGAGGAAGTGCAGGTCAGGGACGAGGGCAGCTAATCTGTTATAACTGTGGATAGGTCGGGCACTTTGCGAGATACTTCCCGAATCCTATGAGGCATTCCTGCCAGTACTGTAGACATCTGGATCATGCGATCGAAGACTGTCCAATCTTGATAGAAAAAATGCAGGAGAATCAGCCAACACCTACGCAGAATGTGCAGAGGGTTAAGGCTGAGTTGCGAGACAAAGATTCGAGCGTAAATTTCGTAACACACAGTAGAATGGCCACTAGAGGACCTGGGGAGAAGGCTGGGACTGAATCTCTGATCCAGCAAGCTGTTATCAAACAAGAGGGTTTGGACCTAAGCAAGGAAAAAGAAACATTTATCGCAGCTTGCAAAGACTTTACTAAGGCATAGGCATCTACTTCTCAGACACCTGCGAACCTTAAGGTGGACTAGGAGGTCAAGCCCTTTTTACAGGCA